>OY757025.1:53219464-53606307 GCA_963580285.1 Lucinisca nassula | reverse complement strand
GAGTAAGCCGCTGTGGGTTCAAGCCTGGCTGGGGTCACGTGTGAGGCGCTAAGTTCTGCGTGGTTTTTCTCCGGGCACTCCGGTTTTTGCCAACCTCTGATTATCGCTTGGCTCAACTGAATAAGTGAAATGATCTTGGAAGGGCCATAAAACCACAACCATTACGATAACACAGCCGTGACACATAATGCATTTTTTTCACAAAACCAAAATGGCTACTTTTCTGATGAAAATCCATGATATTTTTCTTATTTATACTCCAAGCTTAGGTTGCGGGTGCTCGTAAGAACCGCCTCACTGAGGCGGTTCTAACGAGTACCCACAAACTATGTCTTGGGGCAGAAATAAGGAAAATCATGTATACACCTGTAAACCACAGTTTTCTCTATATAAAGTGGGGTTTGGGGGGGGGGGGGCGTTCATTTCACAGACTTGTTCACCTGGTGAAAACAAAAAAAAAAAAGTTTTGAGCAGGCTGGTCAATGAAAGCTAAATAATGTTCAACTCTGCTACAGTCTGGAAAACTAATTATACTGTGCTTTTTCTAGAATTTTATCTCCTTCCTACAGCCAGTGAACCTTTTTCTAGAATTTAATCAGATAGTCTGACATATTATCTGATTTATAGTCTTTAGCTAGGATCTGTTTGTTTTAATTGTTGGAACTTGAAAGATCAAAGCTACTCAAATTGAGGAAACTTTCGTCACATTTTGGTAGGAGTGAATACCAAGAACATATGATTATATGGAGAAGAAAGGAAAACTATTCTTCAGTTGTCACAAAACATTTGGAAATACCCACCTAATCTGTTCCTATGGAAAATAACCAAAAATTAACAATAATCATTAAAATAAAAATAAACATACATATTTTAGATAAAAACCCTTATACGTACACTGCTGAACACGAAGACCCCTACCTATGCAAACAGTGTCGATCTAGATCAGGTCGTTTCTGATCAGAAACTACACTGTTTGTCACGAGGTTCATGAATATAAAGAATACATTATGTCAAGTGAATTGATTGCTTGTTGTTAGAAATAGGTTTCACTAAATTGATTTATTCAGCGGATAAATAACTTCTTTTCCCAAAAAGGTCATTAGTAGAAATTATAATTTAATTTCGAAATGTAACCTGATGTGTCAATTTCAGATGTGACACAGCAAAATTCAATGCATATCTTATATACAAATGTATATAATAAAATGCATGCATAATGTCTCAAGTAAAAGTAGTTTATGGATAATCTGAAAGGCTGTGCATTCTTTCATATCTCCTATAAAGGGTTATTTTTCTAATGAAAATTTGAGACAAACTTCAAATATAGGTCGTGGGTGCAACGAGTACCCACATCATATGTATTGAAGCAGAAATAAAAAAATATACCCCTGTAAACCCCAGTTTTCTCTATATAAAGTGGGTTTAACGGGGTGGGGGTCTACATTTCACGGACCTGTTAACATGTTTTAGTTGGTGACAATTTTTTAAAAATGAATGTTCTTTCGGCAAACAGTGTAGGCCCAGACCAGACGCCGCGTTCTGCGGCGTCTGATCTGGGTCTGCACTGTTTGCCAATGTCCCAGAAAAGGGCCGCTAGTCGCATATGGGTTGAAGTTGTTTGCCTTGTAAAATATGGCTGGCGTGTCGATTCACCTTGAACTAAACACGGACAACACTTGGCCAGTGGGTGAATAAAAGTATGCTTTATCCGTGGGGAAGCGCCATATATTACCATAAACCGTATAAGCTGATTTCCCAGCGATGTATATATGATCAATATATCATATTCATTCCATTCCATACACGTTCAGTCAGGATTTGTGTGAACATGTATTCATTGTGCGTCGCTATGCACCCTTCACTACACAACAACACTCACTTTATCAGTTTCAAGTTACACTAAGCGATCTAAATTTGATAAAGTCAAGCTGTCTTCTGCTTTTTATGCACATTTCTCGTCTGCAACGAAATCTGTCAGCTGTGTGTTTGAACCTTTGCAAATAGGCATAATTTATATACCAATAGTAGGCGGAGTCAAGGGCGGGGCTTAAATATATCAATTATCGCCGAATTAAAAACAAAATATCTCCAAAAGTAATAAATACACATTCTTGAAAATTTATATATACCATGGAAAAAATATGCTTGAACGAATTTTGTGAAATGGTATAAAACAAATGATATTTGAAAAAGTAATTAAATTATTTTTAACCGACCTGACCTCCACTATTCACTCGCTACGTGTGTGATGGCCGCCATCTTGGATCAGAAAATCTCGTTAAAAACAGCCACATATGTGAAGATTTTACCTGAAAAGGGGACATTTAATGCACAAATGACAACGCATATATACAGAAAAACAGATTATGAAGTAAAATATGATCCTACCTTTGTTCCTCCTAACGCCGTTTTGCAGAAATTCAGCTGAAACTGTTCGATATTTTCAGTCCACCATAGCTGCGCAGAAGTGTAGAGAAATGAGCGGTCTCGGCTCAAAATAGATCACGTGACCGCGAATAATTTATAAAGTAATTTTCCGATATGGAGAAATGTTCGCGCTCAAATTTTCTGACATTTTAACATTTGCGAGGGTATTTATTATTCATTAACTGTAACTGAACCATTTTAGCAGTCTGTGAACTTTGGGCTTTTAACAATTTCGGTTGAGAGGCAAGAAATTGTACTACGCTAATTTTACAAGATAAGGAAATTGCATTTGAATTGCATTGCATTTGTAGTAAATATACACAATAGAATTTATTTACAAAATGTTCAAAGGTGCATTTAATATTTTTTCGTCACCTACTTAAAAAAACAAACAATAATAATAATAATAATAATAAAAAAAAAAACATTAATTTTTTATCGCAGGTTAAATAAATATGTGGAAAGTCTAATTTTTTAATTGCGAAAATGTTATTGATAAAAAAAAAAAAACAATCCCAAAAACAACAACATATATATCATAAAAAAAAAAAATAAATAAATAATAAATATATATATATATATAAAACGCAACACAAACAAGATCATGTCAACAAGCCCGTGTAATTAAGATCCACGTTATTTTGAGAAATGTACGGCTTGTAAGGTATTGCATTATTTCTTTTTTTTTTTTTTCTTTTTTTTTTCATTAAAAACATAGTTTGTGGGTACTCGTTAGAACTGCTGAACCACCTCATAGAGGCGGTTGTAGCGAGTACCAACAATCTATGATTGCATCAGAAATGTTTTTTTCTTTTTTTTTACCACAGGAATCTGCCCCAGACAGAAGAGGCGGGTTTTTACCCACAACAAGGAAAACGAACTGGAAGAAAAGATCTCCGCGGTAGGGCTATCTTTTTAAAGGAAAAGTTTTGTTCCCGACCGTAGCAAAGCAAATTATTTCCTTTGTGACACCCCTCTGTTCTTGCACACCAGATAAGGAAATCTGTGGTTTTAGCCTGGGATAGAAATTCTGTTCTTATCATGGTGTTCTTAACCACTTAACCATGCAAACTACACAAGTACAGTGCACTAAAATAAAATGTTAAAGTAAAACGAGTGGTTCGGTGGTGCTAATATGGCGTTCTGTTCTAGGCATTTCCAAGGCGAAACCTCGGCGTAGCCTCGGTTTCGCTCAGCACGTTCATCCTTCGGGTTAGAAACGCCCATCCACAACAGATCCCCATATCAGATTCCATTGGGCGTAGCGTACACATTACAGGCGTACACAGAAGAAGAAGAAGAATACCGCAACCATCCAAATTTGTCATAACATCACGGTTTCACTAAATTGTACGGCACGGGAAATATCATGCTGTTATCTGTGTTCAATTCGTTTTTAATTTTTTAATTTAATTTAATTTCAGTACTTTTAGTTTAGTTTAGTTTAGTTTAGTTTAGTTTAGTTTAGTTCCCCCACTGCAATCGGGCCTCCGTATAGCCTAGTGGGTAAGAGCGCCGACTCTTAATCATAAGGTCTCTCACAGCTGTGGTTCGAGTCTCGCTCGGATCATATGTGAGCCGCCAAGTTCTGCAATGGTCATGCGGGTTTTCTCTGGATACTCCTGTTTTCCCCCACCTCTGTTAAACGATCGACTCGAAATAAGTGAAATAATCTTGGAATGGCCGAAAACCAAAAAAAAAACATCACTGCTCTGCAGTTTTTCTTTCAGATGGTCAGTCAGATGCCTCCGAGTCCCCCCCCCCCCCCCCCCCCCCCCCCCCCCCCTCGTTAACATTTTGCAAAGTAATCGTCGGGAAAACCTCCACGAATTCTTGCAAATGTCTTACAATCAATACAAATGCCTTGCCATCAATAAGAATGGCTTTGGATTGCTTATGATTTTTTGGCGAAAACAAGTAGAATACACTTTTCTTGCGAATATTAGGAGCATGTTTCTAATATTCGTAACGCCCCAAAAAGTCCGCGAATGCCCACGAACTCTTACCAATATTTGGCGATTACGTTACGATGATTACGAATTGGTGGAGAAATGGCATTCTCGGCTCATTCGCAAGCGCATTCGGCTTGGTGTAAAAGCACTATCAAGCAGAAATTTACATATGAATGACGTAAAAACGTCCATTCTCGCAGAAAGATTATTTAACATAAATTTGCCCTTGTTGTGCGTAAAAATATTCAGTTTGTTCTATTCTGAACACGACAGCCCCAACCTTTGCAGACAGTGTAGATCCAGATCAGATGGCTAAACTGTTTGTAATGCAGTTTGTGAATTAAACAAATGCATTATATAAAGTAATTTATTTTTCTTGTTACCAATTATTTTTGTTGATGTGTATGTATATAGATATATACGTGGGCCTTATTAAAGAATAGCTTGTTTGTTTGCATTGGTGTTTAATGGCCCAGTCAACACTATTTAGGTCATTTTTGAGCCGGTCAGTTTACATATCCACACTTTTCCTGGGCAGGCTTATACGTAAGCGGTTAACAAATACAGTTCACATTCTTTCGCCAGAAACTGACAACTGCCCTTCTTGAATCACCGTAAAAAAATTTCATGATCAATCTCCGCGAAAGAATGTTGTCGACCCGCGTCCTCCTGGTCAAAGAGTAGATTGTAGCCAATTGTGTAATCCACTGTAAATGAAGTCTTTATTGTTATTACTGTTATTATTATTATTATTATTATTATTATTATTATTATTATTATTATATTTTTCTTATTTCCGCTTTGAAACATATAGATATTTTAAGAAAGAAATTAACGAAGCGGGGCAATTCTATCTTTACTGTACATACAAAAATCTTTCAGACCAACGTTTGCACAATGATGACGAACAGATGATAACCTGCCAAACCCCTCCCCCGCCTCTGCCGTGAGTTAGCAAAGGTAAGTTACTCCTCCTTGACTTTTTTTCACACATATTAACTCCCTTTCCTGGCAGAAATTCATAAACTGATCAGCCAAATCCGTGAGAACTCCCTTGCTAATGAAATATTTTGCATCACGAAAACACACCTATATAATTTTGACCACCTTTAACCCACTTTTATAAAACTGGGGTGAACAAGGGTAAACCTTATTTTTCTTATGTCTGCTCTAAAATATAGACTGTGGGGACTCGAGTACCCTCAATTTATATTTTAGAGCAGACATAAGAAAAATATCACCCTTTTTCATCTTAAAAGTTTCGTTTTTTCGGCGGTAAAGTTTACAATGTATTTGTATAGGCGTGTTTGCATTGTGATATAAAAATAAATATTTCTCATTTATAGTGACTAAATTCAGCCAGTCTATGAAGATGGTATGCTAATAAACCCTATTGGTTTCATTGGACAACAGGGCTTGAGAAGTCATGTCATCTCAATGTCGGGTAAAAGTCCCACAAAATTGGAAGCAACTTCTCCAAAATGACCTTTACAGTGTTGACGGGGACGTTAAACCTCAAATCAAACAAACAAAACAAAATGAAGATGGTAGCTATAAGCTGTTAGGTTACTGTCTTCTTCATTTTATTTAATTTTTTTTTTTTGTATAAATAACAGAACAGAACAGATCAAAACTTTATAACTGCTTCTCAGGCCACTCACGGGTGGCGTAAGAGAATGAATTTGTACAAACATTTATACACATGCACATACATGAACAAGTAGATGACAAAATAACGTAAGCATCACGAAAACACGCCTATATAATTTTGGCCCAGTTACGCCCACCCTTGCACAGTAAAACTGGGGTTTACAGGGGTAAATATTATTTTTCCTATTTCCACCCTAATCCACAAGCCGCGGACATCCGTTAAAACCGCCTCGCCGCGGCGGTTCTAACGAGCACCCAAAACCCATGCCCGGGCAGAAATATGAAAAAACTATCAGAATCTTTCATCTGAAAACACATATACACACGCAACAAAAGCTACAATAAATACCCTGCAGGCACATGGCGTAATTGTGACGTCATATCAACGTCAGTAAAACGTCATGACATTTATGCAACGTCACATCTACGTCGGTCACGATGTTGCACCGACGTTCATTTGACGTTGCATTAGTGACGTGTGTCTGCTGGGTATTGTTTAAAACAACAGGAAATTTGTTCACGGAATCCATTACAATGCCTTTTATGAATTATATGATGCAAGATCAGAACATCAACAAACAAAACGAAGAAAGAAAAAATTTTTTTTTTTCTTTTTAAGTTTTGGTTTTACGGTCCTTTTAAGATTATTTCGCTTATTTCGGGCCCATCGTTAATCAGAGGTGGGTGAAAACCGAAGTACCGGAGAGGAGAAAATCTACCTGATCGTCAGATGTTTCACGTGTTACCCGAGTGAGGCTCGAACCACAGCGGTAAGGCGCCTAATGAGCAACAGTCAGGGCCTTTACCCATACAAATACTTTTATTGGCTCGATATGAGTGAAATAATCTTGAAAGGGCCGTTAAACCAAATTAAAAAAAGAAAAAAAAGAATACTGTATTTGTCCTTTTCTGACACCATGTTGGACGCCATAATTTCACATGGACATGTTTTCCTAATGTAACACTGAGCTCGCTGATCTCGGTGACATCACGAAAACACGCCTATATTAATATGACCCCTTGAAGCCCACTTATATAGGAAAACTGGGGTTTGCAGGGGTAACCCTTATTTTTCTTATTTATGCTCTAAAATATAGATTGTGGGTACTCGTTAGAACCGCCTCATCGAGGCGGTTCTAACGAGTACCCACAATCAACATTTTGAGAAGAAATAAGAAAAATATCACATTTTTTCATCTTAAATTTAGTTTTTTCGGGTGATAAAAATACAATGTTTGTGGCGTGTTTTCGGACCAAGACGAATGCGCGTCCGACTGGTGATCAGGTGGTCACGGGTTCGATCCCCGCCGGGTCTGGCATCATTCTGAAATCGCTTTTTATGACCATCCTTCCTAAGCCCCCGCCTATAGGGGCTTGGTTTAAACTTTATTTCTTTGTATAATACATACATCTTTTAAACAAATAATGTTGACAAAGAATACAAGTATCATACAAAGGGATTCAGAAAAAAGTCAAATGACTTATTCAAATCTGTATCCCTCGATTACAATATCAATGTACTAATTATAATTGTGATTGTCACATTTGCTCGAATTTGCAAGTTATTGTGAAGATATTGTAAGTGAATTTCATTTTGGTTACAAAATGAATAGTCATTTAGGTTACAAAATGAAAAGTAGTGAAATAAAGCATATGGCTCCACGGGGAATGGATTTTAAGGTAATTAGCACTGAAGAATCAAGTCTTGTGATTTTGGGCTGTCTCAAGAGAAACAATACATTACAGAAACTCAGTATCGCTCTTCGAATCGTAATGTGAGACAAAGACTGATGATCGGTTGGATTTGACGCTGTAGCTGTTTAATTTTGGCTCGAGTTAGTAGATGTGTTTCACAACCTTTTTTTTATATGAACGTGCGTGTATATATTTATGTATATATGTGCGCCCGTGTAGAAAAACTACACATATTTGTACATCTGAGATAAGTACCAGCAAGGCATTTGAAATCTGTGATTATAAGTTTGAAGTACAAAATCGTTTAGACTTAATAATAAAATCTTGTACTGCTAAGAATATTTGTATGTTATCATTCACAGAGAGATCAGTACTGCCGTATAGAAGGATGTTTAAAGCAGGTTGGCAAATAGCTGAGACAATGTTTACCATGTCCTGTCTTATGTCCGTGTACTGTGCACAGGCCATGAGGTAGTGATTCGTGTCCTCAACCGCTCCACAAGCACATAATGAGTTATTTAGAATATTTTTTTTGAAAGAGATGGTCATGTAACGAGCTGCAATTAAGTCTTAGTCTGGCATGATGTACTTGCCCAAATCTTTTACCTGCACAAAAATATAACGGTGGTTTCCTTTCGTTAGACTGTAGTTTATGCTTGAAAGCTGCTAATGAGGGTGATTTCTTGTCATCTGGCAAGTCGTTCCAGTTGCGAGTCGCCGACGGGAGAAAGGATGTATAATAAAGTTGCGAGTGGGCTCTGACAGTCTGTAGATTGGCATTGTTTCGCAATTCGTAAACTGTGCTACTGCCTACCGTGAGTGGTACTAGTGAAGATAGGTATTCGGGTGTGAGAAAATTCTGCATTTTGTAATAGAGTACAAGTTTGTGTTTTTTGCCTCCGAGCTTCCAGAGTTTCCCATCCAAGATCATAGAGAAGAGAGTTGATTGATACAAGTTTTGTTGCTCCAGTAACGGTTCGTGCGGCTTCATTTTGAACTTTTTCTAATTCGTTCGCCTCGTATCGGTGCAGTTGTCCCAGACAACATTCGGCATATTCAAGAAGTGGCCTTATAAAAGAAGTATATATTGTTTGTAGGGATTTTCTATCGAGTGTGAATTTTAGTTTACGCATTATATTAATCCGGAACATGCTTTCGTTTTGATGTTGTCTATATGGTCGTGCCAGGTGCAATCGGTCGAAAAAGTTAGGCCTAAATGCTTGTGTGAATGTACTTCGTTAATGTGTTGCTGGTTCATTGATATGGGAGGGTGATAAGGTTTATTTATTTTTCGCGAAAAAATCATTGACTCGGATTTCGAAGGATTGAAAGAAACAAGCCATTTCATTGCCCATGAGTTTATCTTAGCTATAGGGGCTTGAAGAAATATTTGGGCTGCATGATGCTTCCACGCAGAGCTGATTCTAGCCCGCACACTAGTACTGGTAAACCGTTTAGAGGATCTAAGCCTGTCCAGGAACCGCGGTGCGAGGCAGACCGTCCATGCTAATAAACCCTATTGGTTTCATTGGGCGACAGGGCTTGAGATGTCATTTCATCTCAATGTCGGGTAAAAGTCCCACAAAATCGGAAGCAACGTCTCCAAAGTGACCTTTAAAGTGTTGACGGGGACGTTAAACCTCAAATCAAATAAAACAAATGACCATCCTTCCACTCCCGCTCATTCAAGAAGGGCAGTTGTCAGCTTCAGGCGAAATAATGTGCACTATACTGCTGTCCAGGAAAAGTAACTGTAAACTGACCGGCTTGATACATGACCTAAATAATTCTGACAGGGCCGTTAAAAGTTCAGTTATGAATTTGTCATGCTGAACATGTCGAATGCGAAAGATATGCGAAATCTGTCTGAAAGAAAAAAATATAGAACAGTGAGGGATTTTTTGCTTTGTTTTGTTTTCGACCATTTCAAGATTATGTCATTCATTTCGAGTCGATCGTTAAACAGAGATGGGGTAAAACAGGAGTATCCGGAGAAAAACCACATTGTCATTGCAGAACTTGGCGTCTCACATATGATCCGAGCGAGACTCGAACCACAGGGGTGAGAGACCTAATGATTAAGAGTCAGCGCTCTTACCGAATAGGCAACGGAGGCCCGATTCATTGAGGGAACTAAACGAAACTAAACTAAAATAAACGTAATGAAATTAAATTAAATTGAAAACGAATTGAACATAGATAACACAATGATATTTCCCGTGTAGTAGAATTTAGTGAAACATTTTATGGTTGCGATATTCTTCTTCTTCTTCTTCTTCTTCTTCTTCTTCTTCTTCTTCTTCTTCTTCTTCTTCTTCTTCTTCTTCTTCTTCTTCTTCTAATGGAATTATATTGAATTTAAAAAAAGGAACATAGATAACACAATCATGTTCCCCGTGCCGTAGAATTTACCGAAACATTTTATGACAAAATCTGGATGGTTGCGATCTTCTTCTTCTTCTTCTTCTTCTTCTTCTTCTTCTTCTGATATAAAAATGTAGTTTGACGGTTATTAATTAGCCTAATGTTTTGTTATTATTATAATGTTATCAATCAAGTAATTTCGTATTGGCCAAGATACAGGTCTGAGGTCAGCTGTATTGGCCTCGGCCGAACTTTGACCTGGTGTTAATACGGTTGACATCCGATCAGTACAGGATAGTCAATTAAATAATGATAATAATAATAACATTAAAATAATTAATATGCGCTCTTCCATTGTATTCATGGAAGATTGGCTATTCCAAATGAGCCGGCCTATATAAATAAAGACATTACATACTTTCATGATCGAAAAAAACAACAAAAAAAAAACAGAACATTTTTTTTAATGAAAAATAAAAATAAAATAAAAAAATGGATGGGTCACTATATATATAAACATAGCTGATGGGTGCGCAATAGAACCGTCTCAATATATGTTTTTGAGCAATGACAAAGAATATAATCTTTAGCCACGTAAATCCCACTTTTCTCTATACAAACTGGGGGATACAAGAGTCTTCTTTACACAGACAGACTTGTTAAAGTGTTGAAGAACGCATGTGTAATCCCCATTCATCATAAATAAAAGTAGGTTTATAAGAAGTCATTACGACATAGTGCATTCTTTCATACCTCCAAAACGGTTATTTTTGTGATATTTTTTCTTATTTAAAGCTAAACATAGGTTGTGGGTGCTCATTAGAACCGCCTCATCGAGGCGGTTCTAACGAGTACCTACAATCTATGTTTTTGAGCGAAGTTCATGAAAATAAGAATATCCTCGTAAACTCCACTTTTCTCCATACAGATTGAGGTTTAGAAAGGTGTTGATTACACGCATTTGATAAGCTGATGATATTTTTTTTTGTTTAAAAACATAGGTTTATGGTACTTGTTAAAATCCCTATATATGCTAACGAGAACGTACAATCAAATTTTTTAATGTAAAAACATGGGTTAATAGCGTTGTATGTCAAAAAAGGGAAAAACGTTGCCATATTTTCCATTTTTTTACATAAAAAAAGAAGAAGAAGAGGAACCAAAACAAAACAAAGCAAAAACAACAACAACAACAACAACAACAACAACAACCCCCTCTCCCCCCAAAAAAACAACAACAAAAAAAAAAAAACAAAAAAAAAAAAACAGCAAAACGAAAATAATAAAATATGCCAACAGAACAGGGGCCATGAAATAAGGCATGGGTATGCTGTCGCATTTAGTAACCGAGAGGGAGAGAAAAAAGAAAAGAAAAAAGAAAAGTGGATTGGATGCTTTGACGTGAGATGATTTTTTAACAAGGCAACTAATAAATTCCTCTCAGAATTATATATATGCCGCTCAGTGTGAAGAAATTTAGATGAACACTAAATATATTTAGAAATAACAGTGATATTCCGCTATTAAGACCACCTAAAACTAAGACAAATTATGTTTTAAAAAGCAAATGTAGAAGGTTGCTGGTTAATTTTCTTTGTGAATTCTAGTGGACAGCAAGTGTGCTCTAGTGGAAGACCACCTTTGGAACTGTTCAAAAGTGGTCTTTAGGACTAATTAGTAATTACTCTATAAACAGTTTGCCTGTGCGCTGTAAATATTGCTCAGTGAAAACGCATACATTTAGACAATCTGAAAACGAAAAAAATGCCGTTCTTTTCATGTAATAAATGCGAATTTTGGTAACATGTCATTGAGCATTTTTATACCCGGTTAAATATCGTATAATTTTTATCTGGTATGTATAAAAAAAATTTTTCTTTCATGATATTGGAACAGATCTTTTTTCCCGTTCAAAAATGGTTGTATTTTTTTTTTAGTTTGCTTCAAATATAGGCCACGCATTCATAGAAACTCAAAGTCTGTGTTTGAAGGAAACTCAAAGTCTGTGTTTCAAGGAAACAAAAAATAAATAAAAATAAATAAAATAAAAAAGGCAATATAACACACACCCGTTTCTTCAAATATAGGCCGTGGGTATTCGTAGAAATAGAAAGACAGAATTTGTAGAAAGACAATACCACATCCCCCCACCCTCCACCCGTTTTGCTTCAAATATATAGGCCGTGGGTATTTCTAGAAATGAATACTCGTAGAAATAGACTATTTCGTAGAAATACAAAAATATGGGTGTTCGTAGAAATGAAGTATTCGAAGAAATGAATACTCAACGTCTATGTTCACAGGCAATATAACATCCGCCATTTTCAAGGGGAGACAATTTTCGGAACTTCCTGTTTGCTTTTCTATAAGCCCTTGCCCACTGAAAAAGGGGTCTACTCTTAAAGGAAAGAATTTGCTCTTCAGGAGCAAATTCTTTCCTTTAAGAGTTGACCCCTTTTGACATGGGAGACAAAAATACTTTTGGAGGTGTTACCTCCCCTGAAGGTGTTTCCATTTCCCTTAATATAAAATAGAAGTTTACAAGGGTATTAATTTCAAGGACTTAGTAACGTGATGTAAAATAGACCTAAATTTCAGTGGACTGATGGAGAAAAAATGTCGGCTGTCTGCACTGGATGTACATGTATATGTATATTTTCGGAAAATTCTGGACAGTGTGTCGGCCAGAGGCATTGCATCACGTTTACAAGTCTGTTAAAAGAATCCCTAACTAAATACTCTCGAATGGAGAAAACTGGAGTTTAAGGGGGTATACATTATTTTTCTTATTTCTGCTCCAAGATACATGTTGTGGGTACTCGTTAGAACCGCCTCGATGAGGCGGTTCTAACGAGCACCCACAAACCCATTCGGAGTTTAAATAAGAAAAGAAAAGTTCACAAAATTTTCAACAGAAAAATAAATCTTTTTACCCATATTTTCGGGGATGGGTGGGTGGGGGGGGGGAGGGGGGGGGGGGGCAATGCCCCTTCTTCAGGGGAGATAAATGTAAAAAATAATCATTTTGGAGATATGAAAGAATGCTCTATGTCACAAGGGTGTATTTTCGAAATGGGAAGTAGAATATTTACACGATTCTATCTGAAGAATAAATAAAACGGTGTCTGTGCGTTTTGTTGTACGTCCCACCAACAACTTACGTCATCATATGGGGACGGGACCTCCATTTAAAGGCGCGTCTGAAAGTCTTGAGAAGCCAGTAATCGAACCTAGGATGCCTTGTTTATGAAGCCAGTATCTTAACCTGTACTCTACATGTTTCCATTCCATTTTGAGGCTTTAGAATGGGATAGACCCATAATTGAGGTATTTACTCTCTCCACCCTCTGCCCCACCTCGCCCCGATAGTTGTCATGGACAAAGAGGCATTCGGACAGCCATGGTCGGTAAATAAGAGCTGAGATACAACTCCAAAGAGGTGAACTTCAAGGCATGGTGGTAAAAAGAAAATAGGGAGTCGCATAATGTTATCAATAAGTTCGTGTATTGAATACCCCTGTAAACCCCACTTATATCTTCCTCAGTTTTGCTTGAAAACATAGATTGCGGGTACTGCACTATGTCACATGTATGTATTATCGTAATGGGTTTTGCATGTACTTCATTTATATAAAAAACATAGACTGCGGGTACTGCACTATGTCACATGTATGTATTATCGTAATGGGTTTTGCATGTACTTCATTTATATAAAAATTCATAGGTTATATAGAAAAATGACCATTATGGTAATTTTTATATATAATCCATACATTTTATAGGGTCAATTTACAAGATGATTCATACACTTGATCAATTGATGGGTCCTAGACTTGATTCATTAGACAGTAGCATCCTTTTCCCGCAAGTTGTGTCCCTTTGTATAACCTAATTAACTTCTAAATTAGGCTCTTCCACTTTTGAACTTGGACGCGTCCATTCTTGTCAATAGGGCTTAATATCAGAATCATTAACATGCTGACAAATAGGGTAAATCCTGATGAGACGGCTCGTCTGGGTCTGCGCTTTGCCTCTAGATACAGCGAAATTCGATTATTAAGACCATCTTTGGAACTGTTCAAAAGTGGTCTTAAAGACCACTTTTGAACAGTCCCAAGGGTGGTCTCTTATTTGGAGACCCTGGGTGCAGAAAACACAAAGAAAGAATAACTGAAACCTTCTCAACAGATTTAGTCTTAATTTAGGTGGTCTTAATAGCGGAATTCAAGTTACTGTACTTGTATAGAAGCCGCCGTGGTGTAGTGGTTACGCTACTCGCCTTGTAAACCAGGGGTCGCAGGATCGATCCCGGGCTTCTCCAGACTTTCGGATGAGTCTTGAAGCCGAGGTCCCGTCTCCGTATGACCTTAGCTGTTGGTAGGACGTAAAACTCTAACACTCACTCACTCACTGTACTTGTATTGGCCTAGAGGGTGGAAAGGGTTTATTTAGCTGGGTGTAACTATTCACCTTCAACGGTAAAGCGCTTTTAAATTCCAGTATGTTCAGTTCTTTCCTAATCACGGATGCCTTCAATCAGACCAATGCCGGATCTTCTCGACAGAAAATCGATAAATCCAATCTTGAAGCCAGCATCCTCGAATTTACGAGTTACTAGTAGATTGTACAGGGGTTGTTCAAAACTGTATTGCAAATGTTTTTTATGGCTATCGGGGAAAGCATATATTCGCTGCTTCATTCGTCCGTCCGTGTGTCTGAGCGTTCATCCGCACCGTTCTTGTCAACGCAAATTCTAGTCAACTACTGGTCCCAATCCCGCATGTTATTTTACCAAGATTAAGAGTAAACGGACTGCCTTTGATACGGTCCCCACCCATCGGGGCTTGAAGAAACAGATGGGCTGCATGATGCTTCCACGCAGAGCTGAAACCGACCCGCACACGAGTACTGGTAAACCGCTTAGAGGATCTAAGCCTGACCAGGCAAAGCGGTGCGAGTCGGCCCATCCATGCTTATAAACCCTATTGGTTTCATTGGGCGGCAGGGCTTGAGACGTCATGTCATCTCAGTGACGGGTAAAAGTCCCGCAAGCGGGAAGCAACGTCTCCAAAATGACCTTTACAGTGTTG
The DNA here is from genome assembly GCA_963580285.1 of Lucinisca nassula. Classification (NCBI taxonomy): domain Eukaryota; kingdom Metazoa; phylum Mollusca; class Bivalvia; order Lucinida; family Lucinidae; genus Lucinisca; species Lucinisca nassula. The sequence goes on along the minus strand of OY757025.1, from coordinate 53,591,129 downwards.
ACGGGGACGTTAAACCTCAAATCAAGCCAAAAAAAAATCCCTTTGATATATTGGGTGCCGCGAGTCTTCGTGCCCACGTGAATCCTCTAATACCATTATTTCACGCCCGACTGAATGCATGTATTTATCTTCGCCGTTTTCCGTAGGGGTCGATATTGTTATTGAGGTCGGTAAATGGGTTGCCATTCACGAGATGCCCAAAATTCACGAGATGTTTACGAATTCCGACCAATTAGGCGTTATCATTGACTAATTTATTCTTTACATAGAGGTCAGTCTCATAGCAATAGCTACCGGCCAGAATTCAGCGAGACTTCTATGGAACCTTCAGCATTAAGAGGACATGCACATGTTGTCTGCGTGATCTGATAAGATGATATTTTTTCTAGGAACAACTGCGCTTTGATTATAGCCGTATCATTAGTATCTACCCTACGGTTTGAGCTATCAGCTTCAAACTTCACATTTTGACAGAGCTCATATGTAATAAATAAATAAATAAATAAATAAATAAATAAATAAATAAATAAAAGAGCGCCGCATGCGGGTGCCAACGCTCGGCTGCAGCCCCTTTTCATAATGAACCACTAGGCCGAGTTTCAAGTAAATGTGTTCAGTAATGACAGAGATATTACAAAATGTCCACGACGACGACGCAGACGAAGTTTTTGCACGACGACGACGCCAGAGATATGACAATACCTCGTCGTTTTCTTCGAAAACAGCAGACCTATTTAAATGAATAATAATAATAAAAAAATGAAAAGTATAATTGGTGTCATATTTCTTTATTTATCCTCGCTTTGTTATTATTTGCACATTGTGGGGCATACAAATATGTTGAACCTGTGACATAAACTTATATGTTTTATTCTAATGCATAAAATTATAAATCTTTATCAAGTGGGAGATTTACGAGCTGTTTCAATACACGGAATTTGTGATCGTGACTCAGATGCATGGACGGGACTTTCATGCGGATTACTTCCGACTCCTGAAGCTGAAATGCTGGAACACTATAATCATCCATACTGTGGAGCCTCCTTGGCCAGGTGGGTAAGATCACTGTCTCTGAATAATTAGGTCTCTCACCGCTGTGGTTTTTGAGCCTCGCTCAGCTTACATGCGAGACGCCAAGTTCTGCAACGGAAGGTTAGGTGCTTTTTTCCGGCTCTCGCCCACCTCTGATTATCGATCGGCTCGAAGTAAGAAAAATGATGTTCAAAGGGCAGTAAAAATTCATACTTCGAGCCACTTCCCATATGTGACCACAGATCCAGATACGGAGGAGAAATCAGAATATCCTTGAGATGCATATACAGTAAAATTCCTATATTAAGACCACCTTTTGGACTGTTCAAAAGTGGTCTTTAAGACCACTTTTGAACAGTCCCAAAGATGGTGTTCCAGTAGAGCACATTGTATGCAGAGTACCTGGAAACTTCTAAATATGACTTTAAAAGCATAATTTGTCTTAATTTTAGGTGGTCTTAATAGCGGAGCTTCACTGTATTTCTTTTTCTTCATAAAAACGTATGTTGTAGGTACTCCATTGACATGAATATGTCAAGTACTCATTACATTGGTTTCTGAAGAGCATTATTATGGAAAGATCACTTACTTATCATCGTTACCCCCTCTTTGCCTCTTAGATGGACCCCCCCCCCCCACGCACTGCCCCAACCCCACTCCGTAAAGTTTAGGACCAAGATTTGCGGTTAAAATATAATTTTGGAAAGTCACTGTACTTTGACGTAAGTTGAGGTGTCAATCTTCAGCAAAATAGAAATCGATTAGATTCTGTGGAGGCGAATGAGGGGGAGTTTCAATATCTTTTTTTTTTTCCGACCCTTGAAATGCCAAGTCGAATTGGAAGCACACGGCATTCTATTTTTTTTTTTTTTTTTTTTAAATTAATTTTCAGAGAAAACGGGCTTGAAATTTCATGTTAATCGTGACAATCCTCTGCTTGAGAAATTTTAAGTAACTGTTACAGAAAGACTCGACAGTTCTTATATAATGTGACAATTGAGGGAAAAAAATTGAGCCAGCGCATGACAAAACCTACAATAAGACATGTGCGCCCATCGAAGACTCAGATCAGCCTGCGCATCCATATAGTATAACTAGAGACTTTTCTTGCCGCATGAAGTAGCATTGGGCCCTTTACTATCCTTAGAGCGCACAACGAAGACTCTGATCAGACTGCGCGGATGTGCAGGCTGATCTGAGTCTTCGTTGGGCGCACGCATCTTATTGTAGGTTTTGTCATGCGCTGGCTAATTTGTTTGTTTGAATTGATGTTTTACGTCCCCTTCAACACTGTATAGGTCATTTTTGGAAACGTTGCTTCCAATTTTGTGGGACATTTACCGACACTGAGATGAAATGAAATCTCAAGCCCTGTCGTCCAATGAAACCAAAAAGTTGTAAGCATGGCTCGCACCGCTTTGCCTCTAAGCGGTTTACCAGTACTCGTGTGCGGTCGGTTTCAGCTCTGCGTGGAAGCACCATGCACCCCATCTATTTCTTCAAGCCCCGATGGGCGGGGGCCGTTATAGGAAAGAAAAGTTTGAAGGTTCATACTAAAATGTGACAACTGAGGACAAGGTGATTGATATTGCATGTGCACTGGCAGAATTCGTTGATAGTTTTGCTGGAAAATGGTCCAAAAATGTTACGTGTACTTTAAGCAATCAGTGTCTTATCTGTCTACACGGTTTACCAATGTTCCACTAGGAGACGCTAGGTTTATTTGGGTTATCCAATTCAATAAAAAAAAAAAAAAAAAAAAAAATATCATATGACGTCGTGTCTGAGAGTGTTATAACGCCATGTAATATTTTCGATAATCCACTAGTGGATTAAATATGCAAATTAGGTGGATACGTCCCGTAACGTGTACGCCGCCCTTAACGACGTCCTGTTTACTAATGGCGGAATAATGATATTTTTGTAAACAAACGTGAATAAAATGCGTTATAAATGTCATATGATAAATAGAATCTTGCATTCGTGCTCATGTATTATTGAATTTATTAAACTCGTTGAGGAAAACGGATAAAATGCTCGGCAAAGCCTCGCATTTTATCCCTTTTCCTCAACTCGTTTAATAAATTCAATAATACATGAACACTCATATAAGATCCTCTATATCTACGTCGGTGCACTGTGACGTTGCATCGACGTTGATTTGACGTTGCCCTAGCGACGTGTGCCTCCTGGGGTAATTATTCTAAAATTTGAGCAGAATTATCATTCTGTCTGGCAAAGTGGTTCCAGAGATTTTTCATTTGAAAACGCACACCAGATGAGAGACCATACAGAGTATTTCAAGTACAGGATAATATTTGCATTGAAATGAAAAGAAAATGGCGACTGATTTTCAAACCAAACACCGGCTTCTGAAATTCTTGTCCTGACTGGGACTATTTTGGTAGGAAACCAGAACGGCTGAATTTGAAAATCCAGTGGTAAAACATAAATGAAAATGTAATAAACAGTGTTTTGAATATGGAGAAATAATTCACCCGTGTTCTAAGGCTTTCGTGCGAAAAACTCGTTCGCTAATAATAACTCGTTTATTACTCGGAAGCCTTAGAACACTTGTGAATTATTTCACCGTAATCGATCAAAAATAAATAAATAAAACTAAATAAATAGAATAAAATAAACTCTATTTATTATACACCTACAGGAAATACTGCTGTCGGCTACAATTTTTCCGACACAATATCCTTATCACCATCAAGCCCCGGTATTGGGTTCATAAGAAAGCAGCCATCTGTAACGCGGAACCAGACGTTCGAAATGATGACGTCACTTTCACGCTGAGTGTAACGTCAAATTTTCCCGCCGATTTTCGTTGAAAAAAATGCATTTGTAGGAAGCAAAAATGGTATATAATAAACATATTATCACCATAGTAATTTGAGCTGCCGCACCGTATCACGACTCTTGGGTGTTTCACACTCGATGTTCCACGTCTCGTGTGATACTTAGATCTGCAGACATCCACTCGACGTGATACAATGCGGCAGATCACGTTAGCGTAGTAATAATATCAATATACAGTAGAATACCTATATTCAGACCACCTTTGGCACTGTTCAAAAGTGGTCTTTAAGACCACTTTTGAACAGTTCCAAAGGTGGTCTCTGATCAGACACAGAAAAACACAAAGAATGAATAACTTCAATTACTAAATAAGGTTTTTGAAGCAGAATTAGTCTTAATTCCAAACTTTAATATATTTTATCCAGAAAATGAGTAGAAATAATGCAAATATAAGCAATAAAATTAATTTTCTGGTGTTCTTTAAGTATGATCCATTTTTGGCCTGTGGCTAAATTTACATGGACCTGCATGCAAATCTTTGTCCTTCATATGCTGAGAACATCACGAAAACACGCCTATTTAATTATGACCCCCTTCAACCCCACTTGCTTATGGTAAAACTGGGGTTTACAGGGGTATATCTTATTTTTCTTATTTTTGCTTAAAAACATACGATAGATTGTGGGCACTCGTCGGGGCATTTCTAACGAGTACCCACAATCTATGGTTTTAAGCAGAAATAAGAAAAATACCGGATGGTAAAATAGTATATTCGAATAAGCTTATTTTCGCTATGAACCAAATAAATGATTTTTTTTTTATTTTATTTTTTTTTTTGTTTATTTTTTTATTATTTTTTTTTTGTTATATTCAGAACAAAATATGTGATATTTTTGTTTATGCTTCAAATATAGACAGTGGGTGCTCATTAGAACCGCGTCACTGACACTGTTCTGACGAGTACGCACGTTTTATCAGAATTTTTGACACGAAGTATAGAAGTTTACCATTGTAACCTCTGTGACAATGAGAAATAGAGGACATTGCACGAGAATAGAGGACATTGCACGATATGAAATTTATGAATAACAGCGAAGTTTTATGATAAGGATGTTCATTATATAGAGGATCATACATGAGAGTTATGTATGTATTGTTGAATTTATTAAAGGAGTTTTCCTCAACGAGTTTATGTACATGTGTATGTTTTGTTGAATTTATCAAAAGAGTTGAGGAAAAGGTATAAAATGCGAGGCTTCGCCGGCCTTTTCCTCAACGAGTTTAATAAATTTAAATAATAAATGAGCAGGAATGCAAGAGTCTACTTTTCAGATGACATTTAAAACGCTTTTATTTGCGTTTTTTTAAATGTAAAAAAAAAAAAAAAAAAAAACGCCATAAGTAAATGCGGCGGTTAAGGGTGTTGCGTTACTAAGCGTATCTACAGGAAACTAATTTACATGTTTAACCCACTAGTTGTACATGGCGTTATTACACTCTCAGACGAGACGTCATATGATAAATAGAGGATCTTACACTCGTGGTCATTTCATATGAAATCTATGAAACGAGCCTTCGGCGAGTTTCATAAATTTCATATGGAATGACCACGAGTGTAAGATTCTGTTTATCATATGACCACTTAAAATTGGATTTTATCGCCATTGAATTTGACAATTTTTCCACAAAAAATGCATTGTTGACATGGACGTCGTCATGACGTTACTTAATCCCGCCAAAGTGTTATTACACGTGTGGTCATATGATTTTTATTACCCTACGCTATCCACTGCTTATCAACGACGTCATATGATAAATGACATACTCGTATGTATAAGATCCGCGAAACGGCGAATTGACAATCTCGATACCCCCATCCGAGGCTCAGTCGGATCAATGAGGCGGTATAACAATAATAATAATAATAATAATAATGATAATAATGTACAGGATATTTATTGTTTGATGTTTTGTTTGTTTGATTTGAGATTTAGCGTCCCCGTCAACACTGTAAAGGTCATTTTGGAGACGCTGCTTCCAATTTTGTGGGACTTTTACCCGACCTTGAGATGAAATAACATCTCAAGCCCTGCCGCCCAATGAAACCAATAGGGTTTACTCGCACCGCTTTGCCTGGGTAGGCTTAGATCCTCTAAACGGTTTACCATGCAGTACTCGTGTGCGGGTCGCTTTCAGCTCTGCGTGGAAGCATCGTGCAGCCCATCTATTTCTTCAAGTATCAATGGGCGGGGCCGATTGTTTGATGTGGATATCAAATATATTTCATCGAGTGTTCTGAAAACGTCCGAATTTTTACGAGTGCGAAGGACGAGTAAAATGCGGATGTTTTCAGCACTGTTACAACGCATAATGTAATAATGTAATAATTACTACATTTTGATTTTTTTTACTACATTATGCGTTGGCATAGTCGACGCGAAATGTAGTAAAAAAATTATTTCATTTCGCGTTGATATGCACCATATCGACGCATAATGAAGTAATGATGGTAGAACATAGCTGTCTTCGAAAAGACTTAGGAAGCAATACAGTTAAATTCCTACAATTTAGACCACATTTGAGACGGTTCAAAAGTGGTCTTTAAGACCACAGTTGAACAGTCCAAAAGACGGTCTTCCACAAAAGCACACTGAAGGTCAAAATCACAAAGAAAATGTAGCTTTAACCTTCCAAATATGCTTTAAAAACAAAATTTGTATTAATTTTAGGTGGTCTTAATAGTGGAATTTCATTGTATTTGATTAAGCCAGTAGAATTAAACGTCTCCAAAATGACCTAAATAGTGTTGACGGGGACGTTAAACCTCAAATCAAACAAATCAAACAAAAGACAGACAGGCAGACAGACAGACAGACAGACAGACAGACAGACAGAATGGACAAAAACTATATACCCCCTTGCATACTTCGTATGCCGGGGGTATAAATAGATGGGCTGCACGATGCTTCCACGCAGAGCTGATACCGCCCGTACATGAGTCCTCGTAATCTGCTTAGAAGGTCTAAGCCTGTCCAGGAAAACTGCTGCGAGTCGACCCATCCATGCATATAAACCCTATTGCTTTTAATTGGACGGCAGCGATTGAGATGTCATTTCATCTCAATATCGGGTAAAAGTCCCATAAAATTTGAAGCAATGTCTCCAAAATGACCTAACTAGTCTTGACGGGAACGTTAAACCTCAAATCAAACAAACAAACTGTTGACGCATAATGAAGTAAAATTAAGTATGCCACCCATCGCCGCAAAATGTAATAATTCTTTCATTTTGCTCAAACCTCTTAGTATCGACGCATAATGTAGTAAAAACGACATTTTATTTCATTTCGCGTCGACTATGCCAACGCAAAATGTAGTAAAAATTTCATAATGTAGTAATTATTACATTATTACATTATGCGTTGTAACACAGCACACTAGATATACCTTTGATACTCGCCGAGAAAAGTAAATTTACTAAAGTAGTATTTTTTAATTTTTAGCTGAAAACAATATTTATAGCAGAACTTAAACAAAAAGAAAATAGACAACTAAATAAACAGTCCCGGCTCGCCGCAGTGAAACAATATAAATAGTATCAGTCACTAGTGAAATGATACGATATCATCATTTTACTGGATTTTGATATAAGTTTTACTTGTTTCAGATATGCATTGATTTCACTGCTAAGTATAAAATAAATAAATAAATTGTAAAATAAATAAATTTATCAAAGCCTCGCATTTTATCCCTTTTTCTCAACGAGTTTAATAAATTCAATAATACATGAACACTCATGTAAGATCCTCTAAAAATAATATATCTGTAAATGTGGAAAACTGTGCCGTAGAATGGGAAATCATTACATAGCGCTGCTTGCTATACATTGTGTAATTTCTAAATTTAGCCAACCACCCAACTGAGGTAATGGCTAAGGATAAATAGCTAGATGAGCCTAGATAGATAGATAGATAGATAGATAGATAGATAGATAAGTCTGTTCTTCGTCTGAAAAACAGATTTTTTTTCCTGTAAACCATTAAAAATAATGATGTCAAAAATTGGTTACCTATGCATTGGTCCTAGAATATGTTACAGGCCTATGCAATGATTACTGTTATTATTAATTATTGTTACTCGTATTATTGTTATTATTGTTATTATTATTATTCAAATATACAATTTTATATTTATAGATTATGTAAGCGAGATGTTTCCTCTAAATTAACCTGAATACGGAATTTTAAGCCCGAAACATGCAGATAGAGGATCTACACGCTTTAACTTATTTTAACTAAAATTCTTAAAATAGCACCGGTGTACGTGGTCCACTTATGAAACTAAGGTGCGAAAGGGTAAATGACCGCACAATGTCTTTGAAGTTCTTTTAACAAAACAGTTCTGTTAGAACCTTCAGTCTAACTAAAGGGTGTATGGATAACTAGCCGCAAAAAAATCTTTGATGTTTCGTGTGTTGATATTGCTGAACGATGTCCAGCAAGATTTTTATTTGCAACATGTAGCATGCAACAACTTTAGCTATTCAAATTCAATATAATCACTTTTTCACGTCATTTCAATTTACTGTTCAAGCATTTTAAGAACTACTTTTGTAAAAGAGGTGTAAGAATTGTTGCGTGTAAATGCAGGGAACTATAATTATAGCGACTAATGAATGGATTAGGTCAATGCAATGTTCGAGCCAAAAAATCTATTTTGGGAATTATTGATAACACAGGCGACCTTTCAGTTTGTGTGTGCTACAATGGTGTGAAGTTCCTTACCATAACATTCCCGTGCGATATAGTGCATTTTCACACCTCCAAAATGGCTACTTTTCTGATGAAAATCTGTGATATTTTTCTTATTTATATTGCAAACATAGGTTTTGGGTGCTCGTTAGAACCGCCTCATTGAGGCGGTTCTAACGAGTACCCATTACCTATGTCTTGGAGCAGAAATAAGAAAAATAGTGTATACCCCCGTAAAGCCCAGTTTTCTCTATATAAAGTGGAGTTTAGTGGGGTGTTCATTTCACGGACTTGTTCGCGTGATGTAGTCCTTTATATTTATCTTAGTTCTGCTTCAAACATATATTGTTGACTGTTGGTCTTATTTTGCTCAACGAGGCCAAGATGTGCTCGTTGAGCAAAATAAGACCAATAATGTTTATCCATATATAATTACCCATTTGACGTAAAAATAAATCGATGTATAGAGGTATTATTAATGATTAAAAAGTGCGACTGTAGAAATAATGAAAGAAAACCAACAATTAAAATTAAAAAAAAAAAAAAAAAAACAGTGCGTCGGCCGGGAATCGAACCCGGATCGACTGCTTGGAAGGCAACCATGCTGACCTTTACACCACCGACGCTTGTGCACATAGGTGAAAAAATAACAATAAAACTCATCATCATGATCGCCTTCAGCGTTTCCTTTGAGGTGTTATATATTTCTTTCTTGATTTCTTTTTATACTGCAACACCCCCCTCACGAGGATTACGTGCATCTTTTTTAACATTTCTTTTTTTTTAATTTGTAGCAGATGAAAATAAAAATTGCTTCATTTTCTGATGATAGCATGTGTAAGATTTATTTCAATCAGCGGGCCACGACAAGGCTGTATGTATTTCAATCAACTGGGCCACGCCAAGCTTGACCCTATCCCGCTGAATGAAATAATTTGCCACACCCATCTTTGACATTATCAACCAATCAAAACGCTTGAAATAATGTATTCATTCAAATTCGCAATCAGAATGACAATCAATGTAGTTCCTGATCAAATCTGATCGGGATCTGCACTGTGTGTAAAGGTAGGGGCTCGAACCCAATATTGGGTCCGTGTTAGGGGTTATCGTGGTTCAGCGGGATAAGGGTTAAAACCAAAAAAAAAAAAAAAAAAAAAAAAAACGAAAAAAAAACAAAACAAAAAAAAAAAACACAAAAACTACAACAACAACAAAAAACAACAAAACTTTTGAACATATATGGTATAAATAAGACATAATAAAACACATTACCCAAGTCATGCATGCAGTTTGAAGTTTTTTTCTTCTTGATAAATCAGTTTATTCCCAGCGGGCACATAACGTTGAAATGACGTCGTATCAACGTCGATGCGACGACATGACGTCGCATCGACGTTGATACGACGTCATTTCAACGTTGTGTACCTGCTGGGTTTATTTATTTATTTTTTCGGTCGAAAGTAGCAGTGTTATCATGTTTCTAAAGGTTCAAGGAACGGGCCTCCGTGGCCTAATGGGTAAGAGTGCTGACTCTTGGTCATTAGGTCTCTCACCGCTGTGGTTCGAGCCTGGCTTGGGTCACATGTGAGACGCAAAGTTCTGCAACGGAAGGTCAGGTGGTTTTTCTCCGGGCACTTCGGTTTTCGCCCACCTCTGATCAACGATCGGCTCGATATGAGTGAAATAATCTTGAAAGGGCCGTAAAACCCAAACAAACAAACCAAAAAAAGGTTCAAGGAATCTATATAAAGGAAATAGATTTTGAGGTATTAACAGTCAACAGATTCAAAGTAAATGTCTTTTATTCCACGCATGCACAATTGTATAGGTGCAGTTGTTAAGCTTCTCGTCTCATAAACCAGGGGTCGTGTGTTCAATTCCGGGCTTCTGCTGACTACCGGATGGGATTTAAACCCTGGCTCCGTATCCGTATGATCGTAGCATTTGGTGGGACGTAATACTCTAAACAAACACAACGCATGCTTGTTTCCGACCTTGTTATGTTATTACTACATGTATTTATGTAATAATTTAAAAAAATATTCCAGCGCCGATGGCTGACATGTAAAGGTTCGAGTCCGACCTACAAGTGTCCGGCCAGGCAAATACAGTAAAATTTCTATATTCAGACCACCTCTGGAACTGTTCAAAAGTGGTTTTTAACATAACCTAGTCGAGCCTACTTTACACCACAGACGCTCATAACACAGATAAAACAACATTAGGTATCACTAAAGCTGTATGAATATCTTTGGGAATGTGTTCACTTGGAAGGCAAATAATAATAAAAAAAAAATCAGCCTGCGTAGATGCTGTCATTATACAACATTCCCGATCCAAACAGCGCCCGGTGAAGACTCTGATCAGACTGCGCAGATGCGCAGTCTTATCTGAGTCTTCGCTGGGTGCATATGTTCGAGGAAAAGTTTTCGCTTGGCGTGGCCCAGTTTGATGGAAATACAAACAAGCTTGGCTTGGCCCAGTTGCTTGAAATACATACAAGCTTGGTTTGGGTCAGTTGATGGAAATACATACAAGCTCGGCATGGCCCAGTTGATGGAAATACAAACAATTTTGCATTGGCCAAATTGATGGAAATACAAGCAAGCTTGGCTTGGCCCAGTTGTTGGAAATACAAAACATAACATGATATAATTTATTCGGCATTTAACATATTATATATGAATATAGCCTTGACACAGTACACAAATACATACATGTTTGAAGTGACGGAAATAAACAGAATCTCGGCGTAGCCTACTTGATGGAAATACATACAAGTTTGGCGTGGTCCAGTTCATGGAAATATACACAAACTTGTCTTGGCACAGTTGATGGAAATACACATAAGCTTGGCGTGACCCAGTTGATGATAAATTGATAATACACATAAGCTTGGCGTGGCTCAGTTGATGGAAATACATAGACGCTTGGCGTGGACCACTTGATGGAAATACATACAAGCTTGGCGTGGCCAAGTTTATGAAAATATAAAATATATACAAGCTTGTCGTGGCACAGTTGATGGAAATACACATAAGCTTGGCTTGGCCCAGTCGATGGAAGTACACATAAGCTTGGCGTGGGCTAGTTGATGGAAATACATACAAGTTTGGCGTGTTCCAGCGAATGGAAATACAAAGGTTTGGCGTGGCCCACTTGATGGAAATACATACAAGTTTGGGCATGGCACAGTTGATGGAAATACATAGAAGCTTGGCGTGGCCCAGTTTGTGGAAATACATACTAGCTTGGCGTGACCAGGTTGCTGAAAAGACATACAAGCCCAGTTGATGGAGATACAAACAAGCTTGGCGTGGCCCAGTTGATAGAAATAAGTTCAAGCTTGGCGTGGCCCAGTTAATGGAAATACACACAAGCTTGACATGGCCTAATTGATGGGTCTTGATGCAGGGACGACAATGTCTTGCACAGCAGATACGAATATTTGATATTTCTATTGTCTATAGAAAGTCTTATCCCACCCTTGTTTTCTCATCCTCTTTATTCCACCCTGTCGTGCATTACTTGCAATACAAAGTGAAGTAAATATACATAAAATTGCAGACTATAGCAGTCATAAATTGAACATGCAAGTTTCGTAGAAGAAATGATCTAAATAGTACTGACGGGGACGTAAAACCGCCACACAAACAAACATCACGTGAACAAGTCCGTGTAATTAACACCCCACAAACCGCCACTTTATATAGAGAAAAGTGGGTTTTACGGGGGTATACGTTATATTTGTTATTTCTGCTCCAAGACATAGGTTATGGGTACTCGTTAGAACCGCCTCAATGAGGCGGTTCTAACGAGCACCCACAACCTATGCTTGTAGTATAAATGAGAAAAATATCACGAATTTTCATCAGAAAAGTAGCTACTGTGGAGATATGAAAAATGCCCTAAATCGCACGGGTGTGTTATCATAATGCAAACACATCTCTTCTCGTTTTGCCATTGCACCATAGGTAAATCGTCTTGTCATCATAGGTAAGACAGGCAGTATTTATACATGGTTCTATGGTGTAATGGTGAGCACTCTGGAATCTGAATCCAGCGATCCGAGTTCGAGTCTCGGTAGAACGTAATGTTGTAGGTGTTTTAGGTCACAAATGTTGAACAGGAATTATAACATTTACATTTTATTGTTATTATTTTTTTTTAATTTTAGCAAAGGTCTCTCCTCAGCGTTTGTATTTCGATTTCCAGGGAAATATATGTTCTCTTAAAGCTCTGCATACTGGGTAAGTTATTTCAGCATTCATTGTAAAATATGTTTTGTAATTTTTCCAGAAAACAGGATGTAATATTCGTCAAATCCTGTTGTCTTTTTTTCCGAAAAATAAGACCAAATATCAACAATTTGTCGTCTGCTGATTTTTTATGTCTAATGTCCCCTTCAACACATTGTATGTCATTTTGGATTCGTTGCTTCCAATTTTGTGGAACTTTTACCCAAATTGAGATAAAATGACACATTATATGTCATTTTGGAGACGTTGCTTCAAATTCCGAGGGACTTTTACCCAAACTGAGATAAAATGACACCTGAAGCCTGCTGTCCAATGAAACCAAACGGGTTTATATGCATGGACGGCCCGACTCGCAATACTTTGCCTGAGCAGGCTAAGACCATCTAAGACGTTTATAAGTACTCGTGTGCGCTCGGTTTTAGCTCTGCGTGGAAGCACAATGCAGCCCAATTCATTTCTCCAAGCCCCGACCGGCGGGGGACCCGTCTGAGAGTGGCAAAGGCTAAATGACGCCGACCAAGTATAAGCTAGTTATAGTCGCAAATATTGTCAGATATGCGAGAATATATGTAGCCCTCGATACACAAACCGATAAGAATAGCGCAGCTGCCAATGACCGTATCCTGAATTCCGTACATCACGTGAACAAGTCCGTGAAATGAACTCCACCCCCTTTAACCCTACTTTATATAGGGAAAACTGGGGTTTACGGGGGTATACATTATTTTTCTTATTTCTGTTCCAAGACATAGTTTGTGGGTGAGTGAGTGAGTATTTGAGCTTTACGTCTTACCAACAGCTAAGGTCATACGGAGACGGGACCTCGGTTTAAAGACTCATCCGAAGGTCTGGAGAAGCCCGGGATCGATCCTGCGACCCCTGGTTTACAAGGCGAGTAGCATAACCACTACACCACCGAGGCGTCTATACAGGTTGTCTGTACTGGTTAGAACCGCCTCAATGAGGCGGTTCTGAGGAGCACCCACAACCTATGTTTCCCGTATAAATAAGGAAAATATTGCGGATTTTCATCAGAAAAGTAGCCATTTTGGAGATGTGAAAAAATGCACTATGTCGCACGGGTGTGTTATCGTCATGCAACAAATGATTGTCACGTGGACAACAGCAACTCAAACCTCATGCTAATGCGATTAGTTACTTTGGGTCGATTGGAGAGTCGACCAAAAATCAACCCTTTCAGTACCAAGTGGAAACTTCCTCCTTATATATAGCACGAGACCATTTCAAAATTTAGGAGTGTCAGGTTGTGTTTTCTTCAAAATTTATATGGACAATGGCTGAACCTTTGGCAAACAGTGTGGGCCCTGATCAGACGCCGCGTTCTGTGGCGTCTGTTCAGGGCCTACACTGTTTGCTAACTACCCTTTTTGACTTTCTGGTACAAAATGGGTTAATCATATACGTAAAATTCGATAACAATAATAATAATAATAAATGCAGCCAACGCGTGTCAGTTTGTTTGTATTGGAGTTTAACGGTCCGGTCAACAGTATTTAGGTCATTTTTGAGCCGGTCAGTTTACCTATCCACACTTTTCTTGGGCAGGCTTATACGTAAGCGGTAAACCAGTACAGTACACATTCTTTCGCAAGAAACTGACAAATGCCCTTCTTGAATGAGCGGAAGGGAGAGAATGGCCGTAGAAAAGATTTCATGATCAATTTCCACGAAAGAATGTTGCCAACCCTGGCAAAACGCGTGTCAGAAGACAAGAGGACGAAGGAAAGATAAAATGAATTAGTGCGACGGCCGGGAATCGAACCCGGATCGACTGCTTGGAACCTTTACACCACCGATGTCGTAAGGCAGCGTATTACAACAACGAATAGGTATGACACAATAAACATCATTTGAGCTGTCGTGATCAACGAAAAGATGTTTATGGGCATGTGATAACTTTGAAGTAAAAAACGTCAGCCTGCATACATGCCACCATTATATGGGCCTTTCCGATCAACATAAAAACATGGATATCAAAAGAGAGACCAGCGAAGACTCTTATCAGCCTGCGCTGATGCACAGGTTTACCTGTGTCTTCGTCGGGTGCACATGTCCGAAGACGAGTTTTTGCTGGCGTGGCCCAGTTGATGGAAATACATACAAGATTGGCGTGGCCCAATTGATGGAAATACATACAAGCTCGGTGTGGCCCAGTTGGTGGAAATACATACAAGGTTGGCGTGGCCCAGTTGATGGAAATACATACAAGATTGGCGTGGCCCATTTGATGGAAATAAATACAAGCTCGGTGTGGCCCAGTTGATGGAAATACATACAAGCTCGGTGTGGCCCAGTTGATGGAAATACATTCAAGCTCGGTGTGGCCCAGTTGATGGAAATACATACAAGCCCGGTGTGGCCCAGTTGATGGAAATACATTCAAGCTCGGTGTGGCCAAGTTGATGGAAATACATTCAAACTTGGCGTGGCCCAGTTGATGGAAATACATTCAAGCTCGGTGTGTCCCAGTTGATGGAAATACATACAAGCTCGGTGTGGCCCAGTTGATTGAAAAATACATTCAAGCTTGGTGTGGCCTAGTTGATGCAAAGAGCTTGGCGTGGCCAAGTTGATGGAAATACATACACGCTTGGTGTGCCCCAGTTGATGGAAATACATACACAATATTTGCGTGGCCCAGTTGATGGAAATACATACAAGATTGGCATGGCCCAGTTGATGGGAATACATGCAAGATTGGCGAGGCCCAGTTGATGGATATACGTACAAGCTTGACGTGGCCCAGTTGATGGGTCTAGATGAAAGGACGACAGTGTCTTGCACATCAGATACGAATATCTGATATGTACATAGTCTATAGAAATTCTTACCCCACCCTTGTTTTTTCATCCTATTTAAACCCTTGGCGTGCATAACTTGCAATACAAAGTGAAGTAAAAGATGATAAAATTTCAGATTATTACAGTGGTAAATTGAACATGCAACATTCCAGGAAGAAGAAGAAGAAGAAGAAGAAGAAGAAGAAGAAGAAGAAGAAGAAGAAGAAGAAGTTATCCAAATAGTTCTGACGGGGACGTAAAACCGCAACACAAACTTCACTTTTTGCCATTGCACCATAAGTAAGTCGTCTTATCAACACAGGTAAGTCAAAATGTATTTGTATATGGTTCTATGGTGTAATGGTGAGCACTCTGGACTCTGAATCCAGCGATCCGAGTTCGAGTCTCGGTATAACCTAATGTTTTAGGACACAAATGTTTAACAGGAATTACAACATTTACATTTTGTTATAAATATTACTTTTTAATTTTAGCAAAGGTCTCTTCTCAGCGCTTGTATTTCGATCTCCTGGCTTGTCGTGGCCCAGATGATGGAAATACATACAGGCTAGGCGTGATCCAGTTGATGGAAACACATACAAGCTTGGTGTGGTCCACTTGATGCATTTTCTCGCAAGCTTGGCGTGGCCCACTTGATGGAAATACATACAAGCTTGGCGTGTGCCAGTTGCTGGAAATACACAAAAGCTTTGCGTGACTCAGTTGATGGAAATTCATACACGCCTGGCGTAGCCCACGTGATTTAAATGCATACAAGCTTGGCAAGGCCCACTTGATGGAAATAAATATAAACTTGACGTGGTCCAGTTGATGGAAATACATACAAATTTGACGTGTCCCAGTTGATGGAAATATATATAGAAGCTTGGCGTGGCCCAGTTGATGGAAATACATACAAGTTTGACATGGCTCAGTTGATGGAAATACAAGCTTTGTGTGGCCCAGTTGTTGGAAATACAAACACGCTTGATATGGCCCAGTTGATGGAAATACATACAAGCATTTGATGCATTTTCTCGCAAGCTTGGCGTGGCCCACTTGATGGAAATACATACAAGCTTGGCGTGTGCCAGTTGCTGGAAATACACAAAAGCTTTGCGTGACTCAGTTGATGGCAATTCATACACGCCTGGCGTAGCCCACGTGATTTAAATGCATACAAGCTTGGCAAGGCCCACTTGGTGGAAATAAATATAAACTTGACGTGGTCCAGTTGATGGAAATACATACAAATTTGACGTGTCCCAGTTGATGGAAATATATATAGAAGCTTGGTGTGGCCCAGTTGATGGAAATACATACAAGTTTGACATGGCTCAGTTGATGGAAATACAAGCTTTGTGTGGCCCAGTTGTTGGAAATACAAACACGCTTGATATGGCCCAGTTGATGGAAATACATACAAGCTGGGCGTGGCCCAGTTGATGAAAATATATACAAGCTTGGCGTGACACAGTTGATGGAAATATATACAAGCTTGGCGTGACACAGTTGATGGAAATATATACAAGCTTGACAATGCCCAGTTGATGGGTCTAGATGCAAGGGTGACAATGTCTTGCACATAAGATATGAATATCCTATATTTCCATAGTCTATAGAAAGTCTTATCCCACCCGTGTTATCTCATCCTCCTTATTCCACCCGTCGTGCATCATTTGCAATACAAAGTGAAGTAAAAATACACAAAATTTCAGACTATAACATTCATAAATTGAACATGTAACAAGGGCGACAATGTCTTGCATATCAGATTTTATTATCCGATATTAAGAACGTTTCAAGGGAATCGAGTTCGTGGTCCATACTGTAAAGGTAAAAGCAATATGATAAAACACCAGAAGTAGATCTTTTAACAAGATAGGTAATGAAAAGGTTTAAAATACCTGGTGCTATGGTGTAATGGTGAACACTCTGGACTTTGAATCCAGCGAGTTCGAGTCACGGTAGAGCCTTATACTTTTTGACGTCATTATTATATAAATATCATCATCAACAATAATTACATTGTTTACTAATTGTGGAAAATAAATAAATAATAATAATAATAAAGACGTTTTCTTCACGCTGATTTTCTGTTCGGCAGACAATTTGAAATCTTTTTCTAATTTCTCCCAGAAAACAGGATTCGACATTTCATGCACATTGTCTCCTGTTAAGCCCACATGAGTGGGGGGATTTTCTGGCTTGAATTGCATGGTGTCTTCTTAATATTAATAATGCAATTAATGTAATGTAATGCACACCCACGCTTCTTGAGAACTGAACTTAGATTTTCTGTAGAAACATGCTCAGAAAAAGTGTAGTTTGGAGAACTGACCGGTTCTATATGACCTAATTAGATTTGACTGGGCCACTAAACTCCATACACAAACACACACTACATTCTTCATAACAACATACAGAAACACTGTCCAATAATAATAATAATAATAATAATAATAATAATAATAATAGTAAGAAGAAGAAGAAGGCACAATTTATGCATATTATAAAACCGGCTTTCATTGCTAGTCAAATGATTAAAATCGAGTGTCATGCAAATGGAGACGGATGAAAAAAATGTCAATGCGTCGGCCGGGAATCGAACCCGGCTCGACTGCTTGGAAGGCAACCATGCTAGCCAGTGACGCCCATGACATGCCTCTTTACATTAATATTAGTGGTTGATTTAGTATCAAAGGTAACCAGGCGCAAGAAGCACATTTGGGCTACCCCACAACAATATTACATATCGCTAAACAAGGATAATTTGAGATGTGTCGCGACCTACGACAATATGTCTTTGGCAACGTGATTACCTTGAAAAAAAAAATTGCAAAGGTCTCTTCTCTGCGCTTTTATTTCGATTTCTATGGAAATACACATTCTCTTGAAGCTCAAGCATGTTGGGTATTTTTTCAGCAGTCATTTCAAAATATGTTTCGTTTGTTTGTTTGATTTGATGTTTAACGTCCACGTCAACACTGTATAGGTCATTTTGGAGACGTTGCTTCCAATTTTGTGGGACTTTTACCCGACATTGAGATTAAATGACATCGCAAGCCCTGTCGACTTATGAAACTAATAGGCTTTAGTAGCATGGACGGTCCGACTCGCACCGCTTTGCCTGGGCAGGCTTTGATCCTCTAAGCGGTTTACCAGTACTCGTGTGCGGTCAGTTTTAACTCTGCGTGGAAGCAGCTTGCAGTCCATCTATTTCTTCAAGCCCGAATGGGCGGGGACCGAGAATATGTTTTGTATTTATTGCCATAAACCCGATTTAATCTTTGTCAAATCCTGTTTTTTTAAATATGAAAAATATCAACAATTTGTTGTCTGCTGATTATTTGTTATTATTATTTGATGTCTAATATCCCCAGCTTTACTGTAAGTCATTATGGAGACGTTGGTTTCAATTTTGTGGGACTTTTACCCAAATTGAGATAAAATGACACCACAAGCCCTGCTGCAAAATGAAACCAAACGGGTTTATATGTATGGACAGTCCGACTGGTGAAGCGAACACAGACTATGGATTAGAACCGTGTGAACAGGACAGTTCTTAATAGGTCTAGAAACAAGGACGACAATGTCTTGCATATCAGATTTTATTATCCGATATTAAGAACGTTTCAAGGGAATCGAGTTCGTGGTCCATACTGTAAAGGTAAAAGCAAACTGATAAAAAAACATAAGTAGATATTTTTATCAAGATAGGTAACGTAATGAAAAGGTTAAGAATACCTGGTTCTATGGTGTAATGGTGAGCACTCTGGACTTTGAATCCAGCGATCCGAGTTCGAGTCTCGGTAGAACCTTATACTTTTTGACGTCATTATTATATATATCATCAACAATAATTACATTGTTTATTAATTGTGGAAAGTAAATAATAATAATAAAGAAGTTTTCTTCACGCTGATTTTCTGTTCGGCAGACATTTTGAAATCTTTTTCTAATTTCTCCTAGAAAACAGGATTCGACATTTCATGCAAATTGTCTCCTGTTGAGCACCATGCAACCCAATCTATTTCTTCTAGCCCTGATTGGGGGAGGGGTGAGTGGGGGCATTTTCTTGCTTGAATTGCATGGTGTCTTCTTAATATTAATAATGCAATTAATGTAATGTAATGCACACCCACGCTTCTTGAGAACTGAACTTAGATTTTCTGTAGAAACATGCTCAGAAAAAGTGTAGTTTGGAGAACTGACCGGTTCTATATGACCTAATTAGATTTGACTGGGCCACTAAACTCCATACACAAACACACACTACATTCTTCATAACAAAATACAGAAACACTGTCCAATAATAATAATAATAATAATAGTAAGAAGAAGAAGAAGGCACAATTTATGCATATGTCTTTAATAAAACCGGCTTTCATTGCTAGTCAAATGATTAAAATCGCGTGTCATGCAAATGGGGACGGAAGAAAAAAATGTCAATGCGTCGGCCGGGAATCGAACCCGGATCGACTGCTTGGAAGGCAACCATGCTAGCCTTTACACCACCGACGCCCATGACATGCTTATTTACATTAATATTAGTGGTTGATTTAGTATTTAAGGTAACCAGGCGCAAGAAGCACATTTGGGCTACCCCACAACAATATTACATATCGCTAAACAAGGATAATTTGAGATGTGTCGCGACCTACGACAATATGTCTTTGGCAACGTGATTACTTTGAAAAAAAAAAAAAAAAAAAAAATCAGCAAAGGTCTCTTCTCTGCGCTTTTATTTCGATTTCCATGGAAATACACATTCTCTTGAAGCTCAAGCATGTTGGGTATTTTTTCAGCAGTCATTTCAAAATATGTTTCGTTTGTTTGTTTGATTTGATGTTTAACGTCCACGTCAACACTGTATAGGTCATTTTGGAGACGTTGCTTCCAATTTTGTGTGACTTTTACCCGACATTGAGATTAAATGACATCGCAAGCCCTGTCGACTAATGAAACTAATAGGCTTTATAAGCATGGACGGTCCGACTCGCACCGCTTTGCCTGGGCAGGCTTTGATCCTCTAAGCGGTTTACCAGTACTCGTGTGCGGTCAGTTTTAACTCTGCGTGGAAGCAGCTTGCAGTCCATCTATTTCTTCAAGCCCGAATTGGCGGGGACCGAGAATATGTTTTGTATTTTTTGCCATAAACCCGATTTAATCTTTGTCAAATCCTGTTTTTTTAAATATGAAAAATATCAACAATTTGTTGTCTGCTGATTATTTGTTATTATTATTTGATGTCTAATATCCCCAGCATTACTGTAAGTCATTATGGAGACATTGGTTTCAATTTTGTGGGACTTTTACCCAAATTGAGATAAAATGACACCACAAGCCCTGCTGCAAAATGAAACCAAACGGGTTTATATGTATGGACAGTCCGACTGGTGAAGCGAACACAGACTATGGATTAGAACCGTGTGAACAGGACAGTTCTTAATAGGTCTAGAAACAAGGACGACAATGTCTTGCATATCAGATTTTATTATCCGATATTAAGAACGTTTCAAGGGAATCGAATTCGTGGTCCATACTGTAAAGGTAAAAGCAAACTGATCAAACACCATAATTAGATATTTTTATCAAGATAGGTAACGTAATGAAAAGGTTAAAATACATGGTTCTTTGGTGTAATGGTGAGCACTCTGGACTTTGAATCCGGCCATCCGAGTTCGGGTCTCGGTAGAACCTTATACTTTTTTGACGTCATTATTATATATATCATCAACAATTATTACATTGTTTATTAATTGTGGAAAGTAAATAATAATAATAAAGACGTTTTCTTCACGCTGATTTTCTGTTCGGCAGACATTTTTAAATCTTTTTCTAATTTCTCCCAGAAAACAGGATTCGACATTTCATGCAAATTGTCTCCTGTTGAGCACCATGCAACCCAATCTATTTCTTCTAGCCCTGATTGGGGGAGGGGTGAGTGGGGGCATTTTCTGGCTTGAATTGCATGGTGTCTTCTTAATATTAATAATGCAATTAATGTAATGTAATGCACACCCACGCTTCTTGAGAACTGAACTTAGATTTTCTGTAGAAACATGCTCAGAAAAAGTGTAGTTTGGAGAACTGACCGGTTCTATATGACCTAATTAGATTTGACTGGGCCACTAAACTCCATACACAAACACACACTACATTCTTCATAACAACATACAGAAACACTGTCCAATAATAATAATAATAATAATAATAATAATAGTAAGAAGAAGAAGAAGGCACAATTTATGCATATGTCTATAATAAAACCGGCTTTCATTGCTAGTCAAATGATTAAAATCGCGTGTCATGCAAATGGAGACGGATGAAAAAAATGTCAATGCGTCGTCCGGGAATCGAACCCGGATCGACTGCTTGGAAGGCAACCATGCTAGCCTTTACACCACCGACGCCCATGACATGCTTATTTACATTAATATTAGTGGTTGATTTAGTATTAAAGGTAACCAGGCGCAAGAAGCACATTTGGGCTACCCCACAACAATATTACATATCGCTAAACAAGGATAATTTGAGATGTGTCGCGACCTACGACAATATGTCTTTGGCAACGTGATTACTTTGAAAGAAAAAAAATAAAAATTGCAAAGGTCTCTTCTCTGCGCTTTTATTTCGATTTCCATGGAAATACACATTCTCTTGAAGCTCAAGCATGTTGGGTATTTTTTCAGCAGTCATTTCAAAATATGTTTCGTTTTTTTGTTTGATTTGATGTTTAACGTCCACGTCCACAATGTATAGGTCATTTTGGAGACGTTGCTTCCAATTTTGTGGGACCTTTACCCGACATTGAGATTAAATGACATCGCAAGCCCTGTCGACTAATGAAACTAATAGGCTTTATAGGCATGGACGGTCCGACTCGCACCGCTTTGCCTGGGCAGGCTTAGATCCTCTAAGCGGTTTACCAGTACTCGTGTGCGGTCAGTTTTAACTCTGCGTGGAAGCAGCATGCAGTCCAGCTATTTCTTCAAGCCCGAATGGGCGGGGACCGAGAATATGTTTTGTATTTATTGCCATAAACCCGATTTAAT
The DNA here is from genome assembly GCA_963580285.1 of Lucinisca nassula. Taxonomy (NCBI): domain Eukaryota; kingdom Metazoa; phylum Mollusca; class Bivalvia; order Lucinida; family Lucinidae; genus Lucinisca; species Lucinisca nassula. The sequence goes on along the minus strand of OY757025.1, from coordinate 53,568,421 downwards.
CTTTGTCAAATCCTGTTTTTTTAAATATGAAAAATATCAACAATTTGTTGTCTGCTGATTATTTGTTATTATTATTTGATGTCTAATATCCCCAGCTTTACTGTAAGTCATTATGGAGACGTTGGTTTCAATTTTGTGGGACTTTTACCCAAATTGAGATAAAATGACACCACAAGCCCTGCTGCAAAATGAAACCAAACGGGTTTATATGTATGGACAGTCCGACTGGTGAAGCGAACACAAACTATGGATTAGAACCGTGTGAACAGGACAGTTCTTAATAGGTCTAGAAACAAGGACGACAATGTCTTGCATATCAGATTTTATTATCCGATATTAAGAACGTTTCAAGGGAATCGAGTTCGTGGTCCATACTGTAAAGGTAAAAGCAAACTGATAAAAAAACATAAGTAGATATTTTTATCAAGATAGGTAACGTAATGAAAAGGTTAAAAATACCTGGTTCTATGGTGTAATGGTGAGCACTCTGGACTTTGAATCCAGCGATCCGAGTTCGAGTCTTGGTAGAACCTTATACTTTTTGACGTCATTATTATATATATCATCAACAATAATTACATTGTTTATTAAGTGTGGAAAGTAAATAATAATAATAAAGAAGTTTTCTTCACGCTGTTTTTCTGTTCGGCAGACATTTTGAAATCTTTTTCTAATTTCTCCTAGAAAACAGGATTCGACATTTCATGCAAATTGTCTCCTGTTGAGCACCATGCAACCCAATCTATTTCTTCTAGCCCTGATTGGGGGAGGGGTGAGTGGGAGCATTTTCTGGCTTGAATTGCATGGTGTCTTCTTAATATTAATAATGCAATTAATGTAATGTAATGCACACCCACCCTTCTTGAGAACTGAACTTAGATTTTCTGTAGAAACATGCTCAGAAAAAGTGTAGTTTGGAGAACTGACCGGTTCTATATGACCTAATTAGATTTGACTGGGCCACTAAACTCCATACACAAACACACACTACATTCTTCATAACAACATACAGAAACACTGTCCAATAATAATAATAATAATAATAATAGTAAGAAGAAGAAGAAGGCACAATTTATGCATATGTCTTTAATAAAACCGGCTTTCATTGCTAGTCAAATGATTAAAATCGCGTGTCATGCAAATGGGGACGGATGAAAAAAATGTCAATGCGTCGGCCGGGAATCGAACCCGGATCGACTGCTTGGAAGGCAACCATGCTAGCCTTTACACCACCGACGCCCATGACATGCTTATTTACATTAATATTAGTGGTTGATTTAGTATTTAAGGTAACCAGGCGCAAGAAGCACATTTGGGCTACCCCACAACAATATTACATAACGCTAAACAAGGATAATTTGAGATGTGTCGCGACCTACGACAATATGTCTTTGGCAACGTGATTACTTTGAAAGAAAAAAAAATCAGCAAAGGTCTCTTCTCTGCGCTTTTATTTCGATTTCCATGGAAATACACATTCTCTTGAAGCTCAAGCATGTTGGGTATTTTTTCAGCAGTCATTTCAAAATATGTTTCGTTTGTTTGTTTGATTTGATGTTTAACGTCCACGTCAACACTGTATAGGTCATTTTGGAGACGTTGCTTCCAATTTTGTGTGACTTTTACCCGACATTGAGATTAAATGACATCGCAAGCCCTGTCGACTAATGAAACTAATAGGCTTTATAAGCATGGACGGTCCGACTCGCACCGCTTTGCCTGGGCAGGCTTTGATCCTCTAAGCGGTTTACCAGTACTCGTGTGCGGTCAGTTTTAACTCTGCGTGGAAGCAGCTTGCAGTCCATCTATTTCTTCAAGCCCGAATTGGCGGGGACCGAGAATATGTTTTGTATTTTTTGCCATAAACCCGATTTAATCTTTGTCAAATCCTGTTTTTTTAAATATGAAAAATATCAACAATTTGTTGTCTGCTGATTATTTGTTATTATTATTTGATGTTTAATATCCCCAGCATTACTGTAAGTCATTATGGAGACATTGGTTTCAATTTTGTGGGACTTTTACCCAAATTGAGATAAAATGACACCACAAGCCCTGCTGCAAAATGAAACCAAACGGGTTTATATGTATGGACAGTCCGACTGGTGAAGCGAACACAGACTATGGATTAGAACCGTGTGAACAGGACAGTTCTTAATAGGTCTAGAAACAAGGACGACAATGTCTTGCATATCAGATTTTATTATCCGATATTAAGAACGTTTCAAGGGAATCGAATTCGTGGTCCATACTGTAAAGGTAAAAGCAAACTGATCAAACACCATAATTAGATATTTTTATCAAGATAGGTAACGTAATGAAAAGGTTAAAATACATGGTTCTTTGGTGTAATGGTGAGCACTCTGGACTTTGAATCCAGCGATCCGAGTTGGAGTCTCGGTAGAACCTTATACTTTTTTGACGTCATTATTATATATATCATCAACAATTATTACATTGTTTATTAATTGTGGAAAGTAAATAATAATAATAAAGACGTTTTCTTCACGCTGATTTTCTGTTCGGCAGACATTTTGAAATCTTTTTCTAATTTCTCCCAGAAAACAGGATTCGACATTTCATGCAAATTGTCTCCTGTTGAGCACCATGCAACCCAATCTATTTCTTCTAGCCCTGATTGGGGGAGGGGTGAGTGGGGGCATTTTCTGGCTTGAATTGCATGGTGTCTTCTTAATATTAATAATGCAATTAATGTAATGTAATGCACACCCACGCTTCTTGAGAACTGAACTTAGATTTTCTGTAGAAACATGCTCAGAAAAAGTGTAGTTTGGAGAACTGACCGGTTCTATATGACCTAATTAGATTTGACTGGGCCACTAAACTCCATACACAAACACACACTACATTCTTCATAACAACATACAGAAACACTGTCCAATTATAATAATAATAATAATAATAATAATAATAGTAAGAAGAAGAAGAAGGCACAATTTATGCATATGTCTATAATAAAACCGGCTTTCATTGCTAGTCAAATGATTAAAATCGCGTGTCATGCAAATGGAGACGGATGAAAAAAAATGTCAATGCGTCGGCCGGGAATCGAACCCGGATCGACTGCTTGGAAGGCAACCATGCTAGCCTTTACACCACCGACGCCCATGACATGCTTATTTACATTAATATTAGTGGTTGATTTAGTATTTAAGGTAACCAGGCGCAAGAAGCACATTTGGGCTACCCCACAACAATATTACATATCGCTAAACAAGGATAATTTGAGATGTGTCGCGACCTACGACAATATGTCTTTGGCAACGTGATTACCTTGAAAAAAAAAAAAAATTGCAAAGGTCTCTTCTCTGCGCTTTTATTTCGATTTCCATGGAAATACACATTCTCTTGAAGCTCAAGCATGTTGGGTATTTTTTTAGCAGTCATTTCAAAATATGTTTCGTTTGTTTGTTTGATTTGATGTTTAACGTCCACGTCAACAATGTATAGGTCATTTTGGAGACGTTGCTTCCAATTTTGTGGGACTTTTACCCGACATTGAGATTAAATGACATCGCAAGCCCTGTCGACTAATGAAACTAATAGGCTTTATAGGCATGGACGGTCCGACTCGCACCGCTTTGCCTGGGCAGGCTTAGATCCTCTAAGCGGTTTACCAGTACTCGTGTGCGGTCAGTTTTAACTCTGCGTGGAAGCAACATGCAGTCCAGCTATTTCTTCTAGCCCGAATGGGCGGGGACCGAGAATATGTTTTGTATTTTTTGCCATAAACCCGATTTAATCTTTGTCAAATCCTGTTTTTTTTTAAATATGAAAAATATCAACAATTTGTTGTCTGCTGATTATTTGTTATTATTATTTGATGTCTAATATCCCCAGCTTTACTGTAAGTCATTATGGAGACGTTGGTTTCAATTTTGTGGGACTTTTACCCAAATTGAGATAAAATGACACCACAAGCCCTGCTGCAAAATGAAACCAAACGGGTTTATATGTATGGACAGTCCGACTGGTGAAGCGAACACAGACTATGGATTAGAACCGTGTGAACAGGACAGTTCTTAATAGGTCTAGAAACAAGGACGACAATGTCTTGCATATCAGATTTTATTATCCGATATTAAGAACGTTTCAAGGGAATCGAGTTCGTGGTCCATACTGTAAAGGTAAAAGCAAACTGATAAAAAAACATCAGTAGATATTTTTATCAAGATAGGTAACGTAATGAAAAGGTTAAAAATACCTGGTTCTATGGTGTAATGGTGAGCACTCTGGACTTTGAATCCAGCGATCCGAGTTCGAGTCTCGGTAGAACCTTATACTTTTTGACGTCATTATTATATATATCATCAACAATAATTACATTGTTTATTAATTGTGGAAAGTAAATAATAATAATAAAGAAGTTTTCTTCACGCTGATTTTCTGTTCGGCAGACATTTTGAAATCTTTTTCTAATTTCTCCTAGAAAACAGGATTCGACATTTCATGCAAATTGTCTCCTGTTGAGCACCATGCAACCCAATCTATTTCTTCTAGCCCTGATTGGGGGAGGGGTGAGTGGGGGCATTTTCTGGCTTGAATTGCATGGTGTCTTCTTAATATTAATAATGCAATTAATGTAATGTAATGCACACCCACGCTTCTTGAGAACTGAACTTAGATTTTCTGTAGAAACATGCTCAGAAAAAGTGTAGTTTGGAGAACTGACCGGTTCTATATGACCTAATTAGATTTGACTGGGCCACTAAACTCCATACACAAACACACACTACATTCTTCATAACAACATACAGAAACACTGTCCAATAATAATAATAATAATAATAGTAAGAAGAAGAAGAAGGCACAATTTATGCATATGTCTTTAATAAAACCGGCTTTCATTGCTAGTCAAATGATTAAAATCGCGTGTCATGCAAATGGGGACGGATGAAAAAAAATGTCAATGCGTCGGCCGGGAATCGAACCCGGATCGACTGCTTGGAAGGAAACCATGCTAGCCTTTACACCACCGAAGCCCATGACATGCGTATTTACATTAATATTAGTGGTTGATTTAGTATTTAAGGTAACCAGGCGCAAGAAGCACATTTGGGCTACCCCACAACAATATTACATATCGCTAAACAAGGATAATTTGAGATGTGTCGCGACCTACGACAATATGTCTTTGGCAACGTGATTACTTTGAAAAAAAAAAAAAAAAAAAAAAAAATCAGCAAAGGTCTCTTCTCTGCGCTTTTATTTCGATTTCCATGGAAATACACATTCTCTTGAAGCTCAAGCATGTTGGGTATTTTTTCAGCAGTCATTTCAAAATATGTTTCGTTTGTTTGTTTGATTTGATGTTTAACGTCCACGTCAACACTGTATAGGTCATTTTGGAGACGTTGCTTCCAATTTTGTGGGACTTTTACCCGACATTGAGATTAAATGACATCGCAAGCCCTGTCGACTAATGAAACTAATAGGCTTTATAAGCATGGACGGTCCGACTCGCACCGCTTTGCCTGTGCAGGCTTTGATCCTCTAAGCGGTTTACCAGTACTCGTGTGCGGTCAGTTTTAACTCTGCGTGGAAGCAGCTTGCAGTCCATCTATTTCTTCAAGCCCGAATTGGCGGGGACCGAGAATATGTTTTGTATTTTTTGCCATAAACCCGATTTAATCTTTGTCAAATCCTGTTTTTTTTTAAATATGAAAAATATCAACAATTTGTTGTCTGCTGATTATTTGTTATTATTATTTGATGTCTAATATCCCCAGCATTACTGTAAGTCATTATGGAGACATTGGTTTCAATTTTGTGGGACTTTTACCCAAATTGAGATAAAATGACACCACAAGCCCTGCTGCAAAATGAAACCAAACGGGTTTATATGTATGGACAGTCCGACTGGTGAAGCGAACACAGACTATGGATTAGAACCGTGTGAACAGGACAGTTCTTAATAGGTCTAGAAACAAGGACGACAATGTCTTGCATATCAGATTTTATTATCCGATATTAAGAACGTTTCAAGGGAATCGAGTTCATGGTCCATACTGTAAAGGTAAAAGCAAACTGATCAAACACCATAAGTAGATATTTTTTATCAAAATAGGTAACGTAATGAAAAGGTTAAAATACATGGTTCTTTGGTGTAATGGTGAGCACTCTGGACTTTGAATCCAGCGATCCGAGTTCGAGTCTCGGTAGAACCTTATACTTTTTGACGTCATTATTATATATATCATCAACAATTATTACATTGTTTATTAATTGTGGAAAGTAAATAATAATAATAAAGACGTTTTCTTCACGCTGATTTTCTGTTCGGCAGACATTTTGAAATCTTTTTCTAATTTCTCCCAGAAAACAGGATTCGACATTTCATGCAAATTGTCTCCTGTTGAGCACCATGCAACCCAATCTATTTCTTCTAGCCCTGATTGGGGGAGGGGTGATTGGGGGCATTTTCTGGCTTGAATTGCACGGTGTCTTCTTAATATTAATAATGCAATTAATGTAATGTAATGCACACCCACGCTTCTTGAGAACTGAACTTAGATTTTCTGTAGAAACATGCTCAGAAAAAGTGTAGTTTGGAGAACTGACCGGTTCTATATGACCTAATTAGATTTGACTGGGCCACTAAACTCCATACACAAACACACCGACAGACCGACAAGCTCACTCCTATATACCCTCCCAAATTTCATTTGTGGGGGTATAATAAGAGCGCACAGAAGACACCTTTGCTTTTTTTTTTTTGTTGTTGTTGTTGTTTTTTTTGTTTTCAAAGTAATCACGTTGCCAAAGACATATTTTCGTAGGTCGCGACAAGTCTCAAATTTTCCTTGTTTAGCGATATGTAATATTGTTGTGGGGTAGCCCAAATGTGCTTCTAGCGGCTGGTTACCTTAAATACTAAATCAACCAATAATATTAATGTAATTACGCATGTCATGATCGTCGGTGGTGTAAAGGTTATCATGGTTGCCTTCCAAGCAGTCGATCCGGGTTCGATTCCCGGAAGACGCATTGACGTTTTTTTCATCCGTCCCCATCTGCATAACACGCGATTTTATTCATGAGACTCGCAATGAAAGCCGGGTTTATTATAGACACATGCATAAATTGTGCCTTCTTCTTCTTATTATTATTATTATTATTGGACAGTGTTTCTGTATGTAGTTATGAAGAATGTTGTGTGTGTTTGTGTGTTGAATTTAGTGGCCCAGTCAAATCTTATTAGGTCATATAGAACCGGTCAGATCTCCAAACTACACTTTTCTGAGCATGTTTCTACAGAAAAACTAAGTTCAGTTATAAAGAAGCGTGGGTGTGCATTACATTACATTAATTGCATTATTAATATTAAGAAGACACCATGCAATTCAAGCCAGAACATGCCCCCAATCACCCCTCCCCCAATCAGGGCTAGAAGAAATAGATTGGGTTGCATGGTGCTTAACAGGAGACAATTTTTTATGAAATGTCGAATCCTGTTTTCTGGGAGAAATTAGAAAAAGATTTCAAAATGTCTGCCGAAACGGAAATTCAGCGTGAAGAAAACGTCTTTTTTATTATTTTTATTATTATTATTATTATTATTATTATTATTATTATTTATTTATTTATTTATTTATTTTGCAGAATTAATAAACATTGTAATTATTGTTGATTATATATATAAGAATGACGTCAAAAAGTATAAGGTTCTACCGAGAGAAGACACCTTTGCTTTTTTTTTTATTTTGTTTTGTTTTGTTTTGTTTTCAAAGTAATCACGTTGCCAAAGACATATTGTCGTAGGTCGCGACACATCTAAAATTATCCTTGTTTAGCGATATGTAATATTGTTGTGGGGTAGCCCAAATGTGCTTCTATCGCCTGGTTACCTTAAATACTGAATCAACCAATAATATTAATGTAAATACGCATGTCATGAGCGTCCGTGGTGTAAAGGCTAGCATGGTTGCCTTCCAAGCAGTCGATCCGGGTTCGAGTCATAAGACTCCCAAATGAAAGCCGGGTTTATTATAGACATATGCATAAATTGTGCCTTCTTATTATTATTATTATTATTATTGGACAGTGTTTCTGTATGTAGTAATGCAGAATGGTGTGTGTGTTTATGTGTGGAATTTAGTGGCCCAGTCAAATCTAATTAGGTCATATAGAACCGGTCAGTTCTCCACAGTACACTTTTTGCTGAGCATGTTTATACAGAAAAACTAAGTTCAGTTCTAAAGAAGCGTGGGTGTGCATTATATTGCATTAATTGCATTATTAATATTAAGAAGACACCATGCAATTCAAGTCAGAAAATGCCCCCACTCACCCCTCCCCCAATCAGGGCTAGAAGAAATAGATTGGGTTGCATGGTGCTTAACAGGAGACAATTTGCATGAAATGTCGAATTCTGTTTTCTGGGAGAAATTAGAAAAAGACTTCTAATTGCGCACCTCTTGTGGCTGATCTATTCTTGTATTGTTATGAAAGAGACTTCATTTTGTCGCTTTCCATTGATAACCAATCTGAAATTATTGAAGCTTTTAGCTCTACTTCTAGATATTTAGATGATTTATTAAATATTGATAATACCTATTTTGATGGTTTGATCAGTCAGATTTACCCCCTAGAACTTCAGTTAAATAAAGCAAATTCTTCTGATACCGAGGCCCCGTTTTTGGATTTACATCTATCTATTGTAGATGGATTTGTTTCGTGCAAAATTTATGATAAACGCGATGACTTTGATTTTGAGATTGTAAATTTTCCTTTTTTGGATGGTGATGTTCCTCGTGCGCCATCCTATGGCGTTTATATTTCGCAATTAATTCGATTTGCTAGAGTGTGTAGTCATGTAACTGACTTCAACACTCGTAATAAATTATTAACGGCTAAACTCCTTAATCAGGGTTATCGGTACCATAAACTACGCAAAGCCTTTTCAAAATTTTATAGACGCCATTCTGATTTAATTTCAAAATTCTATATTGGACTTAAATCTCTTCTGCAAGAAGGTCTATCGGAACCCGAATTTTATGGTGACTTATTATATAAATTCAGAAAAATATATAACCGCAATGACTTCAGCACCCAATTTCGTAAAATCATTCTTCGATATAAAAAGATTGGGTACAACATGGATATTATACGACAGACTGCATGCATGGTAGTTAACCCAATCACGGTTGGCAACTTTGCTTCCCTCTTTAATTGCACGCCGGTGGGTCAGGCCTCAGATTCTATGACGGCTCCAACGTAAAGACTTATTGAAAATTAGAGAGATAATGTTGGTTGGTGCCTGATGCTCTGTCTCTGGTCGGGCTCATCGGAGTCTAACTGTTGGTTTTCTTTTGCTCCAGCGTTTCAGTGGTTTCTTGCTGTCGAGTCCTCACCGTTGTCTCACCTCTGTGGTTCTTTGATTTTTGTGTTCACGGAGATGTTGCACTGATGAGTTAGGAGGCCTTCATGCGGACTGAACAAATTATTTGTCTAAATCGCGACGGAAGTAAGGGCGAGGATTGTGGCCACGTAAAATCGATTTAAGCCCCCCCAGTGGAAATATTCGACTGACCGTTCCAAGGCGGCTCTTCTGTGGCGATTTATTTATGTTGTTGTTTGTTACTTACTGTGTGTATCACTTGTGTCTTTTGGTTTTGGATGGCCATATGGCCATTTTGTGGGAAAGTAACTGTCCTTATGGCCTTCCTTTGTTTAGGTTTCCATTATGGTCTGGTCGCTTAATGTTTGTATTTCTTTCCCTTTGGTGTCTTTTATGGGTGGAGTAAGTTAATTGTATCAATTCCTGATCTTTGTTTTACTTCTACTTTTCAAAATGTCTGCCGATCAGAAAATCAGCGTGAAGAAAACGTCTTTATTATTATTGTTATTATTATTATTATTTATTTTCCACAATTAATAAACAATGTAATTATTATTGATGATATATATATATATATATATATATATATATATATATATATATATATATATATATATATATATATATATATATATATATATATATAATATAATATATATGTAATATATATGTGGACAAGGGCATTTTACATACAGGACGTACATAACATGTAACATATATTCTTGCTTCCTTCCTTTCTTTCTTTGTTTACCCAGTTGTCCGTGACCACTGGACGACCGCTTGGAGGCGGCCAGTCCGCCCAAGATGGGGGAATCATGTCTCCTGATGCTTATCGTCCAGTACTCCCGAACACCTGGGCCGTGTACGTGATTGCTGTTGACGCCCGTCCCGGGCCTCCGCAGGTGGGGCTACTCGCTGGCCAGTCCGCCCATGTTGGGGGAGTCATTTTGCTTGCAGTCCCTCCGCGGCAACCCGGGAGGGGGTCATTTTGTTTTTTGGTATATTAGTTGCTAGTTTTGTTTATTCTCTTCCGTTCCAGCTTTCGCTCTTTTTTGTGTGGTCAGGGACATTTTACAGACAGGACGGTACATAACATGTAACATATAACATATATTCTTGCTTCCTTCCTTCCTTTCTTTTCTCCAGGTGTCCGTGACCGCCGTACGATTGCTTAGGGACGGCCAGTCCGCCCGATATGGGGGAATCATGTCTCCTGATGCTTATCGTCCGGCGATCCCGGACACCTGGGTCGCGAGCCTGATTGCTGTTGTCACCCGTCCCAGACCGCCGCAGGTAGGGCCACTCGCTGGCCAGTCCGCCCATGATGGGGGAGTCATTTTGCTTGCAGTCCCCCTGCGGCACCCCGGGAGGGGGGTCGTTTGTTTTTGGTATATGAGTTGCTATTTTTGTTTATTTATTCTCTTCCGTTCCAGCTTTCGCTCTTTTTTGTTTTGACAGTACGTTATACAAATAGTTTAATAATATTTTATTGCAAGAGAAGCAATGGGGTTGGGCCACAAGTTCTCTCAACATTAGTTACGGCCCTTCCCCTACATGGTCACAACTGATACAATAACATCACATGAAAATGGCTAGATAAACTACATGCATTTTAAAAGTTAGATAAATAAATAAATAAATAAATAAATAAATAAATAAATAAATAAATAAAGTGTTGTCATCGAGATTTCTGGCGAAGTTAAGCAACCATTAACTTGTGACATATATGTAAAATAGGTTTATGAGATGATATTGGTAAATCTTCTCGTGCCTTTTATATAGATGAGTTTAGGACGCCACCGGTCGCTAAGGAAATACTATCCCACGGTTCCGTATTTTTGCGCATGCGCACTTTTGTGTGGCAAAAAATATAACCATTGTTCAGACTGCTCCGATAGCAGTCATTAATTTCTTTGAATATGACAATTTTAAATATAGCGTAAGGTAAAGGTGACGTATGTCTTGCGTCACTGGGGCGTCCACCTGATATTGGCTGACAGTTGGGTAAGACCTGCTATCCTTGCAGCAGGTAAGAGTAGAGGGGAGTGCTCTTATTCCTTCTGTTTGTACACTCCATTCATTTTCCTCTTTATCCTCTGTTATTACTTTAAACTACGATCTCTTCTAAATTTTTTCTTCCTTTCTCTGGGAGATGAGACAAAATTACCCACAGGGGTTGACGTGTCGTTAAACCCAAAACAATTAATAATCGAATAATTGACTGACAATGGTCGCGTCATATTGCGCTAATCGCAAGCAAGGATTACCAACCAGACGGGTTCAACATGTGGATGAAAAAGATCAATCGTTTACGACCAGTAACCGGGTTGTTTGAATATGGAAATTCACCGGCCCTGCGACCCCCGCCCATCGAGGCTTGAAGAAATAGATGGGCTACATGATGCTTCCACGCATAGCTGAAACCAACGCACACGAGTACTGGTAAACCAGTTAGAGGATCTAAGCCAGCAACGTCTCCAAAATGACCTATATAGTGACGGGGACTTTAAATCTCAACTAAAACAAAGAAACAACAAACGAATTGCCGTCCCCGCCAACACTATTTGCGACATTTTTAGAAGTTGCTTCCTATACCCACATTGAGATTAAATAACAGTTCAAGCCCTGCCACCAAATAAAAAAATGTAGTTTATATGTTTGAACTGAGGTTTAACGTCCCCGTCAACACTATTTAGGTCATTTTGGAGACGCTGCTTCCAATTTTGTTGGACTTTTACCCGACATTGAGATGAAATGACATCTCAAGCCCTGCCCCCAATGAAACCGAAAGTCTTATATGCAGTAGGCGGTCTGACTCACACCGCTTTACCTGGGCAGGCTTAGTCCTTCTAAGCAGTTTACCAGTACTCATGTGTGGTCAGTTTCAGCTCTGCGTGGACGCACCATGCAGCCCGATCTATTTTTCCAAGTCCCTATGGGCGGAGGCGAGAATTTATAGCGGTTTTACCAGTACTCATGTGCGGTCAGTTTTAGCTCTGCGAACCCAGGACCTCTCGTATACAGTAGAAACACTCTACCGACTGAGATACCGGGCCACATCTTGGACCTTTTACATCCCCCACCCCCTGCCTAATGAGATTCGTCCCGATAATCTAAGTTCTATCCAGTCTGGCTATGGGACTTTCATGTTCAGATTTTTCAAAGTATCGCTTCGAAAGCTCTGCCTTAACTGCTCATTTTTTTCTGGCAAATCAGGTCAAAGATTTATTCAGGGCCCCGTTACTCAGAGTATGAGCATTAAACAAGCGTCCATTTAAAACATACAGCAAAAGGCAGCGGCGGTGAACAACAAATAGCATGTACATGTATAATGGAATAGTAAAAAGAGAATTCGGAAATTCGGACATATCTGCCAAGTACTGTTGTGATTCAAAAGGTTGTGAAGTTTGATTTTAGGTTTAACGACCCCGTCAACACTGTAAAGGTCATTTTGGAGACGTTGCTTCCAATTTCGTGGGACTTTTAACCGACAATGAGATTAAATGACATCTCAAGCCCTGCCACCCAATGAAACCAATATGGTTTATAAGCATGGACGGGCCGACTCGCACAGCGTTGCCTGGGCAGGCTTAGATTCTCTAAGCGGTTTACCAGTAGTCATGTGCAGGTCGGTTTCAGCTCTGCGCGGAAGCATCATGCAGCCCATGTATTTCTTCAAGCCCTGATGGGCGGGGGGTGGGGGGGGGGGCACTGAACTGCAGTATAAAAGTCCATGAATGTTGTGGATGAAATGACAAACACTATGCTTAAAAAATCTTATTTTTCCTTAGTTTACTGTACACACGCACGCTTGACTGATTACTTTTTGCCACACATGACTGCGCATGCGCAGCGTTACCAAGGAAGTTAATCAGCCTAAACTCATCTATATCTCTGAACTGCATCAAAAAGTACGGTATTGTCGCTATCGACTAAGTTTTCGTCACCATACAGTAACTTGTTACGGTTCAGAGGATGAAAATTTCGGGTAGACTGAAATAGAAGTATCCGTTCTCTATTGTATGTGCGGCATGTAAAGAAGTAGTGCTCTGCGTCTTCAGGGCTGACTCCACAATCACATGAAGGACTTGGAATAAGGTGATTCCGATAAAGGTCATTTTTAAGGTTGCTGCAACTGTTGCGTATTATAGCGTGCATTACCGAAAGGTATCTGTCACCAAGATAATAGTATGACGGGACTTTATTGACAGGAGATCTTGATCTTTTAATATGGTGTTTAAATGTAGATAAGGTATTAGATTCACGAATACTCATGCCATTTGAATTCCATAGTGCTATCGACGAAGGAATACACGATTTATGTGAGATTTCTGTACGGGTGAAGGGAACCGAAATATTATTACTATTTCTGAGAGGGTAATTAGAAGTTTCTCTGACAAAAGGAGGTATTAAATCCGAGATGTATGATGGGACAGTGGCATTCACAGTTTTATACATAAACATAAGTTTTTGTTGTTTTCTTCTTTCCGCTAGTGGTATCCACCCACATTCTGTGTACAAATTTTCCAAAGAGACTGATCTTGTAAGTCCTGTCACAATTCGTGCAGCTTCATTTTGGAGCCTTTTCTAGTGTCTGGCAATCTTGTGCAGAACAACCATCCCAGACTATAGAGGAATACTCTAGTATAGGTAAAATATATGATATATATATCTGATTTAAAGCTACCCTATGAAAGATGTATTTTAATTTATGCATGATTCCGATTACTTTAGCGACATTGGTGGTTATAAGTTCTATATGTTTCTTCCACTGGCCATTGTAACTTAAGGTTAATCCTAAATGTCTATGATGTGATACAAAATTAATCGGAGTTCCATCGAAGAGTAAATTAGGGTTATTTTCATACGGTTTGAGTGTGAACAGTACAGCTTCTGTCTTTGAGGGATTGAAGGTTACTAACCATTGTTTTGCCCAAATTTTAAGTACTGCCAGGTCGTGATTGATAATTCCTTCGATATCACTGATTGATGAAGCAGAATAAAAAAGTGAACTGTCATCTGCAAAGAGTCTAGTTAAACTAAGAAGTGAATCAGAAATGTCGTTAACATAAACCAGAAATAGCAGTGGTCCCAAAACAGAACCTTGGGGAACACCAGCATTTACTTTCCTTGCAGATGACGAACACGATCGTATAACTACTTTCTGCGACCTATTGCTCAAATAATCTTCAATCCATTGAAGCAACTGACCCTGAATACCATGCTGTTTTAGTTTAAAAATAAGACCTTTATGCCAAACTCTATCAAAGGCCTTTGGTATATCACAAAACACAATACATGAGTACTGGTTACTGTCAAAAGTTTGACATATATGTTGGTAGATGTTTATTAGCTGGTAAATTGTTGAATGGTTAGGTAAGAAGCCGGACTGATATTTGTATAGAAGATTGTTTTCGAGTAAAAAGTTATGAATATTTTTATGTACTATTCGCTCTTTCAATTTACTTATTCCACTTAATAAAGAAACCGGTTTATAGTTTGATAAGTTAGATGTGTCACCCTTTTTAAATAGCGGCAAGACGTTAGAGGCCTTCCAGACTTCCCCAAATTTCCCCTCTCTGAACGATCTATTGAATAACACTTCCAATGGAATTGAAATTTCTTTCGCTACTGCCTTTAACATTTTATTACTAATAGAATCAGGACCAGTTGCTTTGTTTGGATTTGATATATCTATCAAGTTAGAAATTCCAAGAACTGTGCAGCTTATAGTGCATAAAGTGCTTTGGGGTTTGGAGTAAAAAGTTGGTAGTTCAATGTAAACGTTAGCAATTGAAGTAAAATATTCGTTTAAGCTTTCTGCTTTTTCTTCATCTGAAAAACAATATGTGTTTTGGCCATCAAGGTTTATTGTAGACAAAGGTGGAATATTACTAGAAGTAGTGTTTCCTCTGACAAAATGGCGGATCACTTGCCAGAATTTTCGCTTGTCATTGTTATAAAAATCTGATATGGATACTTCTAGGTCATTGTAAAATTTTTCTTTTGCGTGTTTCTTTAAATTATTTACCTTATTCCTTGCATATTTATATTTATTCCAATCAATAGTTCTACCAAATTTAGTTGCTTTTTTCTTTAATTTATCTCTCATACGAATAAAGTGTCGAATTTCGGAATCAAACCAAGGTTTATCATTAGGCCTTACGGTGACAGTTTTTGAGGGTATACACTGTTTACAAAATTTAAAAATGTCTGGGTAAATTTAAGACAAGCTTCATTTATTGATCCTTCCAGAAGAACTTTCCAATCAAAACTTAATATCATTTCCTTTAGTCTTGGAATGTCTGCTCTTTTGTATACCCACACTAGACGTTTATATGTCGTTTGTTTTTGGTAGCAGAATGGAACTCTTATGTATGTAGCTTTGTGATCACTAATATGTTGGGGTATTACTATCGTGCCAGAGTCTAAATATTGCAGATCATCAGGAATTATTATAGGATCAAAGAGTGCCTGTAGTCTTGTCGGGTCTGTAATAACATTTTGTAAAGAATTAATAAGAATTACACCTTTCAAGTTTTGAAAGTTTGGGTTAATCAAGTCTTCATTTAAGTCAACAACGATTATTATGTTTTTTGATACCTCTAGAGCTTTTTCGATGTTCAAATTTAAGTTGTCGAAAAAAGTAGCATTGGCAGTACGTGGACTATAAAATAATCCTATAAGATAGTTTAAACTATTAAGTTTAATTTCTACCCATATACACTCGTTGCAGTACCTTTGAAGTTCGGGTCGTCTGGTGTGGATTAATTGAGAATTTATATAGACCATGACACCGCCACCGTGGTTGGTTCTGTCGTGTCTATAAGGTGTATCAAAATTATCCAATAATAAAGCTTCATTGGAAATTTGAAAATCAAGATGCGTTTCGGAGAAACATATTACATCGAAATCCAACAAATTGTCACTAATAAAGTCAAGTTTATTCCTAATGCTTCTAATATTCAAGTGTAAAACTGAAAGATCGTCCACGTTGGTAGCTGGACCTGGGTTTTCTTCAACATCAAAAGCCTCTAATACAAGAAGTAGTAAAATGAAGTTAAAATGGTTATTACATATGGAACCTTTCAAAACTGAATTAGTGAAAAAATATACAGTGAGAAGGCATCGGCATATATTTCTTAAAAGTTTTAACAGCAAATTTAAACCTAGCCGAAAACACCATAAACTACGGCTGCTATCGATGGTGAGACCATGAAACAGACCTATGGAAGCTCTCCATTGTTCAGTTGAAATACCCATTAATCATTCTGGAAGTTTAAAGTGGTCAGTACCAAAGGCCTGCTTCATAGCTTCCTGTAACGCCAGGAATTTCGATGACAGCTCTAATGCAAAGAAACAGAAATAATAAAATAAATAAATACACCAGTACATATAGAATAAACATAAACATAAATATTCTATTCGCACGGTTATGCACATGCAAACAAAACCTGTTTTGATGTGGTACAAATACTGGAAGTTTATATGAAATTAAGTAAGAATTCCCTATTATAGATCGAGGGTTGCTCACAACAGAGCTTTATTAACACTCAGGTCTATACAGACATATGAGGATATTAACAAGTATAATACATTGAGACATGGTGGCATATGCATTTACATGTAAAACTTAGAATAACACTTTCTTAGCAAGAATATATATGTGTGTGTGTGTGTGGGGGGGGGGGGTGGAATAGCATGCATGATTTCTATTTATGACGAAAGCGAGGTAACTCATGGTTTACTGAGGCTACAGTACGGACTTTTTCACTCTGCTTGCACAATCTGCCGACTCCCGGTCCGAAGACTTGAAAGGTCAGGGGGTGGGGGTGGGTATTGCTACCCGTTCCCCCAACACTGACAATGTGCAAGCCGGGAGCCAGCAAACAATGCAGACATGGTGAATTGTAACCAACATAATTACTATACTTAAATTAGGCGAACGGTACTAACTGCACTGCACGGACAGGCCCAATAATTCACATTCTTACCAAACATTCCTGGCAAGCACACAACGCTGAATCGACATTGACCCGACTTTGATTCAACGTCATGAAGTCAAATCAACGTCGGAACAGCGCCTACCGAGCGCCTTGCGACTAATATGTTTAATTTAGTCAGGGAAATGGCACCACCGCAATTCCGTATAGGCAATATCGTCCGACACTACAATTACAGCGTGCGTTCACATAGTAATAGACAGAGCTAATTCAAAGATACAAATAAAAAAAAATAAAATAAAAAAAAAATAATAGAAATAAAAGACATATTTTTTTTCTGTACTAATATTACCTAAAACTCTAAGGATTCTTCAAGACCGATGTAAATCTGGCCCCATTCATCAGAATAAGACCAGTCATTGACATCGGTCAAGATACAACGTCTCCTTGACTCTCTCTTGCCGAAACGAAATGCAAAACAGGAGTCTGAGAGTCAGGAACAGGAACTTACGTTAAGAAAAAAAAAATCTTACAAATAATAAAAAAAAAATAAATAAATAAAAATACATATAAAAAGGGATAAATAAGTAATAATAATAATAATAATAAAAAAACATGATAATAATAATAATAATAATAATAATAATAATAATAATAATAATAATAAGGAAAACTAGAAATGGTGTTTGTAAAACACAATGCCCCCAACCTTTGCTTGTCCTTAGATGGCAAAATATTAAACAAATATTGTTAAAGACTCAAAAACATACAACAAGAATTCCCCCGAAGGCTATGTCACGCCTGTGGGGGCGCAAAGTCACCAAACCATGAAATCTAGGTCAAGGTCAAACATGGATGCCTGCATAAAAATTTCACTCCTAGCAATTCCTAAATGCAAGCTTGTACCAAATACAATTAATGAAGCTCTAATAGATCTTGAGAAATGGACTCTTACATTAGATAGAAAGTCAGGGTGGTCGCAATAATTCACAAAGTCAGTGAACCATGAAATATGGGTGAAAGTCAAACATGGATGCTTGGGTTGCAGTTGCAATTCCTAGATGCAAGTTTGTACCAATTATAATTTAAAAAGCTTTAATAGTTTTCGAGAAATGGTGAAAGTCAGGGTGGTCGCAATAATTCACGAAGTCAGTGAACCATGAAATATAGGTCCATGTCAGATATGGATGCTTGCGTTGAAGTTGCAATGCCTGGATGCAAGTTTGTACCAAGAATGATTAATGAAGCCCTAATAGTTCTCAAGATATGGACTTGCTGACAAGATTTTATTAAAAAAAACAAGGCATCGCATGCGATACAAATCCCCTCGCACAAGACAACTTCGTGTGTGGAAAACACTGAAATGGCAAAAGTCCAACTTGCTTGAGATATTATCATATGCAACATTTGTGTAAAGTTTGTTTAAAAATCCATCCATAAATGTAGGTTCTAGAGTGATGACAATATTTCTCTAAAAATAGTCATAGGGACCTTGACTTGAGGCCATGGCCGCGAAGTAGATCTTGCTCAAGATATTATCATAAGCATCTTTTGTGTGAAGTTAGATTAAAATAATAAATGTAGGCGGTAGAGCAATGACAAAGTTTTTCTAAAAATAGCCATAGTGACCTTGACCTTGAGGTCATGACCTTGAAAGTCAAAGCAACTCGAGATATTACCATAAGAAACATTTGTGTGAAGTTCTATTAACATCCATCAATAAATGTAGGCACTAGAGCGATGACAAAGATTTTCTAAAAATAGCCACAGTGACCTTGACCTTGAAAGTCGAAATAGTTCGAGATATTGTCATAGGGAACATTTGTGTGAAGTTATACTGAAATCGGTGAAGAAATGTAAGCGCTAGAGCCATGTCAAAGTTTTTCTAAAAATAGCAACAGTGACCTTGACCTTGAAAGTCAAACTCACTCGAGGTATTGTCATAAGGAACATTTGTGTGAAGTTATATTGAAATCAGTGAAGAAATGTAGTCGCTAGGGCGATGACAAAGTTTTTCTTAAAAATAGCCACAGTGACCTTGACCTTGAAAGTCAAAATTGCTCGAGATATTGTCTTAAGGACCATTTGTGTGAAGTTATATTGAAATTGGTGAAGAAATGTAAGCGCTAGAGCATTGACAAAGTTTTTCTAAAAATAGCCACAGTGACCTTGACCTTTAAAGTGGAACTCGCTACAGATATTGTCATAAGGAACATTTGTGTGAATCGATTTTGAAATTGGTGAAAAAATGTAAGCGCTAGAGCAATGAAAAAGTTTTTCTAAAAATAGCCACAGTGACCTTGACCTTGAAAGTGGAACTCTTTCGAGGTATTGTCATAAGGATCATTTGTGTGAAGTTATATTAAAATCGGTGAAGAAATGTAGGCGCTGGAACGATGACAAAGTTTTTCTTAAAAAAAGCCATTGTGACCTTGACCTTGAAAGTTGAAATGGCTTGAGATATTGTCATAAGGAACATTTGTGTGAAGTTATATTGAAATCGGTGAAGAAATGTAAGCGCTAGAGCATTGACAAAGTTTTTCTAAAAATAGCCACAGTGACCTTGACCTTGAAAGTGGAACTCGCTAGAGCTATTGTCATAAGGAACATTTGTGTGAAGTTATATTAAAATCGGTGAAGAAATGTAGGCGCTAGAGCGATGACAATTTTTTTCTAAAAATAGCCACAGTGACCTTGACCTTGAGGTCATGACCCTGAAAGTCGAACACGCTCGAGATATTGTCATAAGGAACATTTGTGTGAAGTTATATTGAAATCAGTGAAGAAATGTAAGCGCTAGAGCAATGACAAAGTTTTTCTAAAAATAGCCAGAGTGACCTTGACCTTGAGGTCATGACCTTGAAAGTCGACCTCGCTCAAGATATTGTCATAAGGCACATTTGTGTGAAGTTATATTGAAATCAGTGAAGAAATGTAGGCGCTAGAGTGATGACAAAATTTTTCTTAAAATAGCCACAGTGACCTTGACCTTGAGGTCATGACCTTGAAAGTCGAACTCGCTGAGATATTGTCATAACAAACATTTGTGTGAAGTTATATTGAAATTGGTGAAGAAATGTAGGCGCTAGAGCGATGACAAAGTTTTTCTAAAAATAGCCACAGTGACCTTGACCTTGAGGTCATGACTTTGAAGTCGAACTCGCTCGAGATTTTTTTATAAGGAACATTTGTGTGAAGTTATATTGAAATTGGTGAAGAAATGTAGGCGCTATAGCGATGACAAAGTTTTTCTAAAAATAGCCACAGTGACCTTGACCTTGAGGTCATGACCTTGAAAGTCGAACGCGCTCGAGATTTTTTTATAAGGAACATTTGTGTGAAGTTATATTGAAATTGGTGAAGAAATGTAGGCGCTAGAATGATGACAAAGTTTTTCACAAATTACCAAAATGACAAAGGGCCATAACACACAAAGTATTTTTCGGAATTTTGTCATAAGTTAATCAGTTCATCTACTCATCACCACCAATCTATTCACCAACTTACAAGGCTCTAGCTCCAATAGTTTTTGAGATATCTTGCTGACAAGATTTTATTAAAAAAAATTCAAAGGGCAATAACTCTTAAAAGGGGCATAATCCGGACGAGAAAAAAAATACGCGTCAGCTAATTTTCCATGAGGAAATGATATATGAAATTTCAAAACCCTAGCATACACGGTTCTAAAGATATGCTATGCATCACTTTTAGCATACATTACAATGGGCACAAATTACCAAAATGACAAAGGGCCATAACTCACAAAGTGTTTTTCGGAATTTTGTCAAAAGTTAATCAGTTCATCTACTCATCACCACTAATATAATCACCAACTTTCAAGGCTCTAGCTCCAATAGTTTTTGAGATATCTTGCTGACAAACTTTTATTAAAAAAATTTCAAAGGGCAATAACTCTTAAAAGGGGCATAATCCGGACAAGAAAAAAAATACGCGTCAGCTAATTTTCCATGAGGAATCCATATATGAAATTTCAAAACCCTAGCATACACGGTTCTAAAGATATGCTTTGCATCACTTTTAGCATACATTACACTGGGCACAAATTACCAAAATGACAAAGGGCCATAACTCACAAAGTATTTTTCGGAATTTCGTCAAAAGTTAATCAGTTCATCTACTCATCACCACCAAAATATTCACCAACTTTCAAGGCTCTAGCTCCAATAGTTTTTGAGATATCTTGCTGACAAAATTTTATAAAAAAAAATTCAAAGGGCAATAACTCTTAAAAGGGGCATAATCCGGACAAGAAAAAAAATACGCGTCAGCTAATTTTCCATGAGGAATCCATATATGAAATTTCAAAACCCTAGCATACACGGTTCTAAAGTTATGCTATGCATCACTTTTAGCATACATTACAATGGGCACAAATTACCAAAATGACAAAGGGCCATAACTCACAAAGTATTTTTCGGAATTTCGTCAAAAGTTAATCAGTTCATCTACTCATCACCACCAATATATTCACCAACTTTCAAGGCTCTAGCTCCAATAGTTTTTGAGATATCTTGCTGACAAGATTTTATTAAAAAAATTTCAAAGGGCAATAACTCTTGAAGTGGGCATAATCCGGACGAGAAAAAAAATACGCGTCAGCTAATTTTCCATGAGGAATCCATATATGAAATTTCAAAACCCTAGCATACACAGTTCTTTAGTTATGCTATGCATCAAAAGCGTAACGGACGAACGGACGAACAGACGAACAGACGAACGGACGAACGGACGAACGAACCAGAAGCAATATGCCCCTCCAACTTTTTCAATGTTGGGGGCATAAAAAAACAACAAAAAACAAATGCAAACATTTGGTAAGCAATTCTGTAGTGCGAGTTTAAACAAGTATGTAGAGAGTTAGTGTTTACCAGCAATACCATTGCCACATTTCACCAATGGCGGTGGTGACAATAGGAATGTGTGTGTGAGTGTTTGTGAGTTGCGTCTCACCAACAGCTAAGGTTATACGGAGACGTGACCTCGTTTTAAAGACTCGTCCGAAAGTCTGGCGAAACCCAGGATCGATCCTGAAACTCCTGGTTTGCAAGGCAAATAGCATAACCACTACACCACGGATGCTTCTAACAATAGGAATGTGAAATCGCGACGCGACAGTTATTGCGTTAAGCGAAACTGACTTCTTTTAAAGCCCTGACAAGGATAACATTTCCTCATTGCTTCAGCGGTTAATTTAACAATACATATTATACATTTAAAGAGAACGACCATACTTCACCCAGTGCTCAAATGTGCTTAAATCAGGTGTAGTAAATATGACATTAACAATTAACAATAATACGTTTCTCGCAAGGCAAAGAACGTTGGATCAGCCTTGGGTCAGCGTTGATTCAACGTGGAAAACGCTGCATCAACGCCGATCCAATGTCCGCTTATAGTTGCGAGCACGCAGGGTTCCCATTATTACAGACAGAACATACACAATATAACACATATACAGAAAACAAGCTTACTTTACTCAGTGCTTATGTGTGCTCATACTAAGAGCCGTAAGCATAACAATAGTGATGATACCTTTCTCAATGGCCAGGATCAGCATCGAGTCAACGTCATAATATAGGGATCAACCATGGTTTTTCATGCATCAACACCCGCCGGGTCCCGAGGAAGCTGCCTGAACATGAGGCCTCGAGGCCGAATGTTCAAACATCCTCCGAGGGATCCGGCAAATGTTGATTGGATGATTTGGATGATTTGAACATGGTTTTTACTGTTTGAGCACAGCTTTCGGTCCATTTGACAATGGCTTCAAACAGCCATGCGCATAGATATTTATGCAAGAACGTTGCATCGGCGCCGATCCCATGTCCATCCATCGCTGCATGCCTGCAATATTTTCAACTTTGCAAAAACTGAATATATACATCCGGCCCTTTCCAGAAATAAAACGTGCAAACTTTATCTGGTACTCATATGCACTAACATTAAGGACAGTATTATGACAATAACAATGATACGTATCCCACAGGGCATAAAACGTCGAGCCCACACTTCATAGTACTTTTATATTGGACTGTTTCGTGGCAATGCACTAAGTATCCGTCTTAGTAGTTTTTTTATAATAATCATGTCCAAAATATGATCAGTACGCACTGGCAGATCGTCGCTTGATATTTTCCATTTAACAAACAAAAGCAAATTTACGTTACGCCTCCCACTAAGATGCACGTCGATGCAACGTCACAACGATTTAATATTGCCTCGACGTGAGTACCAAGCATGTCCGTTGCTGTCCGTGCATCGCCACAAGTAAACGTATTATAGAATACACACAACTAAAACAAACTAAAACGAGAGGCTCGCTCTTATTATCTCGTATGAAAATATTACTCGCCATGACTCAGTCTCAGATTTCACAAGGTGGCGCTCTATAATGAGTCATAGTAGATACTCCCACTCACTCAATGAAAATTTTAGGTGCAAAGCTGGGGTCAACATGATCTGTAAGCATGGTAGTGAGCAAAACCAAATCTATCTGTCATTTGTAAGATGGGATTATGACATGACATATCTGTTTGATAAGTCGAAATGCTTATGTTCTTTCAACTTTCAAAAAACAAGTATTACTATAACAATTCGATGGTGCACCATCGCAAACATCCGCTTTTCTAAATTTGACCCTCAGTGTCACCCCATGACCCTTGGGGCAGATCAAAATTAGGATAGAAGAAACTCATGAAAACAAAATATACGCATTCACGTTACCTACAAGTCGATGAAAGTTCACTGATCACCACGACACACGGGCGCCGCTATATAGGGATGACTATGTCATTAGTAAAGTCAAACTTCTGAAATAAAACTGAAACTCGTTCCTGTACCGATGTCAAATCCGAACTAGAATCACGCAGTCGATGACACGTCTTCGCATATCCCCTAGCTTCCACGTGGGCCCAACCCCATGGGCCCACTCCCAGGGGTGTGATCAAAATTCCGAAAGTGTCATGCACTCCTCAGACCAACGATCTATCAGTTCCCAAAGTTTCAAGTTTCTATATATAACCGTCTAGGAGGAGTTATCTGATAATACAGACGGACGTACGTACGGCCGGACGACGAAGACTATTACAATATCCCCAAGTTATCTTCGAAAAGCGTGGGGATAAAATGCAGCAAAGATTTTGCGAATAAACCGAGAGGAAAGTCGGTCACCCACTTTAACGGCATCCGACGGACGCAGTGATCAGTAAACAGTCATCGATCTGTAAAAAAATATTAAAAGAAGATGCAGCCTTGTCTCATTCACATGGGGTATAATGTAAACACCACTTTTCTCAGAATGACGAGGAAGCATTTTAGATGGTGACATATATACACATTTGATTTGCTTACATGAAACACAATGTGATTATTTATCAGCTAAATACATGTAACTTCTCGACTGGCTATGTACAAATTGACTTTATATACTTATTAATTTTTGGTTGAACTTTTACGACCCCACCAACATTCTTAAATTCATTCTGGGGACTTTGACTATGACCAAATAAACCCCGATATCAATTCACTATAGCTATATCTGGCAGGCTGGAAATCATCACGAAAACACGCCTATATAATTTTGACCCCCCACCCCCCCGAACCCACTTTTATATAGTAAAACCGGGGCTTACAGGGGTAAACCTCATTTTTCCTATTTCCGCCCTAAAATACAGATTGTGGGTACTCGTTAGAACCGCCTCATCGAGGCGGTTCAAACGAATATCCACAACCAATATCCTGAGCAGAAACATGAAGAATATCACAATTGTTCATCTTAAAATTTTCATTCCTCGGTGATAAAGGTTACAATGTATTCGTATAGGTGTGTTTTCGTAATGTCACATGAAATGTCAAGTACCTTCTCCTACAGAGAGAGAAAAAATGGTTATCGTGTGCTAAGGAAAGTTCATTGGTAAACTGGATATTAACATCACGGTTTAGTCAAAGGGAGGCAAACGTCTCAACTGTAAAAAAACAAAACAAATAAAAAAAAAAAAAAAAAAAAAAAAAAAAACACGCACACAAAAAAAAAAACAAAACAAAACAAAAAAAAAACACACACACACACACCAAAAAACATACATTGAAAACGTAAAACAACAACAGAAGAACATTGTGTCATTATGATATAATGTTTAAACCAGATCACAACTAAGTCTTCCCTACGTCTGCCCCAATTACAGATTGCCGGCGCCCGTCATAACCAAAAACCAGCTCCTACAATCCAGTTGAGAGAGAGAGAGAGAGAGAGAGAGAGAGAGAGAGAGAGAGAGAGAGAGAGAGAGAGAGAGAGAGAGAGAGAGTACATTATATCTTTGCTGATGATAATGTTATAATAAAAATTAATACGAAAAATATAAATGTATAGATGAATAATGTATGAAAATCGATCGCAACTGGTCAGACAATGTACCCGCACGTTAGTGGTCCTCATATGCCAAGTTCAGCGACCTTACCGAAACGAAAAATAAGATCCCTGAAACACCGGCGAGAACCCTAATCCTAATTATACAAATGGTATGAACGATACCGAGACATAGAGACAGAAGAACATAGATCAACTCTCGCTCTCTTATGGAACGCCACGACTGTCACATGATGTTGAAAATTATTATGCGTGGTAGTTACACTATTTTGTGCTGTATTAACATTAATATGTTCAGTAGCAACATTATTATGTTCAGTATTAACCTTAATATGTTCAGTGGTAACAATGTTATGTTCAGTAGTAGCACTATTATGTGCAGTGGTAGCAGTAACATGTTAAGTAGTAACGTTAATTTGTTCAGTTGTACCTTTATTATGTGCAGTAGGAACATTATTATGTGCGGTAGTAATAGAGTTATGTTCAGTAAAAGCATTTTGTGCAGCAGAAACACTATTATCTTCAGTAGTAACATAATTATGTGCTGTAGGAACGTTATTATGTGCAGTAGTTACATAATTATGTTCAGTAAAAACATAATTATGTTAAGTATTAACAACATTATGCTCAGTGGTAACATCATTATGTTTAGTAGAAACATTAATATGTTCAGTAGTGACATTATTATGTTCAGTATTAACAACATTATGCTCAGTGGTAACATCATTATGTTTAGTAGAAACATTAATATGTTCAGTAGTGACATATTTATGTTCAGTAGTAACTGTTTTCGCTGTGGTTAATTTACTATTCGCTGTGGTTAATGAACTATTCGTTGTGGTTAATTTACTATTCGCTGTGGTAAATTAATAGGTTCAGCAGTTACTTTATTATGTGCAGTAGTAACAATATTATGTTCAGTGGAAACGTTAATATGTTCAGTATAAACATCATTATGTTCAGTAGTAACTTTATTCGCTGTGGTTTAGTTACTATTCGCTGTGGTAAATTTACTATTCGCTGTGGTTATTTTACTATTCGCTGATGGATAATATTTCTAATATAAGCAGTCGCCTGTTCACCGGTAGGATAAAATAAGACTGTAAACATTTGTCCGGGAAATTCTCGGATTTTGTCCTGGATTTTGGGGTAGTGGTGCGTTAACCCTAATATCTCAACTTCGGGTGGTCAAAAATTAATAAAATTAGTATCAAATAAAATTTTTAGCTCCATTCTAAAAGATTATTAAAAGATATTTTTCATTTTGAATATTTTAGGGGTCCATTTCTGAAGTTAATTTGTCCGGGAAAAACCCGGTTGTGTCCTGGATGTTGGGGTAGTTGTGCATTTTCATAGTATCTCTGTTTGTGGTGATCACTAATTGATAACGATTGATATATATTAAAATTTTAAGTTCAGTTCTAAAAGAATATAAAAAAAATCTTTTCATACACCTCATTGAGGCAGTTCTAATGAGTGCACACAACATGACTAATTTATAGAAGATCTCAAAGAATCTTTAATTACGGCAAACAGTGTAGAACTTGGTCAACGGTTTAACACATATATGCCTAGCGCCCCATTGTTGGGTCATTGGCAAACAGTGTAGATCTTGATCAAAGGTTTAACCCATATATGCCTTGAGTCCCACTTGTGGGACATTGGCAGATAGTGTAGATCCACTGGCAGATCAGATATTTAACCCAGATATTTAATCCATATATGCCTAGCGTCCCATTTGTGGGACATAGTCAAACAGTGTAGACTCAAATGACCAGACGCTGCAAAACGTGTCATCTGATCTGGGCCGCAAAATGCTACATCTGATCTGGGTCTACATT
Source organism: Lucinisca nassula (assembly GCA_963580285.1). Taxonomy (NCBI): domain Eukaryota; kingdom Metazoa; phylum Mollusca; class Bivalvia; order Lucinida; family Lucinidae; genus Lucinisca; species Lucinisca nassula. The sequence continues at coordinate 53,540,890 of OY757025.1, read as the reverse complement.
ATTTGCTTAAACAACGAGGAAATTTAACCGCATCCATTTCTTGCTAGCAATGAATTAGGTGTACGGACTTTGACGGACCATTATGATCAGTAGCTGCGCAAACCTTGGCGTCTGATCTGGGCCGCTAAGTGCGACGTCTGATCTCGGTCTACACTGTTTGCTTAATCAACGACGAAATTTAAACGCATCTATTTCTTGCTGCCAATGAATTAGATGTAAGGACTTTGACTGATTGACGGACCATGATGCTCAGACGCTGCAAAACTTGGCGTCTGATCTCGGCGCAAAATGCGACATCTGATCTAGTTCTATACTGTTTGCTTAAACAACGAAATTTAAGCGCATCCATTTCTTCCTGACGATGAATTAGGTGTACGGACTTTGAGCGATTTTACGGGCCATTGATTTTCTAACGTGATTAAAAATGTGTTAAATTAATTGCTTTAACTCATAATAAGTTTGCGTGTGCTGCTTACCTGGATTGAAATAGTAGAAAGACTTCATTCATTCAGTTGTAAAATCGTAAAAATTCCAGTCTGGTGATTCTGCAAAATGCCTGAGTATATTGATAACATGATTTGCTGTGAAAATCGTAAGTGCAAAATTTGGTTTTATAGAATATGTTTAGGTCTGAATTCATCATCGTATCAATGGCAGTGTCCGTCTTGTGAGCAGCAACATGTGTGACATCACAGAAAGCTGTGTAATGGAAACCCATGTAAATCCAACTTTATACAGAGAAAAGTAGGATTTACAAGGGGTGTGCAGTCTTTTTTTCGTTCTCACAAGTCGATATATTAAGGAAAACGAACTAATACCCCGGCATCCTGGATACAATCCGGGTTGTGGGTACTCATTAGAACTGCCTCATTGAGGTATATAAAGAGATTTTTATATATTTGTTTTTTAGAATTGAACTTAGAATTTTAACATATATCAATTGTTATCAATAAGTGATCACCACAAACCGAGATATTATGAAAACGCACAACTACCACAAGATCCAGGACACATTCGGGAATTTCCCGGACAAATTAACTTCAGAAATGGACCCCTAAAATATTCAAAATGAAAAATATTTTTAACTCTCTTTTAAAATTGAGCTAAAATTTTTATTTGATACTAATTTTATTAATTTCTGACCACCTAAAGTCGAGATATTAGGGTTAACGTATCAATACCCCAACATCCAGGAAAAAATCAGAGAATTTCCCGGACAAATTAACTTAAAAAATGGACCCCTAAAACGTTAAAAAAGTAAAATATTATTTTTTTATCTTTTATAATAGAGCTAAAAATTTTATTTGATACTATTTGTATTAATTTCTGACAACCCGAAGTGGAGATATTAGCGACAACACACCACTACCTCCAATTTCCCGGCGAATTCCCGGACAATTTCCGGACATTAGTGTGCACCTGACAATTGTATTATTCGCCGGACCTGACTGGCATTTCCGAAAACTGGTCGTTTCGGCCCAACAGGTGGTATCGACCAGGGCCCACTGACCCATCGTACGCAGTGCCCACACTTAAGATACTCTTACTACACGATGCTTGCAGTGACGCTTACAAAAAAAACAACAAAAAAACTAAACACTTTATTTTGATTGAAATGAAGCAATCGCTTTGTTTGAAGCTTGTTATTGTGTTATTGCTCACAAAGCTGAAACAAAACGGTGTCCCGTCCTTCGGACAGGGTCATCAACTGGAGGCTGCCTATGCAGGTTAATTCAGGAATCTAAATGGTTGCTTGTATGCCTTAAAACTGAAACCCAGACACGGGTATAGAAGTGCACAGGCTCATAACACTCTGAAATGAGGGAGATGAAGTATATATAAAGAAAAAAATAATTTTGAAGCCATTCAAGTGCTGAGCGCTTTTATTGTTGGTAGCAATATTTTTCTTTAAAGAGAAACTAAAATTTGATATAGTTTTACAACTTCAGCTGCGATCATGTAATTCCAAGGATTGGAAAATACCAATTGACATGCACGGATCCAGAAGTTGACAACCTTGGGTACAAAGCCTCATTGGATCATTTATTTTCAGATCTAAATGGGAGACTCAGAGGAAGCTCCCTAATCTGTTTCTTCAAAGGTCTAAATCGCTAGTGTGATAATAGAGAAACCAAATAGTTTTAAGTACTCGAGGCCACTCGTGCCCCGGGACGTGTGTAGTAGAACATAGAGCCTCGATAATAAATAGAATTATTCCAGCGTCTACTCAACCACTTTCTAAAACTCATTCTAGAAGTAAAAATGAAATCCGTTAATTCAAAGTGCGTTCGGAAAGCAATCATCCTGGATATATGCCATCAGGCCCAACTCAGGACCAGCAATGACAATCATTAATTTTACAAACGGTTAATACCGGCAAATAACACTTTGGTTTCCCGCGTTTGTTTCTAATTCGACCGGTGCATAGGTGACTGCTTATGTTGAAATATTAACCGATCAGCGAATAGTAAATTTACCACAGCGAATAGTAAAATAAGCACAGCTAATAGTAAATTTGCCACACCGAATAATAAATTAACCACAGCGAAAAAGGTTACTACTGAACATATTAATGTTAGTACTGAAAATATAAATGTTAGTACTGCACATAATAATGTTTCTACTGAACATATTAATGTTAGTACTGAATATATAAATGTTAGTACCGCACATAATAATGTTTCTACTGAACATATTAATGTTAGAACTGAATATATAAATGTTAGTACCGCACATAATAATGTTTCTACTGAACATATTAATGTTAGTACTGAACATATAAATGTTAGTACCGCACATAAAAATGTTTCTACTGAACATATTAATGTTAGTACTGAATATATAAATGTTAGTACCGCACATAATAATGTTTCTACTGAACATATTTATGTTAGTACTGAACATATAAATGTTAGTACTGCACATAATGATGTTTCTACTGAACATAATAGTGTTACTACTGAACATAAAAAGGTTACTACTGAACATATTAATGTTAGTGATGCGAATAATAGTGTAACTACCGCGCATAATAATTTTCAACATCATGTGACAGTCGTGGCGTTCCATACTCTCTCATTCTCTAGTTTTATTTTCTGTACGTGTTTTCCCTTGACAACACCCTAACCTGGGGTACTTTTCTTGTTTTCCATAGAAGGTTTTGCCTGCTTAAACTTACTTGTGTTAGTTCTTGATTGCCCACTTCTTATGTTTTTTTTCACTGTCGCCACTTTTTACATATTCCCTGCTTATATTACTGCGGCATACACGGTGTTTATGATGTAGTTCGCGACGATCTCTCGGATTTTTTTCTGCAATTTTTTGGGGCGGGTCCAAAAGTAGCTTTAGTTTTATGTCTTGTGTTTCTGGTACCGTTATTTGCTTCTGTGTTTGGTATTGGGGTGGTGGGGTAGAGTGGTGGCTGGGTTGCCGTCAGATCCTCTATCTTTGGGTTTGGTAAAGTGGGTATGCCTTGAGGGGAGGGGGTGTCCCTTTTTGGTTGTCTGTGTTATTTGTGTGTTTCATCTTGGGTGGACTATGCGGTTCCTATATGAGAAATTGCCTTTGTGTTTTATTAATGTAGGTGGGTGGATTGAAAGGAGCTGATTCGATATCGTACGTGAATGAAGTCACCTGAACCGAAGGCTGTATGAAAGGCAGTTTTTGATTGGCTGACAGGTGACAATTGGTTGTTGGTTATTGGCAAAAATATGACAAAAAATGCTCAAAAACGGATTGAAATTGGTTGACCTACTTATCGCATCCTCCGCGATAGAGATGACTTTTTGTGATTTGATTGGCTGCTGGTTATACTTGAAAAAAAAAAAAAAAAAAAAAACTGGATTGAGGACTATTACGAATACTTATTCCTAAGATATATTGCACAGTAAGGAAGATGTGGCACTAATTACTAACTCGTATGTGATTATTGAAACAAATTTTCTAGAAAGAGTAACCTTTTACAGTGCCCTTTATTGCGATTTAGGCTGATAGCCACTGTTATCAGACCTTCTCCGAAGTGCAAACAGTTTTCTTCAGTTATTACGCCACTCCGAATGTTGGATCGTAGGCGGCTTCTGATTGGCTGTTGATTATTGGTCAAAAATATGACAAAAATAGTTCAAAAACGGATTGAAATTGGTTAACCTACTTATCGCATCCTCCGCGAAGGAGATGACTTTTGTTATTTGATGGTTAGGCTTCTGAACACGACTTTGACGACTTCTAATTTTGTGTATAATGACAACGTTAATGCAATATTATAAATAATTTATTCCTACCGTGACTGTATATCTATTTACTTGATTCTGTTCCTTACTCTTATATCTGTTCCTTATTAATCCAGATTAAAAATGCACTTAAACACTGATTTACCGGCGGAAAACACACAAAGACGCGCGTACTGTTGACACTACCACAACACTAGAATACACACTGATGAAAACACAAAATACGAACGGGAGAACAGTGCGTTCAACGGGTATTTGGTATACTGCCGTTCCAGCTGTATTCCCGATACCCGCCTCTCGAGTTCTCAGTGGTTTCCCGTTCCTCCTGAAGGTAGACAACATAAAACGACACAGATTTTCACAGAACACAAAACAGATATCAAAAGAGACACTCGAGAAAAGGTGGTGCAGTATTGCAGATATATCAGAGTATGATTCAGTCTAGCAGAAGAGCTGATAATACGGTGATATTTTGCAAATGAGAAACGTCTTCACTGATTGGAATTCAATCGAGAAGTGATGATATGATGTTTTGTACCAAATGGAATCTTCCTCCCTATATATAGCAGGAGTCCATTTCAATATTTAGGGTTGTCAGATTGTGTTTTCTTCAAAATCTATTTGGAAACTGGCTGAACGTTTTAAAAACAGTGTAGACCCTGATCACACGCTGCGTTCTGAGGCGTCTGATCTGGGTCTGCACTGTTTGCCAAAGTACCCCTTAAGGGGTTTCACGCATACAATGGGTTAAACAACAGGCTCAGGAAACTCCCTTGTGCCAAGGTTACTAAAAATAGCTCAATGGCATTTTCAGTGTTAAAGAGCTACACGTGCCGACTCATTCTGCTGGTCACTGGAGCCTGTGGTATGATAATGCCTAAAAGACATGTTCTCATTACTTTGCACGAAATATGTTTTAACTTCAATGAATAGTCCCGATTCGTGCCCGTTCTTGACTGATTGATCAAATTGATTGTTTTGGGTTTAACGACACGTCAGCCCTTGTGGGTCATTTCGGGTCGTATCCCAGAGAAACGGCGTAAATAGATAGAAGAGATAGTAGTTGAGATGAAAGTAAAGGACAGAGGTGAAGGAGAAAAATGAATGGAAGTGTAGAAAGTTAGAAACAGAAGAAATAACAGCATTCCCTCTCTACCTTTACCTACTGCAAGGACAGCATGCCCTGTCCAAATATTAGGCGTATCAAAAATAGCTGTGTTCATACTAACATGCTTAAAAATTTTGGTCGGGAGAAACTTTATTTTATTATTTTATTTTTTTCTCCCGAAAAAACAAAACAAAACAAAAAAAAAAAAAAAAAAAAACAGGGTCGGGCCTGTATTTTTTATGTGTGCTTGTTTTTGTACATGTTTTTTTTGTTAATAAACTTGTCATATTGAGACTTGCACTGTATATCATAATTCATTTTAGATGCTCAAAAAAGTCAGCTCTGCATTTTGGAAGGTACTAAATGCCAAAAACTACAAAATGTACTTGAAACACGAAATTACTATGAGAAGATGCAAAGACGACACTGGGGAGGGTCGGAAATTGAAAATGGTAGGGTCGGTGTTTTAATGTTTATTCAATTCTTTTACTGATAAAAATAGTAGAGTCGAGATGGGGGTCTGAAGCATATTTACAAGGTTGTACGAGCAGTTACCCTCTTTGTGTTTTCTACACAAAGTGACCTCCAGTAAAAGACCATCTTCGAGACTGTTCAAAAGTGGTCTTAAAAGACCACTTTTGAACAGTCCCGAAGGTGGTCTTAAAATAGGATTTTCATTGTACGTCAATCAAGGACCATTTGTACTGGTGGCGCCCGCAAGCGATACGAGCTCACTTGCTGCGATTCTCCGCAAGTCATTTTTATACTATCTTGTAACGTTTTAATGCATGCCTCATTCCGGCAAGTACTAGAAGCCCGTCGCTTTTTCTCAGGCTGATAGCGTTGGGCTCGAATTCGACATCTTCTAAATGCACAATGGATTTAACACAAATAACACCGTCTCCAGATTTTCGAAGAATTTGCATCACTAAGTTTGTGTCTTTGTTCAATCCGACAAGGAATATATTACCAGACCAATCAGAAATTGTCGCTCTTGGGTTGCTCATGTCCGGATATCTGAATAATAGCTCACCTTTCGAATTTAGACAACATACCGTTCTGATATTTGGGTCCGTGACCAGGATATCAAACTTTTTCGTGACACTCAAATGCCAGGGACGCATTGGTCGCCCCTTTTCAGTTTTGGGGATTTTAATTATCCTTTTTACTTCCCCGTTGGTATTCATTAGATGTAGCTCGCTGTGTTTTAAACCGACGGCGATTCCGTTGTTAAAGTTTGCGATTCCGTAGCAGCACTCACACATTTCAAACGTCTTTCCAAACTCTAACACCATGTCCTTTACAAACAAATGTTGAATTGTGTTTGTTCCCATGGTAACGTAAATTTCATTTCCAACAGAACACAAATCCCAGGGCTCTGTGAGAGATAGCTGTGATATAAATTCGAATTTCTGGTCAACAAATTTAACTTTTTGATTTCCTTTGTCCGCCAGAACAAGATCGCCACTGTCTAGAAAAGTCATTCCAGAAATGAGGCATTTTTCCGTGTCGTTCGGAAGGGAAATTCTGTATTTTCCACCAGATTCCAGAGTTATTCCAGCAGCCTGATTTTTGTCCATGACACTAGGCGGACGAACCGGAGTATACCAGTTTTCACTTCTGACTGAGTTCGGAGGATCAGGTAAATCATTTTCTTCAGTACCTGTAATATACGTGACATAACGGTAGAAATAATAATAATAAAAAAAACGTACTAATTTAACCGTGAATGTATTTTGTATTTTAACTCGCCTACTCGAAAGACTTGTGGACACGGCTTTTATTATGCCTGATGCGTTGTTACACACGTACACCAAAACCTCATTGTAACATGGTTCATTATAACATGGTGTTGGATGTAACGCGGTTTAAAAGCTGGACCCCAAAACTGTACAGATAATATTGAAAAACGATCATTATCTATACAATTTCATTCGGATATAACGTGGTTGTTAATTAACACGGTTTCTTCTTTCGATTTCAAAAATAGTGTAAAATAGGACTAGCTAATCGTAGCTGAAAAACTAATTGATTATCAGTCCAGCCATTGTGATCGATAATCGATTAGTAATCATTGAAGTTTTTGTCATAATTTTACCTGTCTGGCTTTCTGTTTGAGCATGGCTTTTACCATATGCTGTCCTTTGCAATATGTGTTTGAAAAGACAGGTCTGAGCAAGCAGTGTAGATCCAGATGAGACGCCGCAGAATGCGTTGTCTCATCGGGTCTGTACTGTTTACGAGATACAACTCTGGGTATTAAATTGTACTTATCAAATAATCGATTAAATGCAAATCAGTAATGATAATTACATTTTTGTGAAATTTATCGGTCGTTTGATCGATTATACGACGACGCATCATATTACCAAATCCGTGCGATGAACATCTCTTTAAACCCCACTTTACGTGTGCTTAACAGCGGTATACATTATTTTCCTCATTTTGCTGTAAACAAAAACAAAAGCAGAGATCGCGGGTACTCGTGAGAACCGCTTCAGTGGTTCTAACGAGCACCCACAATCTATGTTTGGACTAGAAATAAGAAAAAATATCAGTTTTAGTGATAAGAAACATGCCAGTTTAGGACACTGGTTGTTTTATGGTATGAACACAACTTAAGTTGGAGAGACTTACCGTTCACGTGTTCGACATCATTTGAAGACCGGCTTCTTCCACTGACAGGTCGACTTCTGGAACTTCTCGGTCGACTTCTTACACTCATCGGTCGATGTGTCTCTTGTCGCGTATTCGGGCGACTATCAAGTGATAACTTAAACTCTTCGCCATCTTTAAACTCTTCGTCATCTTCCTGTATGTCGTCAAGGGCCGATCCTACGAAGGAGGGGAAACAATTTTAACACTGCAAAATGTACAAATGTAATGTAAATAACGATAACTTCACACCCGTTTACCTCGGGGTCTTTATCGGACTGTTTTATCTCTCTCGATTTATAAATAGGAGAATGAAATAGAGTTTAATACATCTTTAGTTTTAAATACAGGAAATATTTTCCCGAGTGACTTGCAAATCAAGTAAACAAACGAGTGCGAATGCACGTGTTTGTTTATAAGATTAGCAAGTTTCGAGGGAAATATTTCCTGTATTCAAAACTAAAGATGTATTTATGTTTATATTACATTTATTAAATCGGCCGTTTTTGGCCTTTCTAACGTCTAAAACTGACGTAATTAGCGCTGTGACGTGACGTGATTTGTTCCGATTTTGGCACGTCATAGTGCATGATGACGTTCGAAAGGAAATATATCCCCGCCTGAAAGGAATATTTTCCCTGTAGGAAAATATCGTTTTAATTTCCCCCTAAAATTACTAAAAATAGCAGCAAAAATGTAATATTAATCATTATTTAAACATCACTCTGACGTCAGAGCGACAATAATTGCGCAGCTATAAATTACCATTACCTGAATTTCGCATATGGTCAGCGATTGTCTCAAGGACATTGCAGATAAACGTCTTGATCATTTTGTAACATTGGCGCGATTGTTAAACAATTGTTTGTTTGTTTATTTGTTTGATTTGAGGTTTAACGTCCCAGTCAACACTGTATAGGTCATTTTGGAGACGTTGCTTCCAATTTTGTGGAACTTTTACCCGACATTGAGATGAAATGACATCTCAAGCCCTGTCGTCCAATTAAACTAATAGGGTTTATATGCATGGACGGTCCAACTCGCATCTCTTTTCCATGGCATGCTTAGACCCTCTTAGTAGTTTACCAGTAGTCATGTGCGGTTGTTTTCAGCTCTGCGTGGAAGCATCATACAGCCCATCTATTTCTTCAAGCCCCTATGTGCGGGGGCGGTCGATTGTTAAGCAATCGGCCCAATTAGGAGAAATAAAATTCTTACGTGTAAACTTTAGCGCGACTCTCTCTCTCTCTCTCTCTCTCTCTCTCTCTCTCTCTCTCTCTCTCTCTCTCTCTCTCATATTGTCAAAGATCAGACCGGCCCCGATAGCTCAGTTGGTAGAGTGTCCGCTCCGGGGAACGGGAGGTCTCGGGTTCGATCCCGGGCCGCGACATACCAAAGTCGTTAAAAATGGTACTAGCCGCTCCTCGTTTGGCACTCAGATTTACGGGGTAGAGCTAGGACTGGTCGATCCAGTGTCAGGATAATGTGACTGGGTGTGGTATCATGTAATGTGTCTGGGACATGATACTTCAGTGAGGCAGCACTATAAACGTGAGCATTGAGCTCCCTGTCGCAACCAGACACCGTCGTGATATGACTGAAAAATTGTTGAAAGCGACGTTAAACCCGAATTCACACACACACATTGTCAAAGATCAGTGCACAACAACCTATACGATACCGTGTGAACAACCCACAGGGCACATGATGCCCGTACAACGTCGTATCAACCTCGATGCAACGCATTGCGTTGCATCGACGTTGATACGACGTCGCCGTTGCCTACACATTGTGTGTCTGATGGGAAGGTTTACCTTGCATTCTTCTGATTTCAAGGTATTGCTTTCTCTTTTCTTCTTCCATATACGCCAGCAGCGCCCTTATTCTCTCTTCATCTGACATCTTGTCTGACTCCGCCACGACACCGACGTCAGCCCAAGCTTGCTTTATCTCCCCTCTGCTTTCGTCGTTCTCTTCAGTAGGTAACTCTCCATTTTCGCCGTAAGCTTTGTTACAGTTATAAAGCTTACGATCTTGGTCGACGTCAGAATGTATATTGACGTTGCCCTCAGTTTTAACGTCATTTGTAATAAGGCTGCGTCCTAAATTTTCGACAACAGACTGCTGTTTTGAATCGTAAGTAGAACTTCGGTTGGTGGAGGTTGAGATTGTAGTGAGAGAAGAGGTGGCCACAACAGAAGGCAGGCTCTGGCTATTTGACGTGTCCATTTCAGAGACAGGCAACATTTGTGCTGAGACGGTACCAATACTATTGGATGTGGTAGCAGGTAAATTTTGGTAAGACATCGCATCAAGCGCAGTAGCAGATGCTGTGCCTGGTACACACTGACTGGCTGAGCTGTTCACAAGGGAAGAAGACGTGTCCAAAAAGACGGAAGTGGTGTCAGTTGTCGCAAGGGGCATACATTGGATGTCTGAAGTGTCCGCTGTGGTGACAGGCGTCTCCATAGATATCGATGACATTGGTTGCTAGCACTGTAACTATAAACAAACCAAAGGCTTGAGAAGCCTCAAAATCGGTGAATTACAAATGTTCTATAAAAGGGTTATCCTCTGGAAGCAAGGAATGCATCACAGAACCGGAAAATATGAAGTGTACATGTTTTCTGGGCCAGACTAGCTAGTTTCGGCCAATTAGGCCTCATCAGTGACCCTCAAATATTTTCAAAATGCCACAATGGAATCAATGATCCCAAAGGACAAGAAAATATAAACTACACTACAAAAACTGCATTCGCAGCACTGACATGTTTAATCCGGATCTAAACTGTTAACCAATAAGTACGTTTGTTTGTAAAGAAACACGTTCGTTCGTTCGTTCAAGTTAAGGCATTTTACGTCTGCCAAGGTCGAGCGGACTGAACTCCATAGCTCCACAGCGAGACGTAAGTTTTGTGCTTCTAGGCTGCGAATCGCGGCAGTTTGTCCAACAAGAGTCAATGGCGTTGGACTGCCTGTGCCCTGCCAAGGAAAAGTGAAGCACTGCCAGTTTTAGAAATTTTGAAGGCCGGTCTAAATTGAGCCAAAAATGTAGAGTAATCAGTGCCAATTCGGCTGCAAATCGCGATTTCTCTACTGTGCTCGAGAGCGGAAAGTAGGTCAACGGTGCTCTCTCTTGGGACCGCGCGATTTTGGCCATCGGACTTAGGCTGCCAATGAGGCATGCCTATGCAGGTTTCAATTCAGGAAAACGCACGGCTAACGGTCCAGGAAGAAGACTGGTCGCAAGTCTTATTCCCAACCAGCAGGCAGGATGAGTGCGTAACGATCCAGGCGTTGGTACAAGCCCTCAGCATCTCCTACCGGCTTAGCCATGCAGAAGTGCTGCTTGTAGAACCGCCAAGCTCCGGGGACGAACTCGTCGTCCCCCGCGTCCGATGTAAAGAAACACTATTATAGCGCTAATACATAACATGTGAAATTATTATCTGATTTTTGTGTTAGATATCTCAATGTTGAACGCTTCAGAACCATAAACAACTTGCATGGATGATTCTGCTTCTAACATACATAGCAGGCGCATTCTTTTACAGCTCAAAACCTTAGTTTTTTCTGGTTATATTTTAGCTCACCTGTCACGTAGTGACGAGGTAAGCTTTTGGGAGGAAGGTGAATTTGGTGTGATTTTCGTTTTTCGTTTTTCGATATTCATTTTCAGGTGAAGTTGGTTTGATTTTCGTTTTTCGTTTTTCGATATTCATTTTCAGGTGAAGTTGGTTTGATTTTCGTTTTTCATTTTTCGATATTCATTTTCAGGTGAAGTTAGTTTGATTTTCGTTTTTCGTTTTTCGATATTCATTTGCAGGGGAATTTGTTTTGATTTTCGTTTTTCGTTTTTCGATATTCGAATTGAGGCCGAATATCGTATTTTGACATTCAAAATCCTAGTTTGACATTCGATTTGGCGAAGAAAATCGTATTTTGACATTCAAAATCCTATTTTGACATTCGATTTGGCAAAGAAAATCGTATTTTGACATTCAAAATCCTAGTTTGACATTCGATTTGGCGCTGAATATCGTATTTTGACATTCAAAATCCTAGTTTGACATTCGATTTGGCGAAGAAAATCGTATTTTGACATTCAAAATCCTAGTTTGACATTCGATTTGGCGAAGAAAATCGTAGTTTGACATTCAAAATCCTAGTTTGACATTCGATTTGGCGAAGAAAATCGTAGTTTGACATTCAAAATCCTAGTTTGACATTCGATTTGGCGAAGAAAATCGTAGTTTGACATTCAAAATCCTAGTTTGACATTCGATTTGGCGCTGAATATCGTATTTTGACATTCAAAATCCTAGTTTGACATTCGATTTGGCGAAGAAAATCGTATTTTGACATTCAAAATCCTAGTTTGACATTCGATTTGGCGAAGAAAATCGTATTTTGACATTCAAAATCCTAGTTTGACATTCGATTTGGCGAAGAAAATCGTATTTTGACATTCAAAATCCAAGTTTGACATTCGATTTGGCGAAGAAAATCGTAGTTTGACATTCAAAATCCTAGTTTGACATTCGATTTGGGGAAGAAAATCGTATTTTGACATTCGATTTGGCGAAGAAAATCGTAGTTTGACATTCAAAATCCTAGTTTGACATTCGATTTGGCGAAGAAAATCGTAGTTTGACATTCAAAATCCTAGTTTGACATTCGATTTGGCGCTCAATATCGTATTTTGACATTCAAAATCCTAGTTTGACATTCGATTTGGCGAAGAAAATCGTAGTTTGACATTCAAAATCCTAGTTTGACATTCGATTTGGTGAAGAAAATCGTAGTTTGACATTCAAAATCCTAGTTTGACATTCGATTTAGCGAAGAAAATCGTAGTTTGACATTCAAAATCCTAGTTTGACATTCGATTTGGCGCTGAATATCGTATTTTGACATTCAAAATCCTAGTTTGACATTCGATTTGGCGAAGAAAATCGTAGTTTGACATTCAAAATCCTAGTTTGACATTCGATTTGGCGCTGAATATCGTATTTTGACATTCAAAATCCTAGTTTGATATTCGATTTGGCGAAGAAAATCGTATTTTGACATTCAAAATCCTAGTTTGACATTCGATTTGGCGAAGAAAATCGTAGTTTGACATTCAAAATCTTAGTTTGACATTCGATTTGGCGAAGAAAATCGTAGTTTGACATTCAAAATCCTAGTTTGACATTCGATTTGGCGAAGAAAATCGTAGTTTGACATTCAAAATCCTAGTTTGACATTCGATTTGGCGAAGAAAATCGTAGTTTGACATTCAAAATCCTAGTTTGACATTCGATTTGGCGCTGAATATCGTATTTTTACATTCAAAATCCTAGTTTGACATTCGATTTGGCGAAGAAAATCGTAGTTTGACATTCAAAATCCTAGTTTGACATTCGATTTGGCGAAGAAAATCGTAGTTTGACATTCAAAATCCTAGTTTAACATTCGATTTGGCGAAGAAAATCGTAGTTTGACATTCAAAATCCTAGTTTGACATTCGATTTGGCGAAGAAAATCGTAGTTTGACATTCAAAATCCTAGTTTGACATTCGATTTGGCGAAGAAAATCGTATTTTGACATTCAAAATCCTAGTTTGACATTCGATTTCGCGAAGAAAATCGTAGTTTGACATTCAAAATCTTAGTTTGACATTCGATTTGGCGAAGAAAATCGTAGTTTGACATTCAAAATCCTAGTTTGACATTCGATTTGGCGAAGAAAATCGTAGTTTGACATTCAAAATCCTAGTTTGACATTCGATTTGGCGAAGAAAATCGTAGTTTGACATTCAAAATCCTAGTTTGACATTCGATTTGGCGCTGAATATCGTATTTTTACATTCAAAATCCTAGTTTGACATTCGATTTGGCGAAGAAAATCGTAGTTTGACATTCAAAATCCTAGTTTGACATTCGATTTGGCGAAGAAAATCGTATTTTGACATTCAAAATCCTAGTTTGACATTCGATTTGGCGAAGAAAATCGTAGTTTGACATTCAAAATCCTAGTTTGACAATCGATTTGGCGAAGAAAATCGTAGTTTGACATTCAAAATCCTAGTTTGACATTCGATTTGGCGAAGAAAATCGTAGTTTGACATTCAAAATCCTAGTTTGACATTCGATTTGGCGAAGAAAATCGTAGTTTGACATTCAAAATCCTAGTTTGACATTCGATTTGGCGAAGAAAATCGTAGTTTGACATTCAAAATCCTAGTTTGACATTCGATTTGGCGAAGAAAATCGTAGTTTGACATTCAAAATCCTAGTTTGACATTCGATTTGGCGAAGAAAATCGTATTTTGACATTCAAAATCCTAGTTTGACATTCGATTTGGCGAAGAAAATCGTAGTTTGACATTCAAAATCCTAGTTTGACATTCGATTTGGGGAAGAAAATCGTAGTTTGACATTCAAAATCCTAGTTTGACATTCGATTTGGCGAAGAAAATCGTAGTTTGACATTCAAAATCCTAGTTTGACATTCGATTTGGCGAAGAAAATCGTATTTTGACATTCAAAATCCTAGTTTGACATTCGATTTGGCGAAGAAAATCGTAGTTTGACATTCAAAATCCTAGTTTGACATTCGATTTGGCGAAGAAAATCGTAGTTTGACATTCAAAATCCTAGTTTGACATTCGATTTGGCGCTGAATATCGTATTTCTACATTCAAAATCCTAGTTTGACATTCGATTTGGCGAAGAAAATCGTAGTTTGACATTCAAAATCCTAGTTTGACATTCGATTTGGCGAAGAAAATCGTATTTTGACATTCAAAATCCTAGTTTGACATTCGATTTGGCGAAGAAAATCGTAGTTTGACATTCAAAATCCTAGTTTGACATTCGATTTGGCGAAGAAAATCGTAGTTTGACATTCAAAATCCTAGTTTGACATTCGATTTGGCGAAGAAAATCGTAGTTTGACATTCAAAATCCTAGTTTGACATTCGATTTGGCGAAGAAAATCGTAGTTTGACATTCAAAATCCTAGTTTGACATTCGATTTGGCGAAGAAAATCGTAGTTTGACATTCAAAATCCTAGTTTGACATTCGATTTGGCGAAGAAAATCGTAGTTTGACATTCAAAATCCTAGTTTGACATTCGATTTGGCGAAGAAAATCGTAGTTTGACATTCAAAATCCTAGTTTGACATTCGATTTGGCGAAGAAAATCGTAGTTTGACATTCAAAATCCTGGTTTGACATTCGATTTGGCGAAGAAAATCGTAGTTTGACATTCAAAATCTTAGTTTGACATTCGATTTGGCGAAGAAAATCGTAGTTTGACATTCAAAATCCTAGTTTGACATTCGATTTGGCGAAGAAAATCGTAGTTTGACATTCAAAATCCTAGTTTGACATTCGATTTGGCGCTGAATATCGTATTTTTACATTCAAAATCCTAGTTTGACATTCGATTTGGCGAAGAAAATCGTGGTTTGACATTCAAAATCCTAGTTTGACATTCGATTTGGCGAAGAAAATCGTAGTTTGACATTCAAAATCCTAGTTTGACATTCGATTTGGCGAAGAAAATCGTAGTTTGACATTCAAAATCCTAGTTTGACATTCGATTTGGCGAAGAAAATCGTAGTTTGACATTCAAAATCTTAGTTTGACATTCGATTTGGCGAAGAAAATCGTAGTTTGACATTCAAAATCCTAGTTTGACATTCGATTTGGCGAAGAAAATCGTAGTTTGACATTCAAAATTCTAGTTTGACATTCGATTTGGCGAAGAAAATCGTAGTTTGACATTCAAAATCCTAGTTTGACATTCGATTTGGCGAAGAAAATCGTAGTTTGACATTCAAAATCCTAGTTTGACATTCGATTTGGCGAAGAAAATCGTAGTTTGACATTCAAAATCCTAGTTTGACATTCGATTTGGCGAAGAAAATCGTAGTTTGACATTCAAAATCCTAGTTTGACATTCGATTTGGCGAAGAAAATCGTAGTTTGACATTCAAAATCCTAGTTTGACATTCGATTTGGCGAAGAAAATCGTAGTTTGACATTCAAAATCCTAGTTTGACATTCGATTTGGCGAAGAAAATCGTATTTTGACATTCAAAATCCTAGTTTGACATTCGATTTCGCGAAGAAAATCGTAGTTTGACATTCAAAATCTTAGTTTGACATTCGATTTGGCGAAGAAAATCGTAGTTTGACATTCAAAATCCTAGTTTGACATTCGATTTGGCGAAGAAAATCGTAGTTTGACATTCAAAATCCTAGTTTGACATTCGATTTGGCGAAGAAAATCGTAGTTTGACATTCAAAATCCTAGTTTGACATTCGATTTGGCGCTGAATATCGTATTTTTACATTCAAAATCCTAGTTTGACATTCGATTTGGCGAAGAAAATCGTAGTTTGACATTCAAAATCCTAGTTTGACATTCGATTTGGCGAAGAAAATCGTATTTTGACATTCAAAATCCTAGTTTGACATTCGATTTGGCGAAGAAAATCGTAGTTTGACATTCAAAATCCTAGTTTGACATTCGATTTGGCGAAGAAAATCGTAGTTTGACATTCAAAATCCTAGTTTGACATTCGATTTGGCGAAGAAAATCGTAGTTTGACATTCAAAATCCTAGTTTGACATTCGATTTGGCGAAGAAAATCGTAGTTTGACATTCAAAATCCTAGTTTGACATTCGATTTGGCGAAGAAAATCGTAGTTTGACATTCAAAATCCTAGTTTGACATTCGATTTGGCGAAGAAAATCGTAGTTTGACATTCAAAATCCTAGTTTGACATTCGATTTGGCGAAGAAAATCGTATTTTGACATTCAAAATCCTAGTTTGACATTCGATTTGGCGAAGAAAATCGTAGTTTGACATTCAAAATCCTAGTTTGACATTCGATTTGGGGAAGAAAATCGTAGTTTGACATTCAAAATCCTAGTTTGACATTCGATTTGGCGAAGAAAATCGTAGTTTGACATTCAAAATCCTAGTTTGACATTCGATTTGGCGAAGAAAATCGTATTTTGACATTCAAAATCCTAGTTTGACATTCGATTTGGCGAAGAAAATCGTAGTTTGACATTCAAAATCCTAGTTTGACATTCGATTTGGCGAAGAAAATCGTAGTTTGACATTCAAAATCCTAGTTTGACATTCGATTTGGCGCTGAATATCGTATTTTTACATTCAAAATCCTAGTTTGACATTCGATTTGGCGAAGAAAATCGTAGTTTGACATTCAAAATCCTAGTTTGACATTCGATTTGGCGAAGAAAATCGTATTTTGACATTCAAAATCCTAGTTTGACATTCGATTTGGCGAAGAAAATCGTAGTTTGACATTCAAAATCCTAGTTTGACATTCGATTTGGCGAAGAAAATCGTAGTTTGACATTCAAAATCCTAGTTTGACATTCGATTTGGCGAAGAAAATCGTAGTTTGACATTCAAAATCCTAGTTTGACATTCGATTTGGCGAAAAAAATCGTAGTTTGACATTCAAAATCCTAGTTTGACATTCGATTTGGCGAAGAAAATCGTAGTTTGACATTCAAAATCCTAGTTTGACATTCGATTTGGCGAAGAAAATCGTAGTTTGACATTCAAAATCCTAGTTTGACATTCGATTTGGCGAAGAAAATCGTAGTTTGACATTCAAAATCCTAGTTTGACATTCGATTTGGCGAAGAAAATCGTAGTTTGACATTCAAAATCCTGGTTTGACATTCGATTTGGCGAAGAAAATCGTAGTTTGACATTCAAAATCTTAGTTTGACATTCGATTTGGCGAAGAAAATCGTAGTTTGACATTCAAAATCCTAGTTTGACATTCGATTTGGCGAAGAAAATCGTAGTTTGACATTCAAAATCCTAGTTTGACATTCGATTTGGCGCTGAATATCGTATTTTTACATTCAAAATCCTAGTTTGACATTCGATTTGGCGAAGAAAATCGTAGTTTGACATTCAAAATCCTAGTTTGACATTCGATTTGGCGAAGAAAATCGTAGTTTGACATTCAAAATCCTAGTTTGACATTCGATTTGGCGAAGAAAATCGTAGTTTGACATTCAAAATCCTAGTTTGACATTCGATTTGGCGAAGAAAATCGTAGTTTGACATTCAAAATCTTAGTTTGACATTCGATTTGGCGAAGAAAATCGTAGTTTGACATTCAAAATCCTAGTTTGACATTCGATTTGGCGAAGAAAATCGTAGTTTGACATTCAAAATTCTAGTTTGACATTCGATTTGGCGAAGAAAATCGTAGTTTGACATTCAAAATCCTAGTTTGACATTCGATTTGGCGAAGAAAATCGTAGTTTGACATTCAAAATCCTAGTTTGACATTCGATTTGGCGAAGAAAATCGTAGTTTGACATTCAAAATCCTAGTTTGACATTCGATTTGGCGAAGAAAATCGTAGTTTGACATTCAAAATCCTAGTTTGACATTCGATTTGGCGAAGAAAATCGTAGTTTGACATTCAAAATCCTAGTTTGACATTCGATTTGGCGAAGAAAATCGTAGTTTGACATTCAAAATCCTAGTTTGACATTCGATTTGGCGAAGAAAATCGTAGTTTGACATTCAAAATCCTAGTTTGACATTCGATTTGGCGAAGAAAATCGTAGTTTGACATTCAAAATCCTAGTTTGACATTCGATTTGGCGAAGAAAATCGTAGTTTGACATTCAAAATCTTAGTTTGACATTAGATTTGGCGAAGAAAATCGTAGTTTGACATTCAAAATCCTAGTTTGACATTCGATTTGGCGAAGAAAATCGTAGTTTGACATTCAAAATCCTAGTTTGACATTCGATTTGGCGAAGAAAATCGTAGTTTGACATTCAAAATCCTAGTTTGACATTCGATTTGGCGCTGAATATCGTATTTTTACATTCAAAATCCTAGTTTGACATTCGATTTGGCGAAGAAAATCGTAGTTTGACATTCAAAATCCTAGTTTGACATTCGATTTGGCGAAGAAAATCGTAGTTTGACATTCAAAATCCTAGTTTGACATTCGATTTGGCGAAGAAAATCGTAGTTTGACATTCAAAATCCTAGTTTGACATTCGATTTGGCGAAGAAAATCGTAGTTTGACATTCAAAATCCTAGTTTGACATTCGATTTGGCGAAGAAAATCGTAGTTTGACATTCAAAATCTTAGTTTGACATTCGATTTGGCGAAGAAAATCGTAGTTTGACATTCAAAATCCTAGTTTGACATTCGATTTGGCGAAGAAAATCGTAGTTTGACATTCAAAATTCTAGTTTGACATTCGATTTGGCGAAGAAAATCGTAGTTTGACATTCAAAATCCTAGTTTGACATTCGATTTGGCGCTGAATATCGTATTTTTACATTCAAAATCCTAGTTTGACATTCGATTTGGCGAAGAAAATCGTAGTTTGACATTCAAAATCCTAGTTTGACATTCGATTTGGCGAAGAAAATCGTAGTTTGACATTCAAAATCCTAGTTTGACATTCGATTTGGCGAAGAAAATCGTAGTTTGACATTCAAAATCCTAGTTTGACATTCGATTTGGCGAAGAAAATCGTAGTTTGACATTCAAAATCCTAGTTTGACACACGATTTGGCGAAGAAAATCGTATTTTGACATTCAAAATCCTAGTTTGACATTCGATTTGGCGCTGAATATCGTATTTTGACATTCAAAATCCTAGTTTGACATTCGATTTGGCGCTGAATATCGTATTTTGACATTCAAAATTCTAGTTTGACATTCGATTTGGCGAAGAAAATCGTATTTTGACATTCAAAATCCTAGTTTGACATTCGATTTGGCGCTGAATATCGTATTTTGACATTCAAAATTCTTGTTTGACATTCGATTTGGCGAAGAAAATCGTATTTTGACATTCAAAATCCTAGTTTGACATTCGATTTGGCGAAGAAAATCGTATTTTGACATTCAAACTCCTAGTTTGACATTCGATTTGGCGAAGAAAATTGTATTTTGACATTCAAAATCCTAGTTTGACATTCGATTTGGCGAAGAAAATCGTAGTTTGACATTCAAAATCCTAGTTTGACATTCGATTTGGCGAAGAAAATCGTATTTTGACATTCAAAATCCTAGTTTGACATTCGATTTGGCGAAGAAAATCGTATTTTGACATTCAAAATCCTAGTTTGACATTCGATTTGGCGCTGAATATCGTATTTTGACATTCAAAATTCTAGTTTGACATTCGATTTGGCGCTGAATATCGTATTTTGACATACAAAATCCTAGTTTGACATTCGATTTGGCGCTGAAAATCGTATTTTGACATTCAAAATCCTAGTTTGACATTCGATTTGGCGAAGAAAATCGTAGTTTGACATTCAGTCCAGGTCACATGACCAAGATGGCTGACAGGCCCATACATGGTAAAACCCTTCAAAAATCTTCTTCTCCGGAACCACAGGGCCGATTTCCACGAAACTTGACATGTAGCATCTGGGACGAGGGCCACATAGGCATTTGTATGGAAAAAAATCGAAAATGCATTATATCATACAAATGGTTTAGAATACCACCCTTAAACCAAATATATTCTTGCTCCTTGTGACAAGGCGCATTTAGTGGGGGGGGGGCATTTTGGCCCAGGTCACATGCCCAAGCTGGCCGCCATGTCCATATATGGTAAAATGTTTAAACTTTTACTCCTCAGAAACCGCTGGGCCAACTGAAGTCAAATTTCATGTGGAGCCTCCATGGGATGGGGGAACGAAAGTTTGCTAATGGGTTCCAGGTCACATGACCAAGATAGCCGCCATAATCATATATGGTAAAACACCCTTAAAATCTCCATAACCGCTATGCCGATTTTCATGAAACTTGGTAAGTATTATCTAAGACGTAGGCCCATCATAAATTGTTAAAATGTTGACCTGGGTCGACCTTGACCTATTTTATGCTAAGGTCAAGTTTAGTCACATAGGCATTTGTATAGGAAAAAGTGAAAATGCATTATATCTTACAAACGGTTCAGAATACCACTCCCAAACCATACATGTTCTTGCTCCTTACGATAACGGGCATTTAGTCCGGGGACCATTTTTGTCCCAGGTCACATGACCAAGGTGGCCGCCATTTCCATATAAGGTAAAATGCTTAATATCTTGGAAACCTTTCAGATCCCCACCAACCAACCATATATATACTTGTTCCTTGTGAAAAGGGGCATTTAGTGGGGGGACCATTTTTGGTCCAGGTCACATGACCAAGATGGCCGCCGTGACCATATATGGTAAAATGCTTAATATCTCAGAAACCGTTCAGATCCCCACATATGAACCATTTATTAGCTCACCTGAGCCGAAGGCTCAATGGTAAGCTTACAGGGTGGCCAGAGTTTGTCTGTCTGTCTTGTGTCGTGTGTGTATGTGTGTTCACATTTTCAAGCGTCTTCTCCTCTGGAACATGTGGAGCCTCCATGGGGTGGGGGAACGAAAGTTTGCATTTTTGGTCCAGGTCACACGACCAAGATGACCGCCATGCCCATATATGGTAAAAAAAACTTCTAAAATCTTCTTCTCCGGAACCACTGGGCCGATTTGCATTAGACTTGGTATGTAGCATGTGGGACATTGGCCCATTATAAATTGCATAAATGGTGACCATGTGATGACCTTGACCTATTTTTGCCAACGCCAAATTTGGTCACATAGGCATTTATATGGGAAAAAGTGAAAATGCATGATATCTTACAAACGGTTTAGAATACCACCCCTAAACCATATATTTTCTGGCTCCTTATGATAAGGAGCATTTAGTGGGGGCCATTTTTGGTCCAAGGCACATGACCAAGATGGCTGCCGTGCCCATATATGGTAAAATGCTTAATATCTCGGAAACGGTTCAGATCCCCACCCATAAGCCATATATATTCTTGTTCCTTATGATAAGGGACATTTAATCCGGAGACCATTTTGGGTCCAGGTCACATGACCAAGATTGCCGCCATGCCCATATATGGTAAAATGCTTAATATCTCTGAAACCGTTCAGATACCCACCCATAAACCATATATATTCTTGTTCATTATGATAAGGGCCATTTAGAGGCATGGATCTTTGGACCCTAGAGTGTACAACGGGGGCATGCCCCACTCCCTCATTTCATCAATTGCATAATATCTAGTTTTACTACTTTCTTCTTCTTCTTCTTCTTCTTCTTCTTCTTCTTCTGGTGAGCGATTCATGACCAAGAGACATGGATCTTGGGATCCCAGGGTGTCCCTTACCCCTTCAGATCTTGAGCTGTTAGGTGAGCGCTTCAGGACCAACTAGATGTCAGTAAGCAGGGCTTACTAAATACCCCCCCCCCCCCCCCCCCCCCGCAATAGTACAATGGCATGTAAAAATCCCAAGCTATATTTGGTCAACATCAATTCACATACCAAATTAGATCAAAATTCATCATTTCTTTTCTCAAGATATCGAGCAGAAACGAATTTTTGATGCCATTCAGGGGTCATAACTCTGTTAAAAATAGAGACAAAATTTGGCATGACAATCCAAAGCTAACTCTTGTTGATATAAATTCACATATAAATATGATCAAAATTAATTAGACTTTCTGGCATCGGGCAAGGACCATAACGCTGTTGAAAATTGACGCAAAATTGAGCTGTGTAATAACCCCAAGCTAGAGGTTGTCAATATCAGTTCATATGCAAAAATTGATGAAAATCCATTAATGTGTTTTCAAGATATTGAGCGGAAACAAATTTCTGACATAATTCATGGGCCATTACTCTGCTGAAAATTGACGCAAAATGCCATGTAACAATCCCAAGCTATGTTTTGTCAATATAAATTCACATACAAATTTCGATCAAAATTCATCATTTCTTTCTCAAAATATTGTACTGAAGTAAATATTTGATGTCATTCAAGGACCATAATTCTGCTGAAAATAGATGCAAAATGCCGCTTAACAATCCCAAGTTAGATCTTGTTAATATAAATTCATATACCAAATATGATCAAAATTAATCATTTCTTTCTTATGATATTGAGTGGAAACCATTTTCTGGCATCATTCAAGGGCCATAACTCTGTTGAAAATTAACGCAAAAGCCGTGTAACAATCCCAAGCATCAATTCATATGCAAAATTGTATCAAAATCTATCATTTCTTTCTTAAGATATCAAATGGAAACAACTTTCTGGCATCCTTCAAGGGCCGTAACTCTTTTGAAAATTGACGCTAAAAGCTGTGTAACAATCCCAAGCTAGAGGTTGTCGATATCAATTCTTATGCAAAATCTGATTAAAATCAATCATTTCTTTCTTAAGAGCAGAAATCATTTTCTGGCATCATTCTAAGGCCATAACTCTGTTGAAAATTGACGCGAAAAGCAGTGTAACAATCCCAAGCTAGACATTGTCAATATCAATTCATATGCAAAATTTGATCAAAATCCATCATTTCTTTCTTAGACATTTTACACCAATACAGAATACGGATACCGATGCCGATGACGGAGAAAAACGCTAGGACGTTCTCAACGTTGCCTTTAACTGTCATTTATCTATATTAGAAGGCGGATCTAGCGAAACGGAGAAAACAGTGTGTTTTACTCAAAAGTGACAGTTTTGGGACTTTTTCCTTTAAAATGAAATCCTTCAACACAGCAATGCCATCATGTAGGCTTCACATTGGTTAACACAGGGTTCACTGACGCCAACACCGATGCAAACGGAATTCGCACCAAAATTATGTCCTCCCCACCTCTGCTTGATAGAGCGAACTTACTCACTTGACATGTGTGTGTGTGTGAATTCGGGTTTAACGTCGCTTTCAACAATTTTTCAGTCATATCACGACGGTGTCTGGTTGCGACAGGGAGCTCAATGCTCACGTTTATAGTGCTGCCTCACTGAAGTATCATGTCCCAGACACATTACATGATACCACACCCAGTCACATTATCCTGACACTGGATCGACCAGTCCTAGCTCTACCCCGTAAATCTGAGTGCCAAACGAGGAGCAGCTAGTACCATTTTTAACGACTTTGGTATGTCGCGGCCCGGGATCGAACCCGAGACCTCCCGTTCCCCGGAGCGGACACTCTACCAACTGAGCTATCGGGGCCGGTCACTTGACATGAACACATAAGATACTTGCCTAAGGCGAAGTCTCCAGAGAACTCACCAGAGGCAAAGTTTCCACTGAACTCAACTTAAGCCTCATCTGAGGTGAAGTTTCCATTGAATTTAAACGAGACGGAGTCCGTACTAGTCCTTTGGTGAATATCTTGACTCCTCTGCAGTGAACTAACCTGGAGCGTAGTCCGTGAGGACATTCTTTCGCCAGAACGAGAATTGACAACTGCCCTTCTTGAATCAGCGAAAGGGAGATAATGGCGGTATAAAATATTTCATGATCAATTTCCACGAAAGAATGCTGTAGACCCCGGCTAGAATCGAACCAACGTCCTCCTCATCGCCAGTCAGACGCGCACCCGACTGAGCTACCGAGGCCGGACCACATAAGCGAGGCCTCCATTTAATTATTTTTGTTTAAATTTAGATTTAATGGCCAAATAACACTATTTTAATGATTTAGGATATTTTCCAAGCAAACGCCTGACATCGGATCAACATTGGTATTTGTTTGTATTTAGGTCGCAACACAACACAACACAACATCGATACAACGTTGTAACTGCGATGTCAGTTCAAGGTCAGAATGCGACGTTGTAGAGACGTTGTATTTTTGTTGAAATTGGATCGCGACCTACATCACCACACTGCAACGTCGATGCAACGTCAGGCCAACCTCTAAATGAGATGCTGTATAAAAGATGTGTGTTGTCATTTTTTTTCGGCGTAATATTTTTTTTTATTTCTTCTCAAAACATAGATTGCGGGGTTCGATAGAACCGCCTCGACGAGGCGGTTCTATCGAGTACCCACAATCTCTGATTTAGAGGAGAAATAATAAAAGAAGAAATAATGTATACTCCTGTAACCCCCATGGTTTTACCTATGTAAACCTAAGGTTCAAGGGGGGTAAGAGGGGTGTTTTCGTATTGCGAAAAGGCATATTGCTTATCATACCCCACATCAACCCTCGAGCTCATATGGGGTATAATATGAAAAAAAAATGCGTATGATAATCTTTATATAGTACGTCACTGCAGCTGGTGTTAAGGCAGACGTAAAAAAGTCACCCTATCCTACATCATAGCGTAATTTATATTTTCTTGTCCTTTGGGATCATTGTTGCCACTGTTGAATGTTTAATATATCGGAGGGTCACTTATGAGGCCTAAATGGCTAGTCTGCCCAAGGAAACATACACACTTCCATTACGAAAACAGGCCCTGTCTAAATGTATTGGAAATTTAAATCCAAAAGAAATAACTTTTCTTTTGAAAATTCTGATATTTTTCTTATTTCTGCTCGAAACCTAGATTGCGGGGACTCGATAAAACCGACTCGATGGGGCGGTTCTATCGAGTATCCAGAATCTAAGTTTTTTTTTTATCATAAATAAGAAAAAATAGCGTTTAACCCTATATACCCCAGTTTTGCTGTATAAAAGTGTGGTTCAAGGGGGTCAAAATTATATAGGCGTGCTTTCGTGATGATAATTTCAGTTCTGCGATGTCTTCCTTGATTTCAAAGGATAGACTTTTTATAGAACATACTTTATGGACCGCCTTAGATGAAATTTGGTCGAACTTGGTTCGATATATCATTGCCACTTAAAATATTTTATTTGATTTGGGTGACATTGACCTTAAATATATGAATTTGTCAAGTTAAAACTTTATCTTCTTTGCAGCGTCGTATTCGTGTTCATGTTGATGCGACGTTGCTTAGACGTTGGTCAAGGATTCAGACAAAAAGTCTGGTTCGAACGAACACTAGAAAATCATCTATAATCAACGAGGATAATCAGACACCGCATTGGAGTGTTTTGTTTTGTTTGATTTGAGGTTTAACGTCCCCGTCAACACTGTATAGGTCATTGTGTTTGATTTGAGGTTTAACGTCCCCGTCAACACTATTTAGGTCATTTTGAAGACGTTGCTTCCCATTTTGTGAGACTTCTACCCAAAATTGAGATGAAATGACTTCTCGATCCCTGCCGTCATATAAAACCAAAAGGGTTTATATGCATGGTCGGGCCGACTCGCAGCAGTTTTCCTGGGCAGGCTTAGGCCTTCTAAGCAGATTACCAGTACTAATGTTCGGTCGCGATCAGCTCTGCGTGGAAGCATCGTGCAGCCCATATATTTCTTTAAGCCTCGATGGGTGGGGACTTAATATAGGTCATTTTGGAGGCGTTGTTTCCGATTTTGTGTGAGTTTTACCCGACATTGAGACAAAATGACGTCTAAAAGCCTATCGTCCGATGTTTATAAGCATGGTCCGTACCGCTTTGCCTGGGCAGGCTTAGATCGTCTAAGCGGTTTACCAGTATTAGTAGTAGTCGGGCCACTTTGGAGTCAAGACAATAGATTACGTAATAAACAAAGGACGAGAACAATAGATTACGTAATAAACAAAGGAGGTGTGAAACGTAAGGGAAACGATTAGATGACGAAACTACCCTAAATATCGGACGAGTGTTCGAATGACGTAACTCGCGGTAATTACGCCGTAAGTATCCTAAATGTTGAGGCGAAAGATGTTCCCGCGGATTGGCAAAGTTCGCTGTCCCTGATCAGGTCGGGGGTGATCGGGGTCTACCCCGTTCGCTCGAGCGATCCTATCCCAATATTTAGGGAGATACTACCCGGTATAGTATTGATGGGGCGCAAATTAAGTCTCTCACCCGCAAACCAATTATCGCCTCGAAAACCGGGAACACAATGGAAGGTGTTGGAAGAGCTCGACTCGATGCGAGAAACTAGTAATGGACCGCGTCCCGGAAGAAAAAAAGTTTGGTTGGTTCGATTTGAGGTTTCACGTCCCCGTCAACGCCGTATAGATCATTTTGGGGACGTTGCTTCCAGTCGCGCGAGACCTTTACCGGACATATCTACGACATTTGTATCTCGGAGAATCTTTCTCGGCTACGGAATTTATACGGATATCGCGGGGGCGTAGCCGGATAAACTTTGGGTATGCAGTGGGGTAAACATTATTTTCCTTATTAAGACATAGGTTGTGGGTACTCGTTAGAACCGCCTTAATGAGTCGGTTCTGAAAGGAAAAAAATCGATGACGCGACGTTGGTGCAACGTTGTATACCACGGCGTCTTATACGCATGTGTGTGTGTGTGTGTGTGTGTGTGTGTGTGTGTGTATGTGTGTGTGTGTGTGTGTGTGTGTGTGTGTGTGTACTCGCTTGTCCGTTTTATGTCCAACCAACGACTAAGGGCCATAGCGGAGACGGGGTGAAAAATATAAAGCTTGTCCGGAGCGTACCTCTGATAGTTTTAAAGGCAATTTAGTGAAACTCGATATACTGATATAGGGGGGCTTTGAGGGGAATCGCGGAATGCGATAAACATAACCCTGCTAACACTATTTACGGAGTTACTGCCCTTCTTAATAGGACCCCGCACAGTATTTAGGGTGCCCTAAAGAAATCACCGGTCAGTCAGTTTGTCGCATCTAAACCAAAATATTTAACCGGTCATTACTTTAAAAGTATTTACCCTACGCTCACGAAACTTCGCATACATACCATCACAAGACCCTACATTCTGACAAACGGTCATAACTGTATTGATTTTGGGTGCGCGTTTGTCAGGCCAAAACCAAACGACTTAAACTCGGTCATAACTTCGAAAGGACTTGTCCTGCTGTCACGAAACTTCACACACACATACATACTAACCATCACAACGGCCCCCGCCCATGGGGCTCGAAGAAATATAGGGGCCGCGTGATGCTTCCACGCAGAGTTGAATCCGGTCCGCACACTAGTACTCGTAAACCGCTTAGAGGATCTAAGCCTGTCCGAGCAAAGCGGTGCGAGTCTGTCAGTTCGCGCTAATAAACCCTATTGGCTTCATAGGGCGACAGGGCTTGAGATGTCATTTTTATAACCGACCAACGACTGAGGGCATAGCGGTGGCGGAGCGATAGACGCGCTCGATCGGGGTTAGCTCCGTTTGGTCAGGGGCAGTCGGTCAGTCGTTCACGCGAATTGTTGCGCGTGTTAAACGAAACGACGTCGTTTTAACGTTGTACGCGCGGCGTTTGCCAGTGCACGGCAGCAGCACTCTTCCAGTCCAACATTTAGGATATAACTACTGTCAAACGCTGGTGCGGTGTCATGGTCAGCTTAATAAGTGGGATGTTTGGCCTAGACCCTCCATTGTATCCTGACTGTATCCTGACTATACCCCCCATTGTATCCTTACTGTATCCTGACTGTATCCCCATTGTATCCTGACTGTACCCCCCGCTGTATCCTCACTGTATCCCACTATACCCTGACTTATTGAATGCTCAGAGACCAAGGACGTAAGCGATGCACTCCTCTCCGTCGCAAGCCCTATATAAACTTTTCAAATTATATTAGGGTTTGAAGCAGTTTGTGCGCGTTTGTAGGTGTGAGTGTATGCGGATGTGTATAGTGTAGGCCCTGATCAGACCCCCGCGTTCTGCGACGTCTGATCTGGGGCCAGCACTATACACATCCGCATACACTCACACCTACAAACGCGCACAAACTGCTTCAAACCCTAATATAATTTGAAAAGTTTATATAGGGCTTGCGACGGAGAGGAGTGCATCGCTTACGTCCTTGGTCTCTGAGCATTCAATAAGTCAGGGTATAGTGGGATACAGTGAGGATACAGCGGGGGGTACAGTCAGGATACAATGGGGATACAGTCAGGATACAGTAAGGATACAATGGGGGGTATAGTCAGGATACAGTCAGGATACAATGGAGGGTCTAGGCCAAACATCCCACTTATTAAGCTGACCATGACACCGCACCAGCGTTTGACAGTAGTTATATCCTAAATGTTGGACTGGAAGAGTGCTGCTGCCGTGCACTGGCAAACGCCGCGCGTACAACGTTAAAACGACGTCGTTTCGTTTAACACGCGCAACAATTCGCGTGAACGACTGACCGACTGCCCCTGACCAAACGGAGCTAACCCCGATCGAGCGCGTCTATCGCTCCGCCACCGCTATGCCCTCAGTCGTTGGTCGGTTATAAAAATGACATCTCAAGCCCTGTCGCCCTATGAAGCCAATAGGGTTTATTAGCGCGAACTGACAGACTCGCACCGCTTTGCTCGGACAGGCTTAGATCCTCTAAGCGGTTTACGAGTACTAGTGTGCGGACCGGATTCAACTCTGCGTGGAAGCATCACGCGGCCCCTATATTTCTTCGAGCCCCATGGGCGGGGGCCGTTGTGATGGTTAGTATGTATGTGTGTGTGAAGTTTCGTGACAGCAGGACAAGTCCTTTCGAAGTTATGACCGAGTTTAAGTCGTTTGGTTTTGGCCTGACAAACGCGCACCCAAAATCAATACAGTTATGACCGTTTGTCAGAATGTAGGGTCTTGTGATGGTATGTATGCGAAGTTTCGTGAGCGTAGGGTAAATACTTTTAAAGTAATGACCGGTTAAATATTTTGGTTTAGATGCGACAAACTGACTGACCGGTGATTTCTTTAGGGCACCCTAAATACTGTGCGGGGTCCTATTAAGAAGGGCAGTAACTCCGTAAATAGTGTTAGCAGGGTTATGTTTATCGCATTCCGCGATTCCCCTCAAAGCCCCCCTATATCAGTATATCGAGTTTCACTAAATTGCCTTTAAAACTATCAGAGGTACGCTCCGGACAAGCTTTATATTTTTCACCCCGTCTCCGCTATGGCCCTTAGTCGTTGGTTGGACATAAAACGGACAAGCGAGTACACACACACACACACACACACACACACACACACACACATACACACACACACACACACACACACACACACACACACACACATGCGTATAAGACGCCGTGGTATACAACGTTGCACCAACGTCGCGTCATCGATTTTTTTCCTTTCAGAACCGACTCATTAAGGCGGTTCTAACGAGTACCCACAGCCTATGTCTTAATAAGGAAAATAATGTTTACCCCACTGCATACCCAAAGTTTATCCGGCTACGCCCCCGCGATATCCGTATAAATTCCGTAGCCGAGAAAGATTCTCCGAGATACAAATGTCGTAGATATGTCCGGTAAAGGTCTCGCGCGACTGGAAGCAACGTCCCCAAAATGATCTATACGGCGTTGACGGGGACGTGAAACCTCAAATCGAACCAACCAAACTTTTTTTCTTCCGGGACGCGGTCCATTACTAGTTTCTCGCATCGAGTCGAGCTCTTCCAACACCTTCCATTGTGTTCCCGGTTTTCGAGGCGATAATTGGTTTGCGGGTGAGAGACTTAATTTGCGCCCATCAATACTATACCGGGTAGTATCTCCCTAAATATTGGGATAGGATCGCTCGAGCGAACGGGGTAGACCCCGATCACCCCCGACCTGATCAGGGACAGCGAACTTTGCCAATCCGCGGGAACATCTTTCGCCTCAACATTTAGGATACTTACGGCGTAATTACCGCGAGTTACGTCATTCGAACACTCGTCCGATATTTAGGGTAGTTTCGTCATCTAATCGTTTCCCTTACGTTTCACACCTCCTTTGTTTATTACGTAATCTATTGTTCTCGTCCTTTGTTTATTACGTAATCTATTGTCTTGACTCCAAAGTGGCCCGACTACTACTAGTATTCGTATGCGGTCGGATTCAGCTCTGCGTGGGAGCATCATGTAGCTCATCTATTTCTTCAGTCCCCGGTGGACGAGGGCGACTCATTTGAGTGTGTCCTTTGTGTTGTTACGTTACTATACTTGTTGAACTCTCTCTCTCTCTCTCTCTCTCTCTCTCTCTCTCTCTCTCTCTCTCTCTGTTAAATACAAAACACAATTTTCGCCCTTCTGAAGCGGACGATCGGCTCTACATAACCCTAGGGGGTCAAATCATAATTTGGATACTACACTCCGAATTCCAAAGACCATCCAATGACCAAGTTTCAGAATTGTAACTCCAAAGGTTTAGAAGATCTGACCATGGCCAGCTTTTTGACCTTTGACCTTGGGGGTCAAGGTCACACTTAAAGGGGCCCAGTACACCATACATTCCAATGACAATCCAATGGCCAAGTTTCAGAAGTGTAACTCCACCGGTTAAGAAGATATGACCATGTCCTCCTTTTTGACCCGTGACTTTGGAGATCAAAGTCACACTCAAAAGGGCCCAGTACACTCGACATTCTAAGGACCATCTAATGACCAAGTTTCAGGAGTGTAACTCCAACGGTTTAGAAGATATCAACATGTCCTAGTTGTTGACCTTTGACCTTGGGGGTCAAAGTCATACTCAAAGGGACCCAGTACACCCTACATTTCAAGGACTATCCAATGACCAAATTTCAAAAGTGTAACGCCAACGGTTTAGAAGATATGACCATGTCCTACTTTTTGACCTTTGACCTTGGTGCCAAGCATGCACTCAAAGGGGCCCAGTACATTCTACATTCCAAGGACCATCCAATGACCAAGTTTCAGAAGTGTTATTCCAACGGTTTAGAAGATATGACCATGTACTACTTTTTGACCTTTGACCTTGAGGATCAAGGTCACGCTCAAAGGGGCCCAGTACACTCTAAATTCCAAGGACCATCCAATGACCAAGTTTCAGAAGTGTAACTCCCAACGGTTTAGAAGATATGCCCATGTCCTACTTTTTGACCTTTGACCTTGGGGATCAAGGTCACGCTCAAAGGGGCCCAGTACAGCCAAATAGAATGTCAGAATAGGATTTTGATTTTCAAAATACGATTTTATTCGCCAAATCGAATGTCAAACTAGGATTTTGAATGTCAAACTACGATTTTCTTCGCCAAATCGAATGTCAAACTAGGATTTTGAATGTCAAAATACGATTTTCTTCGCCAAATCGAATGTCAAACTAGGATTTTGAATGTCAAACTACGATTTTCTTCGCCAAATCGAATGTCAAACTAGGATTTTGAATGTCAAACTACGATTTTCTTCGCCAAATCGAATGTCAAACTAGGATTTTGAATGTCAAACTACGATTTTCTTCGTCAAATCGAATGTCAAACTAGGATTTTGAATGTCAAACTACGATTTTCTTCGCCAAATCGAATGTCAAACTAGGATTTTGAATGTCAAACTACGATTTTCTTCGCCAAATCGAATGTCAAACTAAGATTTTGAATGTCAAACTACGATTTTCTTCGCCAAATCGAATGTCAAACTTGGATTTTGAATGTCAAAATACGATTTTCTTCGCCAAATCGAATGTCAAACTAGGATTTTGAATGTCAAAATACGATATTCAGCGCCAAATCGAATGTCAAACTAGGATTTTGAATGTCAAACTACGATTTTCTTCGCCAAATCGAATGTCAAACTAGGATTTTGAATGTCAAACTACGATTTTCTTCGCCAAATCGAATGTTAAACTAGGATTTTGAATGTCAAACTACGATTTTCTTCGCCAAATCGAATGTCAAACTAGGATTTTGAATGTCAAACTACGATTTTCTTCGCCAAATCGAATGTCAAACTAGGATTTTGAATGTCAAACTACGATTTTCTTCGCCAAATCGAATGTCAAACTAGGATTTTGAATGTCAAACTACGATTTTCTTCGCCAAATCGAATGTCAAACTAGGATTTTGAATGTCAAACTACGATTTTCTTCGCCAAATCGAATGTCAAACTAGGATTTTGAATGTCAAACTACGATTTTCTTCGCCAAATCGAATGTCAAACTAGGATTTTTAATGTCAAACTACGATTTTCTTCGCCAAATCGAATGTCAAACAAGGATTTTGAATGTCAAAATACGATTTTCTTCGCCAAATCGAATGTCAAACTAGGATTTTGAATGTCAAAATACGATTTTCTTCGCCAAATCGAATGTCAAACTAGGATTTTGAATGTCAAACTACGATTTTCTTCGCCAAATCGAATGTCAAACTAGGATTTTGAATGTCAAACTACGATTTTCTTCGCCAAATCGAATGTCAAACTAGGATTTTGAATGTCAAACTACGATTTTCTTCGCCAAATCGAATGTCAAACTAGGATTTTGAATGTCAAACTACGATTTTCTTCGCCAAATCGAATGTCAAACTAGGATTTTGAATGTCAAAATACGATTTTCTTCGCCAAATCGAATGTCAAACTAGGATTTTGAATGTCAAACTACGATATTCAGCGCCAAATCGAATGTCAAACTAGGATTTTGAATGTCAAACTACGATTTTCTTCGCCAAATCGAATGTCAAACTAGGATTTTGAATGTCAAACTACGATATTCAGCGCCAAATCGAATGTCAAACTAGGATTTTGAATGTCAAACTACGATTTTCTTCGCCAAATCGAATGTCAAACTAGGATTTTGAATGTCAAACTACGATTTTCTTCACCAAATCGAATGTCAAACTAGGATTTTGAATGTCAAACTACGATTTTCTTCGCCAAATCGAATGTCAAACTAGGATTTTGAATGTCAAACTACGATTTTCTTCGCCAAATCGAATGTCAAACTAGGATTTTGAATGTCAAACTACGATTTTCTTCGCCAAATCGAATGTCAAACTAGGATTTTGAATGTCAAACTACGATTTTCTTCGCCAAATCGAATGTCAAACTAGGATTTTGAATGTCAAACTACGATTTTCTTCGCCAAATCGAATGTCAAACTAGGATTTTGAATGTCAAACTACGATTTTCTTCGCCAAATCGAATGTCAAACTAGGATTTTGATTGTCAAACTACGATTTTCTTCGCCAAATCGAATGTCAAACTAGGATTTTGAATGTCAAACTACGATTTTCTTCGCCAAATCGAATGTCAAACTAGGATTTTGAATGTCAAACTACGATTTTCTTCGCCAAATCGAATGTCAAACTAGGATTTTGAATGTCAAACTACGATTTTCTTCGCCAAATCGAATGTCAAACTAGGATTTTGAATGTAAAAATACGATATTCAGCGCCAAATCGAATGTCAAACTAGGATTTTGAATGTCAAAATACGATTTTCTTCGCCAAATCGAATGTCAAACTAGGATTTTGAATGTCAAACTACGATTTTCTTCGCCAAATCGAATGTCAAACTAGGATTTTGAATGTCAAACTACGATTTTCTTCGCCAAATCGAATGTCAAACTAGGATTTTGAATGTCAAACTACGTATTTCTTCGCCAAATCAAATGTCAAACTAGGATTTTGAATGTCAAACTACGATTTTCTTCGCCAAATCGAATGTCAAACTAGGATTTTGAATGTCAAAATACGATATTGAGCGCCAAATCGAATGTCAAACTAGGATTTTGAATGTCAAACTACGATTTTCTTCGCCAAATCGAATGTCAAACTAGGATTTTGAATGTCAAACTACGATTTTCTTCGCCAAATCGAATGACAAACTAGGATTTTGAATGTCAAACTACGATTTTCTTCGCCAAATCGAATGTCAAACTAGGATTTTGAATGTCAAACTACGATTTTCTTCGCCAAATCGAATGTCAAACTAGGATTTTGAATGTCAAACTACGATTTTCTTCGCCAAATCGAATGTCAAACTAGGATTTTGAATGTCAAACTACGATTTTCTTCGCCAAATCGAATGTCAAACTAGGATTTTGAATGTCAAAATACGATTTTCTTCGCCAAATCGAATGTCAAACTAGGATTTTGAATGTCAAAATACGATATTCAGCGCCAAATCGAATGTCAAACTAGGATTTTGAATGTCAAACTACGATTTTCTTCGCCAAATCGAATGTCAAACTAGGATTTTGAATGTCAAACTACGATTTTCTTCGCCAAATCGAATGACAAACTAGGATTTTGAATGTCAAACTACGATTTTCTTCGCCAAATCGAATGTCAAACTAGGATTTTGAATGTCAAACTACGATTTTCTTCGCCAAATCGAATGTCAAACTAGGATTTTGAATGTCAAACTGCGTATTTCTTCGCCAAATCAAATGTCAAACTAGGATTTTGAATGTCAAACTACGATTTTCTTCGCCAAATCGAATGCCAAACTAGGATTTTGAATGTCAAAATACGATTTTCTTCGCCAAATCGAATGTCAAACTAGGATTTTGAATGTCAAAATACGATTTTCTTCACCAAATCGAATGTCAAACTAGGATTTTGAATGTCAAACTACGATTTTCTTCGCCAAATCGAATGTCAAACTAGGATTTTGAATGTCAAACTACGATTTTCTTCGCCAAATCGAATGTCAAACTAGGATTTTGAATGTCAAACTACGATTTTCTTCGCCAAATCGAATGTCAAACTAGGATTTTGAATGTCAAACTACGATTTTCTTCGCCAAATCGAATGTCAAACTAGGATTTTGAATGTCAAACTACGATTTTCTTCGCCAAATCGAATGTCAAACTAGGATTTTGAATGTCAAACTACGATTTTCTTCGCCAAATCGAATGTCAAACTAGGATTTTGAATGTCAAACTACGATTTTCTTCGCCAAATCGAATGTCAAACTAGGATTTTGAATGTCAAACTACGATTTTCTTCGCCAAATCGAATGTCAAACTAGGATTTTGAATGTCAAACTACGATTTTCTTCGCCAAATCGAATGTCAAACTAGGATTTTGAATGTCAAACTACGATTTTCTTCGCCAAATCGAATGTCAAACTAGGATTTTGAATGTCAAACTACGATTTTCTTCGCCAAATCGAATGTCAAACTAGGATTTTGAATGTCAAACTACGATATTCAGCGCCAAATCGAATGTCAAACTAGGATTTTGAATGTCAAAATACGATTTTCTTCGCCAAATCGAATGTCAAACTAGGATTTTGAATGTCAAACTACGATTTTCTTCACCAAATCGAATGTCAAACTAGGATTTTGAATGTCAAACTACGATTTTCTTCGCCAAATCGAATGTCAAACTAGGATTTTGAATGTCAAACTACGATTTTCTTCGCCAAATCGAATGTCAAACTAGGATTTTGAATGTCAAACTACGATTTTCTTCGCCAAATCGAATGTCAAACTAGGATTTTGAATGTCAAACTACGATTTTCTTCGCCAAATCGAATGTCAAACTAGGATTTTGAATGTCAAACTACGATTTTCTTCGCCAAATCGAATGTCAAACTAGGATTTTGAATGTCAAACTACGATTTTCTTCGCCAAATCGAATGTCAAACTAGGATTTTGAATGTCAAACTACGATTTTCTTCGCCAAATCGAATGTCAAACTAGGATTTTGAATGTCAAACTACGATTTTCTTCGCCAAATCGAATGTCAAACTAGGATTTTGAATGTCAAACTACGATTTTCTTCGCCAAATCGAATGTCAAACTAGGATTTTGAATGTCAAACTACGATTTTCTTCGCCAAATCGAATGTCAAACTAGGATTTTGAATGTCAAACTACGATTTTCTTCGCCAAATCGAATGTCAAACTAGGATTTTGAATGTCAAAATACGATTTTCTTCGCCAAATCGAATGTCAAATTAGGATTTTGAATGTCAAAATACGATATTCAGCGCCAAATCGAATGTCAAACTAGGATTTTGAATGTCAAAATACGATTTTCTTTGCCAAATCGAATGTCAAAATAGGATTTTGAATGTCAAAATACGATTTTCTTCGCCTAATCGAATGTCAAACTAGGATTTTGAATGTCAAAATATTCGGCCTCAATTCGAATATCGAAAAACGAAAAACGAAAATCAAAACAAATTCCCCTGCAAATGAATTTCGAAAAACGAAAAACGAAAATCAAACTAACTTCACCTGAAAATGAATATCGAAAAATGAAAAACGAAAATCAAACCAACTTCACCTGAAAATGAATATCGAAAAACGAAAAACGAAAATCAAACCAACTTCACCTGAAAATGAATATCGAAAAACGAAAAACGAAAATCACACCAAATTCACCTTCCTGCTTTTGGGGTCAATTTTTGTCCGTCGTGCGTGCGCCCGTGCGTATCTTCAAACGACATCTCCTCCTATTTACCACTGATCGGATTTTGACCAAACTTCACATGTATGATCCTTAGAGATGGTCCCCTTACAAAATTGTTCAAATGGTTCCGATCCGTTGCACATCTAGGTCACAGGAGCCAAAAATAGATTTTATTTTTCATTGAAAACTTAAAAAATAATCTTCTTTGAAACCACAGGGCCCAGGTCTTTTATATTTGGTATGAAGCTTCATCTAGTGGACCTCTACCAAGATTGTTAAAATTATAGCCGTGGGGCCAGAAATGCCCCGCGCTATGGCCCGCCGGTTTTACATAGACCTATACAGGGAAAACCTTTAAAAATCTTCTTGTCTGAAACCAGAAGGTCCGAGTCTTTGATATTTGGTATGAAGCTTCATCTAGTTGACCTCTACCAAGATTGTTCAAACAAAGCCCCGGGGCCAAAAATGGCTCCATCCAGGAGTCTACCTGTTTAACATGGACTTATATAGGGAAAACCTTCAAAAATCTTCTTGTCTGAAGCCAGAAAGCCCAAGTCTTTGAAATTTGGTATCAAACTTCATCTAGTGGACCTCTACCAAGATTGTTCAAATTATAGCTCTGTGGCCTAAAATACACCCCCACCTGCGTCGGGACCAACTGGGTTTGTTTGTTGGTTTGATTTGAGGTTTAACGTCCCCGTCAACCACGTAAAGGTCATTTTGGGGACGTTTCTTCCATTTTTGTGGGACTTTTACCCGACATTACGGTGAAATGACAATTCAAGCTCTGTCGCCTAATAAAACCAATAGGGTTTATAAGCATGGGCGGACCGACTCGAACCGCTTTGCCTGGGCAGGCTTAGATCCTCTTAGCGGTTTACCAGTACTCGTGTGCGGGCAGTTTCAGCTCTGCGTGAAAGCATCATGCAGCCCATATATTTCTTCAAGCCCAGATGGGCGGGGCCGACCATCTGGTTTTACATATAGACGTATATAGGGAATTCTCGGATGAAACCAGAAGGACCAGGTCTTTTATATTTGGTATGAAGCTTCATCTAGTGGACCCGCTACCAAGATTGTGCAAATCATAGCCATGGGTAAAAAAATGACCCCGCCCCGGGGTCCACGGTTTTACATAGACCTATATAGGGAACACCTTTAAAAATCTTCTTGTCTTAAACCAGAAGGCCTAGGTCTTTGATATTTGGTATGATGCTTCATCTGGTGGACCTCTACTATGGTTGTTAATATTATAGCCCTGGGGCCAAAACTCGCCCTGCCCCTGCGCTCACTGGTTTTACATATACTTATATAGGGAAACCCTATAAAAATCTTCTCGTTTGAAACGACAAGGCCCAGGTCTTTGAAGATTGGTATGAAGCTTCATCTAGTGGAACTCTACCAAGATTGTTCAAATTGTAGCTCTGTGCTCATAAATGGCCCGCCCCTGGGGCTCAATGGTTTCACTTTGACTTATATGGGAATACTTTAATACTTTAAAAATCTTCTCGTCTTAAACTAGAAGGCACAGGTCTTTGATATTTGATATGAAGCTTCAACTGGTGGACTGCTACTATGAATGTACAAATTATAGCCCTGGGACCAAAGATGGCCCCGCCCCGGGGCCCAAGGTTTTACATAGACTTTATCTGGAAAACCTTTAAAAATCGTCTTTTCTTTCAAGATCTTTTTTTCTGCATAAAAATAAGCCAGATCGCTTTTAAGTATTGAAAAGCCTTTCAATAGATGGAGGGCAAGAAGTGCCATCGCGACGATCGCTTAAGTCTGAGAATTTACTTTCATGAATTCACCGACTGAAAATAATAGATTTTTTGTTTGTTTGATTTGAGGTTTAACGTCCCCGTCAACACTGTAAAGGTCATTTTGGAGACGTTGCTTCCAATTTTGTTGGACTTTTACCCGACATTGAGATGAAATGACATCTCAAGCCCTGTCGCCCAATGAAACAAATAGGGTTTATAAGCATGGACGGTCCGCCTCGCATCGCGGTTCCTGGACAGACTTAGATCCTCTAAGCGGTTTACTAGTACTTGTGTGCGGGCCGGATTCAGCTCTGCGTGGAAGCATCATGCAGCCCATATATTTCTTCAAGCCCCTGAAAATAATAGAGGACAAGGTTTAAAGTATCCTAAGCTTGCGAAAGCTCAAGATAGCGGCGAAGTTATGCTCGGCGGCAGGTAATCCTGACTGCACAGAGCTTTCCACCAATACGTAGAGACTATTTCCCAGCCTGGGCGGGAACATAACGTTGTGCAACGTCGTATCAACGTCGATGCAATGTTGCTCAGACGTCATGTGCCCGCTGGGTACTCGATACAGACTGTCGAATCACCTCATGTATTGTATCGGCTTAACCCATTGCATGCGGGAAACCCCTAAAGGGATAACGCGGCGTCTGATCAGGGCCTGCACTATTTGCTAACAAAATTTTCCATCAAAGATAGAATACAAGAGGGTCCAATGGCCCTATATCGCTCACCTGTGTACCAAAATATCGTTAGTGTAGGAGACCACTTGACATTGCTACATACTAATTATCTAAGCTCTGAGCCTTATTGTTTCGGAGAAGAAGATTTGTGATGTTTTTCCGGTATAAGTCTATAGGAGCTAATGACCCCTGGGGCATGGCAAATTTTGACCCAAAGGGCATGGTTGGCAGGATTTATGCAGGCGACCATTTTATGTTGCTTTATACTAAATAAAATATCTAAGGTCTGTTTTTCATGGTTTCAGAGAAGAAGATTTTTGAAGCTTTTTTTTTTTTAAATTATATGTTTATTGGCGTTAAGTGCCCACAATATTTGGCCAATTTGAACCTTAGGGGCATGATTAGCAGGATTTATGTAGGTGACCACTTGCCGTTGCTACATGCTAAATATCTTATCTCTGGGCCCTGTGGTTTCAGAGAAGAAGATTTTTGAAATTTTCCCATTATGAGTCTATGGGAGCTAAGGGACCTAAAAGGAGTGGCCCATTTGGACCCTAGGGACATGGTTGGCACGATTTATGTAGGTGACCACTTGCCGTTGCTACATGCTAAATATCTAAGCTCTGAGCCATGTGGTTTCAGAGAAGAAGATTTTTGAAGCTTTTTTTCCATTTTGAATCTATGGGGGCTAAGGGGCCCCGGGGCGTGGCCCATTTTGGACCCCAGGGGCATGATTGGCAGGATTTATATAGATGACCACTTGCCGTTGCTACATGCTAAATATCTAAGCTCTGGCCCAAGAAGATTTTTGAAGCTTTTTTTCTATTATGAGTCTATGGGAGCTAAGGGGCCCGGGAGCGTGGCCCATTTGGAACTCAGGGGCATGATTGGCAGGATTTATGTAGGTGACCACTTGACGTTGCTACATACTAAATATCTAAGCTCTGGGCCTTATGGTTTCAGAGAAGAAGATTTTGTAAGTGTTTTTCCATTATAAGTCTATAGGAGCTAAGGGGCCCTGGGGTGTGGTCCATTTGGACCCCCGGGGCAGGGTTAGCAGGATTTATGTAGGTGACTATTTTATGTTGCTAGATGCTAAATATCTAAGCTCTATGCTTCACAGTTTCAGAGAAGAAGATATTTGAAGCTTTTCTCCATTATGAGTCTATGGGAGCTAAGGGGCCCGGGGCGTGGCCAATTTGGACCCCAGGGGCATGATTAGCAGGATTTATGTCGGTG
This sequence comes from Lucinisca nassula, assembly GCA_963580285.1. NCBI lineage: Eukaryota > Metazoa > Mollusca > Bivalvia > Lucinida > Lucinidae > Lucinisca > Lucinisca nassula. The sequence goes on along the minus strand of OY757025.1, from coordinate 53,500,197 downwards.
ACCACTTGCCGTTGTTGTATGCTAAATATCTAAGCTCTGGGCCCTGTGGTTTCAGAGAGGAAGATTTTTGATTTTTTTTTTTCCATTATGAGTCTCTGGCAGCTAAGGGGCCCCGGAGCGTGGTCCATTTGGACCCCAGGGGCATGATTGGCAGGAATTATGTAGGTGACCACTTGCCGTTGCTACATGCCAAATATCTAAGCTCTGGGCCCTGTGGTTTCAGAGAAGAAGATTTTGAAGCCTTTTTTCCCATTATAAGTCTATGGGAGCTAAGGGGTCCTGGGGTGTGGCCAATTTGGAACCCAGGGGCATGATTGGCAGGATTTATGTAGGTGATCACTTGACATTGTTACAAGCTAAATATCTAATCTCTGGGACCTTTGGTTTCAGAGAAGAAGATTTATGGGAGCTATATGTTGCCATGGCAACCAGAATTCCATTCTGATCAGCCCAAAAACCTTACACAGCCTTTCCCTATACCTGATGATGCTTCTCATGAAATTTGATCAAGATTGGCAATGTGGTATTAGAGATATACTTATTTGAAATTGTTTACGGGCACATGCACGGACGCACGAACGCACGACGGACGAAAGACAAAATTTGATCACAAAAGCTCACCTTGTCACTACGTGACAGGTGCGCTAAAACGCTCTTCAGATTCAAGCCAAATCCGAACTCGTCCAAGATTTTATGCTAGTTCTCGTTTATGAAAAGTTACAAAAAGATCAGATCATAAACGACTGAGAAAAGCTGGAGGCACCAATTTTCACATATATTTATGCTCAAGGTCAGGTAACTCCAAAGCTGTTTGTCCCATGCATCCCAAATATGAACTCGACGTAGACTGTAAGCCCCTCCTGGTTATCTGCAAGTTTGATGAAGATCGGATCAGAAATGGCTGAGAAAAAGTGGAGACGTTGTTTTCCCCATTATAAGTCTATGGGAAAATTTTTCACGCTCAAGGGGATGTAACTGGAAAACCGCTGGTCAGATTCAAACCAAATTCGAACTCATCCGAGATTTTATGCTTGTCCTCGTTTATGAAAAGTTACAAAAAGATCAGATCATAAATGGCTGAGAAAAGCTGGACACACCATTTTTCACTTATATTTATGCTCAAGGACAGGTAATTCCAACGCTGTTTGTCCCGTGCAGCCTAAATTCGAGCTCGAAAACTCGACGTAGACTGAAAGTCCCTCCTGGTTATCTGCAAGTTTGATGCAGATCGGATCAGAAATGGCCGAGAAAAAGTGGAGACGTCGTTTCCCCCATTATAAGTCTATGGAACCTTTTGGTTTCCATGGCAACCAGAATTCCAATCTGATCAGCCCAAAAACCTTATGGAGCCTTTTCCCCTACCTGATGATGCTTCTCATGAAATTTGATCAAGATTGGCCATGGGGTATTCGAGATTTACTTATTTGAAATTGTTTACGGACGCACGCACGCGCGCACGGACGCACGAACGACGGACAAAATGTGATCACAAAAGCTCACCTTGTCACTACGTGAAAGGTGAGCTAAAAACGACAAAATAGGCCGGCCATCCCTTATGTGACAAATGGACTTGTCCAACATATAGCAATGGAAGAGTGTACTACTATACAATGGGTAAATTGAATAAATTGGAATCGTTTCATATACAGTAGAACTTCGATGTCTCGAACACCGATGGCTCGTTTACCATGGCTGAGTCGAACCCCTTCTTGAGTCCCTAGATGAGGCGATTCTAATGAGCACACACAGCATACATTTTTCATTATAGAACATAGAAAAAAATGTCCTGAAAGTATGTCGTTATGCCTCCTGGCATTAGCCCTCAGTGGCTCGACCTACCCTTGTCTCGAACAGATTTTCTTGGTCCCAAAGGTGTTCGAGCCATTGAAGTCTGACTGTAATCTGCTTTGACGCATTCAAGCTTACAGACGGCTTTTTTTCTTCTTATTTTACGAACACTCGAAAGGGGAAGATTATTACAACAAACTGTCAGTTGAAAAAGTAGAATTTTATTATAAATGATATGGACATATTATCTTTATTGGTGTCGAGAGGCAGAACTGCACACATGTCCCATTCCGCTACAGATTGTGATTAAAAAGAATTGAATGAACAAATAAATACTTTTTCTTACCTTTGCATAGAAATTCTCTCTCAAAACAACACCAAGACACACTGGCTTATTTTATGTAAACAATAATCATTATTGTTTTCAATCCAATACCCAAACTATCATTTTTCAGTTCTATTTAGTAGTTTCAACGAACCATGATATATGCAAAAGAAAAAAAAAAAAAAAAAAAAAAGAAACGTCACTTCTTGGTTCTGTACGGCATACATGACGCTATAGTCATGCCCATTAGATAAACTGATGTCTCTATAAATGACTTAACCCTGGTTTAAAAAGGAGCTTATGTAATGAGCTCTTGAACCAAGACAAGATTAGGGACAAACTGGGGAGGTTTAGTTCTAACTGCGTTTGAACTCCAATTCTAAGATAAGCGCGCTCACACCCATAAGGGATACTGGTATAGTTTAGGTGTCTATAAATGACTTATCTCTGGTAAAATGTGGTATTTATCTTACTTATTTGTATTTACATGTAAAATTCCTATATTAATACCACCTTTGAGACTATTCAACAGTATTTTGAACAGTTCCAAAGGTGGTGTCTTACTAGCCCAAGACACAAGGTGTAGAAAACACATAGACAGAAAAGCTGAAACTTGTAATTATATTCTAAAAGATTTTAGCTTGTCCTAACAGCGGAATCCCACATGTATATTATGGATGCTCGTTTCTAACAATAACCCACAATTCAGGTCTTGAAAAGAATATAAGAATCTGATATGGAGTTCTGTTGTAGAAGAGCGTTTCCAATCCGAGGGATGACGGTGCTGAGCGGAACCGAGGCTACGCCGAGGTTCCGCTCAGCACGGTCATCCCGAGGGTTGGAAACGCCCATCTATAAAATAACCCCATATTGGATTCTTTTTCTTGCACAACACCTCCGGTTAGTTTTGACAGCTCCCACATGTATTTTGTTTACAAAATAAAAGTAGAGGAGAAGTAGTTCCGGCAGTTGAATAGAATTGAAGCGCATTTATGTTAGTTGCCTGAGTCGGAACACCAGGATCAGAACATAAATGTCTATCCCAGGGTAAAATCACGGATCTCCTTGTCTGGTGTGCAAGAAATAAGAAACCAGGGGCAAACTTGACCCTATATTGCTCACCTAAACTCAACGTGTGTGGAAGTGATGTGGCTTGCCGAAGTAAGAAATTTTCATTTAAGCACTAAAAGCCAGCTTTTTCATTGGGACAGAAGTGTTTAGCTATTTTACTACAGGGTCACATAGGCTACATTTACGAGGGTAAGTCAATAAGTAACCAGCCTATCCCATTTCCAATTTACCGAGACAACCAAGATGTTCATGCCTTGTTTCAATGCATGTTTTAGGCATGAGGACAAAATTGCACCCTTATCGTGTCACTTATTCAAAAGATATTGAACGGTAAACATGGCTAGAGATGCGAAACCAAGCTTTTTGTGACAAACTGAGTACCGTGCTGTAATTCGCAACTTGAACTTGAAAGGGGAAATAGGTCAGGAAAATGCATTGCGAGTTGACCAATGTTTATATCTGCACCATCATATACACAAGGTGGGGAATTCAAACGCGGAAGAACGCCTTTAGAAGACGAGACCAGGTCTGGACGCCCATGAAGAAATGCGTAACACTGTACGGGATATGAGGCACTCTGATTGGCGAAATAGCGAATAGCATTACACATTTCACATGGTAACGTTTCAACAAATTTACATAATCGCTTGGGTATGCGCAAGCTAACAGCCCGTTGGGTCCAAAAACGGCAAATGGCAACCAGAGCATCAGTATGCAGCGCATTGTTGAAGCGGTTTTTGTCAAAGGAAGATGATTTTCTCTCCCGTCTAGTGACTGTAGATGAGACCTTGGTCCATTATTATGAGTCCGAGAATAAAACTCAAAGTGGCCATTGGGTAGGGCCGGGGTCTCTGAGGCCAAAGAAGTTCAATTACCTCTGCTGGCAAGGTCATGGCAACTGTATTTTGGGAGGCACAAGGCGTTGTTATGTTGGACTTTCTAGCAAAGGAAAGTATAATAACAGGTGCGTATTATGCAACTTTGCTTGACCAACTGAAAACTGCGATCCGTGAAAAACGCCGTGGTAAACGCCCCAAACAGATTCTGTTCCAACAGGACAATGCAAGACTCCGCATTTGTAAAATTGCAATGCATGATGTTGAGCGGAATGGGTACGAGCTAATACCGCACCCCGCCTATTCGCCGGACTTAACTTCTAGTGAATATTTCCGATTCTCAAACTTGAAAAAGGATATTTCCGGTTCTAAGAAATAGTCGTGGTGGCAGTTGAGGAATGAGTCGGACTGAAGGACCCTGGCTTCTTCAGTTCTTGACTGATGGGACTGGAACAGCGTTTGTCCAAGTGTATGATTCAAGAGGGTAATTACATCGAGATCTCACCAAGAAATAAGTTAGGGTGTTTTTATTGACTCTCCCTCGTACATGTGAAAAGTTTGATTGATGGAAATTTAGGAGTTGCTTTTTTAGCACTGACAGCCATCATGTTATTGGGGCAGAACATTTTTAAGAAGCTATTTTGGTAGCGTCAGCTATCTACATGTTTTTTTTTTTTTTTTTTTTTTTTTGGGGGGGGGGGGGGGGGTGATGGGGGCGGTGGTTACGGCCCTTTCCAGATTAATTCACTCTTTCTCTCATATAGCGCCGATCGTTATTCAGAGGTGGGCAAATGCCGGAGTACCTAGAGAAAAACCACCCGGCCATCCTCCCATTGCAGAACTTGGCATCTCACATGTTACCCAAGCCAGGCTCGAAACAACGACGGTGTGAGACCTAATGATCAAGAGTCAGCGCTCTTTTCCACTAGGCAACGGAGGCTCGTATCTACATGTATCTGTCAACTGTTAGGGCGATCGATCACGTTTGACTAGTTAATACTCGCAGGTGTATATTACTTACATTCCAGATTTGCAGGAGGAATCATGTAATTACGGTAGGGATCTTTAACCTCCACACGGGATGATTCTCCCTGCAGCGGGACCTTCATATAATGTCCCAATCTGAAGGACCCTGCACTTTGTGGCAATCATTCATGAAAATGATGCCTGTGGAGCAAGTTCGGACACCGCAAATTTATTTTCGCCTTTAGCATCAGAGGCTGTGCACTAACCACTGAGTTTTGCCCCCGCCCATAGGGGCTTGAAGAAATATATGGGCTGCATGATGCTTCCACGCAGAGCTGAATCCGGCCCGCACACTAGTACTGGTAAACCGCTTAGATGATCTAAGCCTGTCCAGGAACCGCGGTGCGACGCGGACCGTCCATGCTAATAAACCATATTAGTTTCATTGGGCGACAGGGCTTGAGATGTCATTTCATCTCAATGTCGGGTAAAAGTCCCACAAAATTGGAAGCAGCGTCTCCAAAATGACATTTACAGTGTTGACGGGGACGTTCAACCTCAAATCAAACAAACTAACCACTGAGCTATTATGCTCCTAAATGGTTCCGCCCCAATTAAAAAGATAGCCACCATAGCTAAAATTAGAAAACCTCGCCTTTTATACCCATAAGTTTCATTGCAGCTTCACAGAAATGTCGCTATTGGTTTGTTTACGGACGGAAGGGCCTGAGATGTGAAACCTGAACCTACTTTTAAAGGCGTTGTGGTTGCCACAGCAACCGAAGTGTTCATCTATTGTCTATGAAAATTTAATGTCAGCAGCCCGAACCAGAGGTATGCTACAGATGAGACATGATTGAGACCAGCCTGTATGCGATCAAAAGTGCTGACAGACACATGATTGACGGATGACGGATGAAGTTTTCGATCTCACTTGCGTTTTTATCCTCACCAGTTACCTATACCCGGCAAAAAAGTTCTGCACAACTGGTGTTTTTTTTCGACCTCATCACGAAAACACGCCTATATAATTTTGACCCCCTTGAACCCCACTTTTATACAGTAAAACTGGGATTTCCGGGGGTATACCTTATTTTTCTTATTTCTGCTCTAAACTATAGATTGCGGGTACTCGTTAGAACCGCTTCGATGAGTTCCCCCAATCTATATTTTGAACAGAAATAAGAAAAATATCACAAGTTTTCATCCTAAAATTTTCATTTTTCAGCGATGAAGGTGGCAATGTATTCGTATACGCGTCTTTGCGTAATGTGTTTGCCTAAAACATAAATATACAGAAAAAATAATTACACCATAAGAAAATTTAATTTAATCCTGATTAAACAGAAATCAAAACAAGAATATCATCCATGAGTCATGAATAATGCTTCTCCGAAGGCACATGGGGTAGGTTGTCAAAAATGACAAAATCACAGTTTCTGAACTGTAACTCAATAATCAATAATGGGTATAGCCACCAAGATTCAAGTCTCCTCCTCATGGAATTCACCAATCTCTGTATATGATGCTGAGGAATCGCAGCCCAATTCTTGGAGTAGAAGTCTCTGCAAGTCTGGAAGTCTTGTGTGTTGACTGACCCGTTTGTTTACAGCCCGACCAAGAATATCCCACAAATGTTCAATGCATGCCAAGTCAGGGGACATCGGTGGCCACTCAAGTCTCTGCACACCATTCTGCTGCAGGAAGCATCGACAATCCTGGCATGATGTGGTCTCGCATTCTCGTCCTGGAAGATGGAGTTCTGGCCCATCTGTCTGAGATACGGTACGACATGAGGTCTTAGAATTTCGTCAATGTACCGACGACCATTCAAGTTTCCAGGCAATACGACAAGGGCAGTTCTGCCATTAGAACTGATACCTGCCAAACCATTACACTGCCGCCGTCGTAAGCTGTTGTTGGTAGGACATTAGGCTCAAGGTGCCTCTCCCCAGTGCGACGTCAAACTCTGATCCGACCATTAATCTTCCGAAGACAAAATCTCGACTCGTCGGAAAAGAACTTCCGACCACTGCCGTCGGTTCCATCTGCCATGTCGTGCACAAAACTGGCGCCGTAGTGCCTTGTTCCGTTGAGAAAGCTGGGGCTTCCTAGTCGGTTTTCTGGATTTGAACCCCGAGGCTCGAACTCTGTTCCTGACTGTCTGCGACGAGATTCGACGTGCACCAGGTCCCCGTTGTTGTCTCAACATTCTCTCCAACAAAACGCCGTCTTGCTACAGTTACCGCAATGTATCGGTCTTCACTATGGATGGTAACTCTCGGTCGTCCGGATCTGGGTCGGTCGGAAACAGCCCCCGTAGCTTGATGACGCTGACGAATGCGGACAATAGTGCCGCGATGCACGTTGAACTGATTAGCAACATCTTGCGGATCAGGCCCCGCCTCTAAACGCCCAAGCGCCCGGGCTCTTTCATCATCAGTTAGCTTTCTCAAAGCTCGGAAAGGTCTAGCATTCGCAATTGTTGTAACCAAACGCTTAATAATGGGCAATTAAAATTGATTAAATGAAATGATGAGCATCTTTAAAAAATCATGCAAAAAATGCAGTTGGATATGTAGCCTGGTGAGCACTTTTAATTCCATGCATGTTATTGGATAAGAAATTTGATGGTAACTTTTGACAGAAATGTTAACTCTTAAAATCGCAGCCGGCACCAATATTACGAAAGCCAGGTAACAGAACATCACAAGCCAACGTCTGCAGCAGCAGTAGCGGCAACAACAAGAGCAGCATTTTACCAAAATTAACCAAAGACCCATTGAAATAATGCCTTTCGTCCTATACGCAGCCAACAGACGGACAGGTAATAAACGATCGCATTGAAAATCGATAATTTTGTCATTTTTGTCTGCCGACCCCTGCTGCCTTGTCAAGCCAAAATCTCCAACATTTCTTGTGCGTTTTTGATTCTGTTTAAAGCAAACTGTTTCCAAAAGGGTACGCTAAAAGCTGATTTGTAATATGTAAACAGGTACTACATGTGAGTAAAATAAATTGGCAAATACCCCAGTTTTGCCGGGTATAATATACATGTATGTCCCTTTTGGGAAGATCTGTTGAAAAGGTAAGCATTTTCAGATAACTCAACGATTAATAGGCTGGCCTCATTCACGCATTTATCATCAGTCCATTCTTTTGTTTTGTATGTTTTGGAGTTTAACGGCCCAGTCAACAGGGTTTAGGTCATTTTTAGCCGGTCAGTTTACCTTTCCACACTTTTCCTGGGCAGACTTATACGTAAGCTGTTAACCAGTACAGTGCAAATTCTTTCGCCAGACACTGACAACTGCCCTTCTTGAATCAGCTGAAGGGAGAGAATGGCAATGAGAAACGAAAAAGATTGTTTTACATTAGCTCTAGAATTTCCCTCGAGCTTTTATCCACAAGATGCCAATCACAACAAATGGCACGTGCTTTGTGGTCTGCTGGTTACTTTAAATGCTAATGTAGCAAATAGTTTGGATCGTCATTTATGCTAAAGTATATAATTGCAACACTATGACCTTGTCCGGAACAGTCCTTCGTGGGCACACACTGTCCGTGTTGGGGACATTGCATTTCTGTTGAATAGTTGGCGTGTCATACTAAGTTATTTATAAGACTTTCAAGGGGCGTAACAAATCAAAGCAAACAAAAAAATCAACACGCTGCATATTTTGCAATAGTTTGGTTAATCACTTTAATTTTGATTAAAGGATTTCAATTAAAAAATACATAAAAATATGCCTAACATAAAGTTTTATGAATCTATTCCAGTTTGTATTGGTGACAAAATATTTGCTGGTAATAAACCTTTTCATAGTTGAAATTATTTTGATACTAATAGTAAGTTGCGGTCCTCCGCGAAGGAAGTCACCTAACTCCCAATCGGCTAGCTGATAACTGTCAAGCATACAGGAGTCAGCATATTGGCAGCCTAGGGAAAAGACCTACAACTAATCCCAGCTGGCGAACTGGGGGTAGCCCCTTGGCGCCCGGTTACCTTAAAACATCCGTCAAGTCATCTATTTATTTTGCATCAGGACAAAGAAGAAGAAGAACGTTGAATTCGAAGGGATGTTTTTATTGTATCGTGATCCCAAATGAATATCAAAGGAGTCAGTAAAATGTCCATTTAAAGAAGCATTTAACCCAGCTAATTAAGAATCAATTAGTCCTTACAAAAGAAACATTCTGACTAAAAGACAAAAATTATTCTATTGTGGAAGCAGGCTACAAACCGCATACAAACCCATACACTTTCCACTTGTCTGGAGCAAAATAATCCGTAATCAAAATTTGCCGCATGACGTTAAATTAAACTGGAAATTTCTTCTGACGAAACGTCAACTTTCAACGTCATTTTCCACGTTTTACGCTGATACTCGTAACCGCTGATACTCGTTTTCAGCATTTCTTTTAGGGCTACTGATGAGGCCTTGATGGCCGAAACAAGCTTGTCTGGCCCAAACAACAAATGGATTCTGCTATTTTCGTGTTTGAATGCGTTCATGGTTCTCAAAGGGCATCCCTTTTAGCCTTATTTAATACACGTGATTTAAAGCAAACTAGACATTTGAACAATTTCCTGCAATTGTTTTTAGCGATTGGTGGATTCTATACATGGACTCCTTTAATAGATTGTTCCCAGCAAGGACAATTTATATAGGTATGTTTAATAGACTGTTCCCATCAAGGACACTTTCTGTAGGTATGTTTTATAGACTGTTCCAAGCACAGACACTTCTGTAGGTATGTTTATAGACTGTTCCCAGCCCGGACAATTATATAGGTATGTTAAATAGACTGTTCCCACCAAGGACACTTTTCGTAGTTATGGTTAGTAGACATTTTCCAGCACGGAAACTTTCTAAAGCTTTCATTAAAAGACTGGTCCCAGCATGGACACTTTCTGTAGGTATATTTAAAAGACTGTTCCCACCACGGACACTTTCTGTAGTACGCTTCATAGTCTGTTCCCAGCACGGACACTTTCTGAAGCTATGTTTAATAGACTGTTCCCATCAAGGACACTGTCTGTAGGTATGTTTGATAGATTGTTCCCAGCACGGACATTTCTGTAGATATGGTTAATAGACTGTTCACACCAAGGACACTTTCTGAAGGTATTTTAATAGATTGTTTGCAGCACTGATACTTCTGTTGGTATGTTTAATAGACTGTTTCCAACAAGGACACTTTCTATACGTATGTTTAATAAGAAGTTCCCACCAAGCACACTTTCTGTAGCTATGTTTAATAGACTGTTCCAAGCATGGACACTTACTGTTGCTATGTTTAATAGACTTTTCTCACCAAGGACACTTTCTGTAGCTATGTTTAATAGAATGTTCCCACCAAGGACACTTTCTGTAGCCATTTTTAATAGACTGTCCCACCAAGGACACTTCATGTAGCTATGTTTAATAGACTGTTCCCAGCATGGACACTTTTTGTAGCCATGTTTAATAGGCTGTTTCCAGCACGGACACTTCTGTATATATGTTTAATAGACTGTTTCCAACAAGGACTCTTTCTATACGTATGTTTAATAAACTGTTCCCACCAAGGACACTTTCTGTAGCTATGTTTAATAGAATGTCCCCACCAAGGACACTTTCTGTAGTCGTTTTTAACAATCTGTTCCCACCAAGGACACTTCATGTAGCTATGTTTAATAGACTGTTCCCAGCATGGACACTTTTTGTAACTATGTTTAATAGAATGTTCCCACCAAGGACACTTTCTGTAGACATTTTTAACAGACAGTTCAAACAAACGATACTTCTTGTAGCTATGTTTAATAGACTGTTCCCAGCATGGACACTTTTTGTAGCTATGTTTAATAGGCTGTTTCTAGCACGGACACTTCTGTATATATGTTTAATAGACTGTTTCCAACAAGGACTCTTTCTATACGTATGTTTAATAAACTGTTCCCATCAAGGACACTTTCTGTAGCTATGTTTAATAGAATGTCCCCACCAAGGACACTTTCTGTAGCCGTTTTTAACAGACTGTTCCCACCAAGGACACTTCATGTAGCTATGTTTAATAGAATGTTCCCAGCATGGACACTTTTTGTAGCTATGTTTAATAGGCTGTTTCCAGCACGGACACTTCTGTATATATGTTTAATAGACTGTTTCCAACAAGGACTCTTTCTATACGTATGTTTAATAAACTGTTCCCACCAAGGACACTCTCTGTAGCTATGTTTTATAGAATGTCCCCACCAAGGACACTTTCTGTAGCCGTTTATAACAGACTGTTCCCACCAAGGACACTTCATGTAGCTATGTTTAATAGACTGTTCCCAGCATGGACACTTTTTGTAGCTATGTTTAATAGGCTGTTTCTAGCACGGACACTTCTGTATATATGTTTAATAGACTGTTTCCAACAAGGACTCTTTCTATACGTATGTTTAATAAACTGTTCCCACCAAGGACACTTTCTGTAGCTATGTTTAATAGAATGTCCCCACCAAGGACACTTTCTGTAGCCGTTTTTAACACACTGTTCCCACCACGGACACTTCATGTAGTTATGTTTAATAGAATGTTCCCAGCATGGACACTCTTTGTAGCTATGTTTAATAGGCTGTTTCCAGCACGGACACTTCTGTATATATGTTTAATAGACTGTTTCCAACAAGGACTCTTTCTATACGTATGTTTAATAAACTGTTCCCACCAAGGACACTCTCTGTAGCTATGTTTAATAGAATTTCCCCACCAAGGACACTTTCTGTAGCCGTTTTTAACAGACTGTTCCCACCAAGGACACTTCATGTAGCTATGTTTAATAGACTGTAGCTATGTTTAATAGGCTGTTTCCAGCACGGACACTTCTGTATATATGTTTAATAGACTGTTTCCAACAAGGACTCTTTCTATACGTATGTTTAATAAACTGTTCCCACCAAGGACACTTTCTGTAGCTATGTTTAATAGAATGTCCCCACCAAGGACACTTTCTGAAGCCGTTTTTAACAGACTGTTCCCACAAAGGACACTTCATGTAGCTATGTTTAATAGACTGTTCCCAGCATGGACCCTTTTTGTAGCTATGTTTAATAGGCTGTTTCCAGCACGGACTCTTCTGTATATATGTTTAATAGACTGTTTCCAACAAGGACTCTTTCTATACGTATGTTTAATAAACTGTTCCCACCAAGGACACTTTCTGTAGCTATATTGAATAGAATGTCCCCACCAAGGATACTTTCTGTAGCCGTTTTTAACAGACTGTTCCCACCAAGGACACTTCATGTAGCTATGTTTAATAGACTGTTCCCAGCATGGACACTTTTTGTAGTTATGTTTAATAGAATGTTCCCACCAAGGACACTTTCTGTAGACATTTTTAACAGACTGTTCCCACCAAGGACACTTCATGTAGCTATGTTTAATAGACTGTTCCCAGCATGGACACTTCATGTAGCTATGTTTAATAGACTGTTCCCAGCATGGACACTTTTTGTAGCTATGTTTAATAGAATGTTCCAACCAAGGACACTTTCTGTAGCCGTTTTTAACAGACTGTTCCCACCAAGGACACTTCATGTAGCTATGTTTAATAAACTGTTCCCAGCATGGACACTTTTTGTAGCTATGTTTAATAGAATGTTCCCACCAAGGACACTTTCTGTAGCCATTTTTAACAGACTGTTCCCACCAAGGACACTTCATGTAGCTATGTTTAATAGACTGTTCCCAGCATGGACACTTTTTGTAGCTATGTTTAATAGGCTGTTTCCAGCACGGACACTTCTGTATATATGTTTAATAGACTGTTTCCAACAAGGACTCTTTCTATACGTATGTTTAATAAACTGTTCCCACCAAGGACACTTTCTGTAGCTATGTTTAATAGAATGTCCCCACCAAGGACACTTTCTGTAGTCGTTTTTAACAATCTGTTCCCACCAAGGACACTTCATGTAGCTATGTTTAATAGACTGTTCCCAGCATGGACACTTTTTGTAACTATGTTTAATAGAATGTTCCCACCAAGGACACTTTCTGTAGCCATTTTTAACAGACTGTTCCCACCAAGGACACTTCATGTAGCTATGTTTAATAGACTGTTCCCAGCATGGACACTTTTTGTAGCTATGTTTAATAGGCTGTTTCCAGCACGGACACTTCTGTATATATGTTTAATAGACTGTTTCCAACAAGGACTCTTTCTATACGTATTTTTAATAAACTGTTCCCACCAAGGACACTTTCTGTAGCTATGTTTAATAGAATGTCCCCACCAAGGACACTTTCTGTAGCCGTTTTTAACAGACTGTTCCCACCAAGGACACTTCATGTAGCTATGTTTAATAGACTGTTCCCAGCATGGACACATTTTGTAGCTATGTTTAATAGGCTGTTTCCAGCACGTACACTTCTGTATATATGTTTAATAGACTGTTTCCAACAAGGACTCTTTCTATACGTATGTTTAATAAACTGTTCCCACCAAGGACACTTTCTGTAGCTATGTTTAATAGAATGTCCCCACCAAGGACACTTTCTGTAGCCATGTTTAATAGACTGTTGGCACCAAGGACACTTTCTGTAATTATGTTTAATAGACTGTTCCCGACAAGGATACTTTCTGTAGCTATGGATATTAGTCTCTTCTCAGCACGGACACTTCTGAAGGTATGTTCAATAGACGGACGGACACTCCTGTAGGTATGTTTAATAGACTGTTCCCACCAAGGACACTGTCTGAACCTATGTCAGGTAGACTGTTCCCATCACGGAAACTCACTGGAGCTATGATTTATAGACTGTTCCCATCACGTACACTTCTGTAGGTATGTTTAATAGGCTGTTCCCAGCACGGACGGTTTCTGAAGCTATGTTCAATACACTGTTCCCACCAAAGACACTTGTTTCATATGTCGGGGGCTGGCAAAACGTATATGTGACGGGACAACACGAGGGAACCTCGAATCTATGTCCACTTGTGGGGCACTAACGCAAAGGAAATTCTAAGATACTTAGAATCCTTTACAATATTTATATGGAATAAGTCTAATATTTATAAACAGCACTGGTTACATAATTTTACAAAGACAAACTTAAAGGGACAGTTGACTCGCAATCTATTCCACTTAGGTTAAGACAGAATGAAAATTAGTCTGGGCCCAATTAAATTTCTGTCTTAATACAAGTGGAATACACTTGAATCACACTTGAATTACACATGAAGTACACACACTCATTCACACCCTCACATACTTAACATAATGTTCTTTCTCCCTTCCTGTTGATGATAAGGACCTGATGAGTGTTTATGGCACCATAATGTTTTATATAAACTTTATATTAACCAGTATATTCAAAGTAATGACTGTTTCACCAACCAGTTTTTGCCTCTGTGTTATACCGTGGCGATTACATCTATAGCTGCTCACCGCCGAATAAAATGTAGTAACAGGGGTGGGGGACACATAAACCCCTTTACATCATTCTATACTCATCATCCATATCATCACTGCCTCATATCACTGATGCCTCATATCACTGATGCCTCGTATCACCGTTGTCTTATATCAACGAAGCCTCATATTAACGATGCCTTATATCAACAATGCCTCATATCAATGATTGACGTCAGGTGAGCGATTCAGGCTGCAGTGTTGATATTCTATAAGTGTAACTGCAATGTCTCCAACACGGACAGTGGGCGCCCACGAAGGACTGTTCCGGACAAGGTCATAGTGTTGTGTGTTGCAATTATATACTGTAGCCTGTATTACGTGCTATTCGACGTTTAACATTGACAGAGTGCAAATGCCATTTGTAGTTTTGCTTTTTTGTGCTTCATGTTAGCACGTATGGACATGAAGTTGTAAAACAATAAAACAACGGGCTAAATCCCGCCCACAATATCGCAACATTTTCTGACTCCGAGAGAACGCATTGTTTGAAGAAAGGATAGGCATGCCCTCTGCCAGGCTGATCAGGCTCGGAAGAGCCCAGAGGGACCTAAGGTCCGTGTCAATGAATGCGTCTTAAGGAACAGGAGAATATATGATTTAAGGTTGAGGATCCGAACGGTTTCTTATATAAGGACTTTCATGATAAGAGGGGTGGGTTATGCCCCAGGGGACCCCGGTGTATCCAAGGTCAATGTCGTTATATGCATCTTACCATAAGAAACAAGAATACATTGTTTATGGGTGGGGATCATAAGCAGTTTCCGAGTTATTGCACATTTTATGAAATGAAGGGGTAGGACATGCCCACGGGTGACCCATTGGGAACCAAGATCTATGTCAGTATATGTGGTTTATCATAAGGAACAAGAATATAATATAGTCTATAGAGTGTTCTATTAATTCTGTCACTGTTTCGTGACCATACTGCACTAAAAGAGTAAGGGGTGCAATAAAAAACAACAAGAGGACCATTATGGTCCTGTATCGCTAACCTGAGTACAAGTCTGTTCAACACTTCCTCAGAATAAACAATTTGAAGTTTTCCACAATTGGCCATTATGACCTACATAGTGGAACCAGGTGAACGAATCTGAACAAGGTCGATGTCAGGATGTATCTGACCGAGTGTGATCAAAATCCATGAGAAAAATCCGTTTGAAAATTTCCACCATGTCAGCCATAATATGACCTGCTTATGAACTGGAGCAGAAACATTTGAACAAATCTGAGAAAGATCAATGTCAGGATGCTAATGACCAAGTTTGATCAAATTCCAATCAAAGGTTCATGAGAAGTTGTTTGAAGTTTTTTATGATGTCAGCCATTTTGACCTACTTATGCACTGGATAAATTTGCATAAATTTGAGACTGGTCCATAATTATATGGATGCTTCTGACCAAGTTTCATCAAATTCTGTTTATCTGTTCATGAGAAAAAGCCATTTTATTTTTTTCAAGATGACAGCCATTTAGACCTACTTATTCAGTAAAGTGAACCATTTGCATAAATTTGAGACTGGTCCAAATAAGGATGCTTCTGACCAAGTTTGATCTGTTCATGAGAAAAAGCCATGTAAAGTTATTTCAAGATGGCGGCCATAATGACCTACTTATTCATTGGAGAGGGCTCATTTGAATAAAACTGAGAAAGGTTGATGCCAGGATGCTTCAGGTCAAGTTTGGACATTAGTTTTTGAAGAGCTGTTGTTTGAACAAAATACACTTCGTAAATACAAACTATGTCACTGTGACCTAATTTCACAACAGATTTGGATGATATGAATAATCTTGAGAACCAAGGTCCCAACGATGTCTCATACCAATTTTGAGTCAACTATACCAAGCTTTTTCGGATACTAAGTCAATTTAGTTGTTTTGCTATTTTTAGCTCACTGAGACGAAGTCTCAGTGTAGCTATTGTGATCACTTTTTGTCTGTCCGTCCGTCCGTCCGTCCGTCGTCCGTAAACACTTGTTCAAACGACTTCTTCTCCGAAACCACTGCACCTACGACTCTCAAAATTTATATGCAGCATGATCAGACTCGAGACTTACAAGTTTGCGAAAATTATCCGGGTCGACAATCCAAGATGGCCGCCGTTAATAAAAATGGCAAAAACAACTAAATCGACTTTTCTCTAGAACCGCATGGTATAATTGGCTGATTTTTGGTATTGAGCTTCGATGGGCACTAGGTTCTCAAATTTATATACAAAAACTCTGTAGTGGAATTAGGTCACGGTGACCTACTTTATATTTACGACATATATTTTGTTCAAATGGCATCTCCTCGAAAACCAATGCTCAGATTTTGACCAAACTTGATCTGAAGCATTCTGATATCAGCATTTCTCAGATTTGTTCAAATGGTTCCGCCTCGATGCATAAGTAGGTCATAATGGAAAAACTTCAAACTGCTAATTCTCGTGAACTGGTGAAAGGAATTTGATCAGACATGGTCAGAAGCATCCATGCATCAACCAGTATTAGATATATTAAAATGGTTCCACTCCGATGCATAAGTAGGTCAAAATGGTCGATATCGGGAAAACTTCAAACAGCTGATTCTCGTGAATGGATGAACAGAATTTGATTAAACATGGTCAGAAGCATCCTTAAATCAACCTGTATCAGATTTATTCGAATGGTTCCACTCCGATGCATAAGTAGGTCATAATGGCTGACATCGTGAAAAACATCAAATTGCTGATTCTCATTAATGGCTGAACGGAATTTGATCAAACTTGGTCAGAAAGATCCTTACACCAACTTGTATCAGATTTATTCAAATGGTTCCACTCCAATGCATAACTAGGTGATAATGGCCGACATCATAAAAAAAATTTAAACTGCTGATTCTCTTTAATGGATGAACAGAATTGGATCAAACTTTGAACCGTCTATTAAACATACCTACAGCAGTGTCCGTCGTAGGAAGAGAAAGTGTCCTTGTCGGGAACAGTCTATTAAACATAACTACAGAAAGTACCCTTGGTGGGAACAGTCTATTAAACAGACCTAAAGAAGTGTCCGTGCTGGGAACAGTCTATAAAGCATACCTAAATAAGTGTCCTTGGTGGGAACAGTCCATTAAAAATACCTAAAGAAGTGTCCGTGTTGGGAACAGTCTATTAAACATAACTACAGAAAGTGTCCTTGGTGGGAACAGTCTATTAAACATACCTAAAGAAGTGTCCGTGCTGGGAGCAGTCTATTAAACATAACTACAGAAAGTGTCCTTGGTAGGAACAGTTTATAAAACATACCTAAAGAAGAGTCTGTGCTGGAAACAGTCTATTAAACATACCTAAATAAGTGTCCGTGCTGGGAACAGTCTATTTAACATACTTTAAGAAGTGTCCATGCTGGGAATAGTCTATTAAACACCACAGGACCATTGGTCCTGAATCGCTCACCTGACGTCAATCAGCCCAGCGGTTCCAGAGGAGAAGACATTTAAAAATGTGGACACACAGGCACACGACAGACAAACTCTGACCACCCTATAAGTTCACCAATGAGCTTTCGGCTCAGGTGAGATAATAACTACAAAAAGTGTCCTTGGTAGGAACATTCTATCAAACATAGCTACAGAAAGTGTTCTTGGTGGGAACAGTCTATTAAACATAGCAACAGTAAGTGTCCATGCTTGGAACAGTCTATTAAACAGAGCTGCAGAAAGTGTCCTTGGTGGGAACATAAACATTGAATCCTTAAGATTTTTCTAAGTAAAAAAGTTTGTGCTCAAACAAATAATCTTACCAGATCTCAATAAAATTTTTGGAGTCTGGGTGAAAAATAGTGGGTTGTTCGGGGGACAGCAAGCAAACATTTTTTTATGGATGGCCTCAGCTCCGTTTTCAGGAATGTACACTTATTTGGACTTTCTCCTACACATAACTACAGCAGTGTCTGTGATGGGAACCGTCTATTAAACATACCTACAGCAGTGTCCGTCGTAGGAAGAGAAAGTGTCCTTGTCGGGAACAGTCTATTAAACATAACTACAGAAAGTGTCCTTGGTGGGAACAGTCTATTAAACAGACCTAAAGAAGTGTCCGTGCTGGGAACAGTCTATAAAGCATACCTACAGAAGTGTCCTTGGTGAGAACAGTCTGTTAAAAACGGCTACAGAAAGTGTCCTTGGTGGGCACATTCTATTAAACATAACTAAAGAAAGTGTCCTTGGTGTGAACAGTTTATTAAACATACGTATAGAAAGAGTCCTTGTTGGAAACAGTCTATTAAACATATATACAGAAGTGTCCGTGCTGGAAACAGCCTATTAAACAATGCTACAAAAAGTGTCCATGCTGGGAACAGTCTATTAAACATAGCTACATGAAGTGTCCTTGGTGGGAACAGTCTGTTAAAAATGGCTACAGAAAGTGTCCTTGTTGGGAACATTCTATTAAACATAGCTACAAAAAGTGTCCATGCTGGGAACAGTCTATTAAACATAGCTACATGAAGTGTCCTTGGTGGGAACAGTCTGTTAAAAACGGCTACAGAAAGTGTCCTTGGTGGGAACATTCTATTAAACATAGCTACAAAAAGTGTCCATGCTGGGAACAGTCTATTAAACATAGCTACATGAAGTGTCCATGCTGGGAACAGTCTATTAAACATAGCTACATAAAGTGTCCTTGGTGGGAACAGTCTGTTAAAAATGTCTACAGAAAGTGTCCTTGGTGGGAACATTCTATTAAACATAACTACAAAAAGTTTCCATGCTGGGAACAGTCTATTAAACATAGCTACATGAAGTGTCCTTGGTGGGAACAGTCTGTTAAAAACGGCTACAGAAAGTGTCCTTGGTGGGGACATTCTATTAAACATAGCTACAGAAAGTGTCCTTGGTGGGAACAGTTTATTAAACATACGTATAGAAATAGTCCTTGTTGGAAACAGTCTATTAAACATATATACAGAAGAGTCCGTGCTGGAAACAGCCTATTAAACATAGCTACAAAAAGTGTCCATGCTGGGAACAGTCTATTAAACATAGCTACATGAAGTGTCCTTTGTGGGAACAGTCTGTTAAAAACGGCTACAGAAAGTGTCCTTGGTGGGGACATTCTATTAAACATAGCTACAGAAAGTGTCCTTGGTGGGAACAGTTTATTAAACATACGTATAGAAAGAGTCCTTGTTGGAAACAGTCTATTTAACATATATACAGAAGTGTCCGTGCTGGAAACAGCCTATTAAACACAGCTACAAAAAGTGTCCTTAGTGGGAACAGTCTGTTAAAAATGGCTACAGAAATTGTCCTTGGTGGGAACATTCTATTAAACATAGCTACAAAAAGTGTCCTTGGTGGGAACAGTTTATTAAACATACGTATAGAAAGAGACCTTGTTGGAAACAGTCTATTAAACATATATACAGAAGTGTCCGTGCTGGAAACAGCCTATTAAACATAGCTACAAAAAGTGTCCATGCTGGGAACAGTCTATTAAACATAGCTACATGAAGTGTCCTTGGTGGGAACAGTCTGTTAAAAATGGCTACAGAAAGTGTCCTTGGTGGGAACATTCTATTAAACATAGTTACAAAAAGTGTCCATGCTGGGAACAGTCTATTAAACATAGCTACATGAAGTGTCCTTGGTGGGAACAGTCTGTTAAAAACGGCTACAGAAAGTGTCCTTGGTGGGCACATTCTATTAAACATAGCTACAGGAAGTGTCCTTGGTGGGAACAGTTTATTAAACATACGTATAGAAAGAGTCCTTGTTGGAAACAGTCTATTAAACATATATACAGAAGTGTCCGTGCTGGAAACAGCCTATTAAACATAGCTACAAAAAGTGTCCATGCTGGGAACAGTCTATTAAACATAGCTACATGAAGTGTCCTTGGTGGGAACAGTTTGTTAAAAATGGTTACAGAAAGTGTCCTTGGTGGGAACATTCTATTAAACATAGCTACAAAACGTGTCCATGCTGGGAACTGTTTATTAAACATAGCTACATGAAGTGTCCTTGGTGGGAACAGTCTGTTAAACATAGCTACATGAAGTGTCCTTGGTGGAAACAGTCTTGTAAAAACGGCTACAGAAAGTGTCCTTGGTGGGCACATTCTATTAAACATAGCTACAGTCTACAGTTTATTAAACATACGTATAGAAAGAGTCCTTGTTGGAAACAGTCTATTTAACATATATACAGAAGTGTCCGTGCTGGAAACAGCCTATTAAACATAGCTACAAAAAGTGTCCTTAGTGGGAACAGTCTGTTAAAAATGGCTACAGAATGTGTCTTTGGTGGGAACATTCTATTAAACATAGCTACAGAAAGTGTCCTTGGTGGGAACAGTTTATTAAACATACGTACAGAAAGAGACCTTGTTGGAAACAGTCTATTAAACATATATACAGAAGTGTCCGTGCTGGAAACATTCTATTAAACGTAGCTACAAAAAGTGTCCATGCTGGGAACAGTCTATTAAACATAGCTACATGAAGTGTCCTTGGTGGGAACAGTCTGTTAAAAACGGCTACAGAAAGTTTCCTTGGTGGGAACATTCTATTAAACATAGCTACAAAAAGTGTCCATGCTGGGAACAGTCTATTAACATAGCTACATGAAGTGTCCATGCTGGGAACAGTCTATTAAACATAGCTACATGAAGTGTCCTTGGTGGGAACAGTCTGTTAAAAATGTCTACAGAAAGTGTCCTTGGTGGGAACATTCTATTAAACATAACTACAAAAAGTGTCCATGCTGGGAACAGTCTATTAAACATAGCTACATGAAGTGTCCTTGGTGGGAACAGTCTGTTAAAAACGGCTACAGAAAGTGTCCTTGGTGCGGACATTCTATTAAACATAGCTACAGAAAGTGTCCTTGGTGGGAACAGTTTATTAAACATACGTATAGAAAGAGTCCTTGTTGGAAACAGTCTATTAAACATATATACAGAAGTGTCCGTGCTGGAAACAGCCTATTAAACATAGCTACAAAAAGTGTCCATGCTGGGAACAGTCTATTGAACATAGCTACATGAAGTGTCCTTGGTGGGAACAGTCTGTTAAAAATGGCTACAGAAAGTGTCCTTGGTGGGAACATTCTATTAAACATAGCTACAAAAAGTGTCCATGCTGGGAACAGTCTATTAACATAGCTACATGAAGTGTCCTTGGTGGGAACAGTCTGTTAAAAACGGCTACAAAAAGTGTCCTTGGTGGGAACATTCTATTAAACATAGCTACAAAAAGTGTCCGTGCTGGGAACAGTCTATTAAACATAGCTACATGAAGTGTCCATGCTGGGAACAGTCTATTAAACATAGCTATATGAAGTGTCCTTGGTGGGAACAGTCTGTTAAAATTGTCTACAGAAAGTGTCCTTGGTGGGAACATTCTATTAAACATAACTACAAAAAGTGTCCATGCTGGGAACAGTCTATTAAACATAGCTACATGAAGTGTCCTTGGTGGGAACAGTCTGTTAAAAACGGCTACAGAAAGTGTCCTTGGTGCGGACATTCTATTAAACATAGCTACAGAAAGTGTCCTTGGTGGGAACAGTTTATTAAACATACGTATAGAAAGAGACCTTGTTGGAAACACTCTATTAAACATATATACAGAAGTGTCCGTGCTGGAAACAGCCTATTAAACATAGCTACAAAAAGTGTCCATGCTGGGAACAGTCTATTAAACATAACTACAGAAAGTGTGCTTGGTGGGAACTTCTTATTAAACATACGTATAGAAAGTGTCCTTGTTGGAAACAGTCTATTAAACATACCAACAGAAGTATCCGTGCTGGGAACAATATATTAAACATACCTACAGAAAGTGTCCTTGATGGGAACAGTCTATTAAACATAGCTACAGAAAGTGTCCTTGCTGGGAACAGACTATGAAGCGTACTACAGAAAGTGTCCGTGGTGGGAACAGTCTTTTAAATATACCTACAGAAAGTGTCCATGCTAGGACCAGTCTTTTAATGATAGCTTTAGAAAGTGTCCGTGCTGGAAAATGTCTACTAACCATAACTACGAAAAGTGTCCTTGGTGGGAACAGTCTATTTAACATACCTATATAATTGTCCGGGCTGGGAACAGTCTATAAACATACCTACAGAAGTGTCTGTGCTTGGAACAGTCTATAAAACATACCTACAGAAAGTGTCCTTGGTGGGAACAGTCTATTAAACATACCTATATAAATTGTCCTTGCTGGGAACAATCTATTAAAGGAGTCCATGTATGGAATCCACCAATCGCTAAAAACAATTGCAGGAAATTGTTCAAATGTCTAGTTTGCTTTAAATCATGTGTATTAAATAAGGCTAAAAGGGATGCCCTTTGAGAACCATGAACCATGAACGCATTCAAAAACGAAAATAGCAGAATCCATTTGTTGTTTGGGCCAGACAAGCTTGTTTCGGCCATCAAGGCCTCATCAGTAGCCCTAAAAGAAATGCTGAAAACGAGTATCAGCGGTTACGAGTATCAGCGTAAAACATGGAAAATGACGTTGAAAGTTGACGTTACGTCAGAAGAAATTTCCAGTTTAATTTAACGTCATGCGGCAAATTTTGTTTACGGATTATTTTGCTCCAGACAAGTGGAAAGTGCATGGATTTGTATGCGGTTTGTAGCCTGCTTCCACAATAGAATAATTTTTGTCTTTTAGTCAGAATGTTTCTTTTGTAAGGACTAATTGATTTTTAATTAGCTGGGTTAAATGCTTCTTTAAATGGACATTTTAATGACTCCTTTGATATTCATTTGGGATCACGATACAATAAAAAACATCCCTTCGAATTCAACGTTGTTCTTCTTCTTTGTCCTGATGCAAAATAAATAGATGACTGACGGATGTTTTTAAGGTAACCGGGCGCCAAGGGCACATAGGGGCTACCCCCAGTTCGCCAGCTGGGATTAGTTGGAGGTACTGCTCTTTTCCCTAGGCTGCCAATATGCTGACTCCTGTCTGCTTGACAGTTATCAGCTAGCCGATAGGGAGTTAGGTGACTTCATTCGCGGATTGTTGTTGTTTTCCAGTTTCCCCGTGTCGCGGGTCGTCAGCTGGTGGGGTCCCAGGGAACGAATCCATGCTGGCACTACACCGTAGCCGTTCGGTGGTACCCCTATTCCCCGTTGCCGGTGAACAGGGAGACCATCGCTCGGCTCCAGTCCCGTCCGTCCATGTTTGTCGTCTCACGTCTCAGGTGTCTCCGAGCCCACGGGCATCCCCTTGCCCTGTAGCTAATCGCCGAGCTCCGTCCTGAGAGGTTTGTGAAACGGTGCCGTGACCTTTCCAGGTCTCGGTGGGGCTTATTTTTTGTCTTCCCGTTTGCTTCAGGAGTACATGTGTCCTGTCGCTAAAGGGCATCTTTAAATGTAGGAGTTTCTGGGCTAGGCGTGCTTCATATTTCAAGGGCTATGGATATGTTGCACAGTTCCAATGTGAGCCTTTGTTTTTGTGCAACATAGTTTAGTTGTAGTAATTTGGAACTCCATTCTAAAGGTTTGGCTGCGTGATTGCACTGCGTTTAAGTTATAGCAGTGCTGTGCCTTGGGTTTTTGCGGTTTGCCGCAAAGGGGTGTGGGTTGTTTTGTGTAACAGGGTAGGCTCCGAGTTTGAACTTATCATTAAGGGGATCGTTTAGCAGTTAATTTTGATTGAAAGTTTCATTGCGATTTGGAAGACGTTTCTAAAGATTGCTATACACGTTTCCATGTTACGTGTTATGCACCTTATATTCAATCAGGGGATTCGAGACAAAGTTTTTTAGCCATTTTGTGGTGCTTATTTGCACCACAAAATTGTAGAGTCCATCCATTTCTTTCTTCTAGCTTGTAGCTTCAGCCGCATCTACACCCTCACGCCAGCACCATGTCTATGGATGTCGACTACGCTTTTTGTATCACTTTTGATATTGGTATTTTTTTTTTTTTTTTTTTTTTTTTTCTTGTTTGATTTTTGCATATTGTTGTAACGTATGTACATTTTTACATTATTTGGTCTGTGCCCCCAGCTTATTGAGTATATATGCGGGCGGATGTGCTCGCCCCGCCACGGACCTGTCGTGTTTGTTTTTCTTGTGCTTTAAAGATGGTGTTGTCCGTTTTGGGGCAAGCCCACCCGCTCTCTTATGCTGGGTAGGACAGTTTTTGTACCTGCAAGGTTGTGCTTGTAGATTATATTTTGTGATTTTTGTTTATTCTGTACATACAACATATAGTATAGTGTGACGGCCTCCGTCGTCTCGGGCCCAAGTTCGTGTTTATTTTAGTTTGTGGGTGACCTCTATCGCGGAGGATGTGGAAGTAGGTCAATCTCCTTTTCTGCATTTTTAATGACAGATTCCTTCTGTCATTCTTCGTCGTGCTGCATGTTTACAATTTTAACGTCCGAACTTCCGGCTTCCACTACTTTTGAAATATGACTCCGCACAAATAGTCCGTTGTTTCTTGACTTTTCATGCTCGCTGTCTCGAAACTAATTTCTCATGGCATTATTTCCGCATTTTGATTACATGTTTTGTTTCATTTGTAATCAAAATACAAAAATGATCATTCTTAAATTACAAACAAAAGGGGAAACGTTAATTGAATATGCATAAGGAAAGTTCCCATTTTATACAAACGACCGCATAATGGGTCTTTGACGAATCTTGGAGGCGGCGTCTAACTACGGCCTTCACTACGGGCTTCACTGTTGTCGAAAGTTAGCGCATTTTTTCCTAAATTAATTCCTATATTTCTAGCTGACGCCCCTTAATTTTGAACCGGGATTTCGAAATGAAATCTTCGTCAGATAAGTGATAATATTACATTCAGTACAAAATGGGTTATGATTAATTATATTTGTATCAATACGCCATTAAAGTACCTTTGCATATTTTTAGAAAAGAAAAAAAAAAAACAAAAAAAACAATATGTATAGAGCTACAATCAGTGCACACCATTTAAGTATCTAGATAAACTTCGAAAAATAAAGAAAATATACCGTATAATAAGCTGTATTTAATTTTTGATTATCGGGCTAGCCGCTTTGTCTGGTCCCGACCCGCACACAACAGTTACAGGCCAGGTTAAGATTTTACCCCTTCAACCCACGAGTTTCTCCAGTTCACTCTTCAGTCACTGAATTTGTACGCATCCATTCTACACATGTAAATTGGGTGTCTAGTCAATAGTCGTCAACAGCATGTCAAACCATGTAGAACAGAATGCGATGTATCATTATGAGCCATCCCACCAGGTTCTACACTGTTTGCACCTGTAGATATCTGTACTTGGCTATAAAGGGCTGAAAGGGTACAGACTCATAACACTTACATGACCTAATTATATGCGAAGTACGTGACGCTAGAAACTTCACCGTACGGTAGCAAGCCAGCAATAATATACTCCTAACAGTTATCACTGTCCAATTCTGTTGTATAGGTCTAAATAACTGAATATGTAAGCACAATGCTGTGATAGATAATTAGTCACATGCCGCAAAACTTCAAACATCGCACAAAAAGTGTTTTCCTTTATTGTAGCGCACGACATAAGGCAGGTTCTTGACTGACCCGCGAAACACATCTCAGTCAACAAGTGTAAGCTTTTACAAGAAAGTTGCGGCTACGCTTTGTGTTGTCATAAAACTGGCAACTATCCCAGCAGGCACATGACGTAATTGTGACGTCACATCAACGTCGGTGCAATGTCATGACGTTGCAATGACGTTGATTTGACGTTGCCCTAGCGAAGTGTGCCTGCTGGGTAGTCATTTGCATGTTGTTTTATGTTTAATGTCCAAGTAAAATGATGATGAAAGTGTATAACAGCCGATTCACCTCAGTTTTGTGAACCAAACTAAAAATCAACACTCCAGCGCCATTGTCCTTATCACTAAAGAAAGCAAATCTGATTTTTTCACAGAATCTGTCATTTCAGTGCCTTTTGGCGCTTTGATTTTGTTAAAGTTAGGAAAATGTGGTGCCCTCCTCCACGTAGGATGTCATATTCTGTGGGACCGTAAGTGGGTCATTCTGAGTCGCCATGTTTACATGTCATTATCAAATCCTACTTGAAGGAAGGCACCATAGGAGGAATTGTATTCCTACCTAGTCGTTTGAGGGCCCGAGATATCGTGTGCCGATCTCGTTAGCAATGCAGTTAGTACAAATTCATAGGTCGCTTACAAGCGTCCGCCTGCGCATGTGCGCAGTCGAGCACTCCTATGCGATCTTGTTTTTATGTGTCATATTTACAGTTAACAATGTTTGAAATCGCTTTTTGGGAACTAAACTCTTCTTCTTCTTCTTCTATCTCCAGATTTTTGATCTCTCTTTTCCTATACTATCCTCTCTACGGGATTCCTACTCTACAACTATTCTACAACTATCGCTTTATCTACCTAATTGAGCATTGCGTGGGTGGATGTATGTTGTTTTAGTTTTGCGTGGGTGGTTGTGTGTTGATGCCCTCCTTCAGGGTCGCGCTAAGTCATGCCCTAGTTAGTTAGTTTATTTCCCTTATCTGTATAAATATATTGTCGTCTTGACCGTCCGTTTTAATTACGGTCATGGCGCGATTTGCTGTTTTTTGGTGATTCTTATGTTAAACGACAAGGGCAGTACCGAGGGCTGTTTGATGTACCAGGCGAGGTTCGGTTTTTCGGCCATGGTGGTATGCGCGTGGCGAGCTATGATGTTGACTTGTGGGACAGCGTTTCATATTTTCCGAAGGCAAAGTTGGGACAGCGATGGCCGCCTCCACAGGCACTATTATAGGGACCGTATTCATTTGTCAAGAGAGGGACAGAAGCAATACCATGTGTGCTTAGAGAGAGCCTTCCTGTGATTTTTCTGCTAGTCAGGTGTTTATAAAAGGGTCCTTTTGTGGCCCCCAGATCATTCCGTTTGGGTAACCTTATAATGTACATCCTTTATTCGAAAGCGAAAAAACAAAACAAAAACAAAAAAAAACAAAAAACAAAAAAAAAAAAAAAAAACAAAGAGATGTGATAAGGCCTATTGTTTCTTATTTCTGTCCCACTAATCTATGTGCATTCCTGAAGGAGAGCCTTTTGTTTGCTAGTGTGTTGGTGTGCCGTTCTCCTTTGGGTTGTGTGGCTCTCGATCAGCCAGGATTTTGACGCAACGCTGCTCAGTGCCAAAGTCCTAAGACCGCAAACCCCAGCGTTACATCTCGTCCTGATTTCCCGTTTGCCTTCCCCCCTCCGGAGAGGCCGGGCGATGGATTTTCCTTGTGATGGATCCATGCCCAGTTCCGGCGTGTTCTCGTTTGATCCTATTTCGGGCAGTGTGGCTCCCGATCAGCTAGGATTTTGGTGCAGCGCTCATAAGTGCAAAGCCAGTGGGCCGCAACCACAACGCTACACCTCGTCTTAACCTCTCGCTTGCCACACCCCTTTGGAGGGTGGGTCGGGGCTATGGATTTTCCTTGTGGTGGGTCCATGCCCCGTTCTGTTATGGTCTTCTCACAGTGATCCAGGGATCGCTGTCACCGTTAGGCACTCCTAAGTGCAAAGCCGAGGCCGCAAACCACAGTGCCTACCGTTGACTTTGTTCCCCTTTTTGCCGTGAGACGGCCGCCCTTTGATCACTACGCTCCTTTTTGGTTGGTAGCGTCTAAGGTGCGGTTAAATCATTTATTGTTTCTGAAATCGGGTCTGTAACGGTTTTGGTTTCAGGCATGCTTGTGTGTAACCTCGTACGGGGTGTGTCTCTCGTAACAGTGCAATAAATTTAATCTGCGCCCTTAGCTTTCCCCTATCTTTTGTCCAGGTAGTTTGTTTTCTCAAAGAAATTGAAAACCGCGTCCCTCATTTCCCGTGACATTAGATTGAGCACAGAAATCGCGTTTATCTCCCCTTGGTATCCTAGTGCTGTCAGTTTTAGTTCCCTCCTAGCGGGGATGTTCGCAGACTTGACTTGATAGATTTTGTAAGGTAACCGGGCGCTAAAAGCACATAGGGGCTACCCCCGATGTTCGCAGAGGACCGCAACTTATTATTAGTATCAAAATAATTTCAACCATGAAAAGGTTCATTACCAGCAAATATTTTGTCACCAATACAAACTGGAATAGATTCATAAAACTTTATGTTAGGCATATTTTTATGTATTTTTTAATTGAAATCCTTTAATCAAAATTAAAGTGATTAACCAAACTATTGCAAAATATGCAGAGTGTTGATTTTTTTTGTTTGTTTTGATTTGTTACGCCCCTTGAAAGTCTTATAAATAACTTAGTATGACACGCCAACTATTCAACAAAAATGCGAGGCGTTATCAAATTTCATAACAGTCATAAAAATAAATAACTTTTAATAAACGACGACTGTTATTCGCTTGACCCAAATGAAGAGAATAGAACACGATACATTTAAATTAATATGCAAAGATAACCCAAATTTTACGGTTTTCTGTATCTACAACTGCTAATTTCCAGTGTCCCCACCACGGACACTTTGTTCCGGCGAACGACTGTTCCCACGAGCGACATCATGTTGTGTGTTGCAAATATACCCTACTCCATTTATGACCTCTGCTGAGTAAGACGGGGCCACTGTCATCTGCCTTAACCATGCAATTGCCAATCACAACCATTGTCGCCTGCTCTTTTGTTTTCTGATTTTCTTTTGGCAAACAGTGTGTTCCCTGATCAGACTGCTCTTCTACTGTTTGCATGTGTCTACACTGTTTGTTTAATCCACCACAGCCGCTACATTCGCAAACAGTGTAGATCCAGATCCAGCGTTTGAAGCAATCTGATCATGATCTACACGGTGTGTCACTCCCCAGCAGGCACATTGCGTGATTATGACGTCACATTAACGTCGTTGCGACGTCATTACGTTCATGCAACGTCACATCGACGTCGGTGCACCGACGTCGATGTGACGTTGCTCTAGCGACGTGTGCCTGCTGGGTCTGTGACTTTAATGATTCAAAGTAATTTGATTGGTTGCTAGCTAGAAACTAATCAATGAGTGCTGTAAATATTACAAAATTAATCTTACTCTCCCCCCCCCCCCCCCCCCACCCACTTAAATTGATTGTGGACCTGTCCAAACCTATTTGGTGGACGATTCCATGTCTATCTTCTGATACCAAGTCGGTTACGTTTGTCTGGATGTACATGTACATATGTACAGTCGAACTTCAATGGCTCGACCACCTTTGGGACCTCGAAAATCTGTTCGAGACAGGGGTAGTTCGAGCCACTGAGGTTACTTTCAGGCGGCATAACGAGATACTTTTACACATCTTTTCGGTGTTCTATAATGAAAATGTATGCTGTGTGTACTCATTAGAATCGCCTCATCGAGGCGATTCTAATGAGTACACACAGCATACATTTGCAAGATAAAAGACTAAAATCTCCTTAATTATCCACCACTGTTTCTTATGTAGAGGATTTCGCTAAGGGCTCAAGAACGGGTTCGACTCATCCATGGTAAACGAGCCATCGGTGTTCGAGCCATCGAAGTTCTACTGTATAATATATCTCACGTATGATATCATATTTTAGAAGAATTTGGTTTTGGCCGCACGTGTTTTTTTGTTGTTTTTTTTTGTTGATTTTTTTTCTCGCAGGGTTTCGATTTTTCATTGTTTGTTTGTCCGAACAAAGGGAATCTGGCGGGAAATTGTTGATGTTTGGCGGGAGATGTTACGCAACAAAGACTATAATTGTGGTTATCAAATTTCTAGGTCAATTTCCTCGCATCCTGTGTTCCTGTGAACCTTTGACCCTTCTTTGAATACCTCTTCCCATTGGTCAAAGGGAGACTACTTCTGAGCCATTTAACCCTTTGGCTTAACGTATTTTATTACAAAATGTTTAAAAAAAAAAAAAAAAAATCGACATACATGTACAAGCAATATAGGTAATAAAATGAAATTTCAACTGTTTAAATAAGTAAAGATATCTCGAGTAGAGTAAGATTTGTTTCTATTGGAATTTAACGGCCCAGTCAACCCTATTTTAGGTCATTTTTGTGCCCGTCAGTTAACCTATCCACACTTTTACACCTAAGCAGTTAACCAGTACAGTGCAAATTCTTTCGTCAGAAACTGACAACCACCCTTCTTGAATCAGCTGAAGGGAGAGAATGACCGTAGAAAAGATTTCATGATCAATCTCCACGAAAGGAGGTTGCTGACACCGGCAGGTATCGAACCCGCGTCCTCCTGATCATAAAGAGAAGTAAGAACCAAACAGTGCGTAATAATATAATATAAAAATGTCTTTCCATCACGTGAAGATATCAATGAAATGAACACCCCTCTAAACCCCACAGCTGGGGTATTTCTGCTCCAAGACATAGGTTGTGAGTTCTCGTTAGAACCGCCTCAATGAGGCGGTTTAAACGAGCACCCACAACCTGTGATTGGAGTAAACATAAGTTTGGAGATGTGAAAAATGCACTATGTGGCACGGGTGTTTTTTTTTTTTTTTTTTTGGTTTGGGTTTTACGGCCCTTTCAAGATTATTTCACTCATATCGAGCCGATCGTTAATCAGAGGTGGGCGAAAACCGGAGTACCCGGAGAAAAACCACCTGACCTTCCGTTGCAGAACTTGGCGTCTATGTGGCACGGGTGTGGTATCGATATGTACAGGGAAAGTAAAAACTATACCGGAAACTTACATTTAACCCTTTCACCCCGTAGAAGCCTCCGTAGTGTAGTGGTTACGCTACTCGCCTTGTAAACAAGGTGTCGCAGGATCGATCCCGGGCTTCTCCAGACTTTCCGTTGAGTCTTTAAACCGAGGTCCCGTCTCCGTATGACCTTAGCTGTTGGTGCGGCGTAAAACTCAAACACTCACTCATTCACTCACTCACTCACTCACTTTCACGCCTGAATTTCTTAAGCGGAATCTGGCCTTTTGATTTGTATAAACATCATTATTGTAAGTTTGTAGTTTAGCAAAATGATTAAATGGAAAGGAAACACATTGTTGATTCCGATGAATCAGCATTAAGTTTTGCAAACCTTCTTATCCTTTAAGTCAAATTAAACTCAAATTTAACGGGCCCAATCATTAGGTCTTCAACCGCTGTGGTTCGAACCTCGCCCGGGTCACATGTGAGGCGCCAAGTTCTGCAACTGAGGGTCAGGTGAATTTTGTTCGGGTATACTCCGGTTTTCGCCCACCTCTGATTATCGATCGACTCAAAATAAGTGAGATGGTCCTACCTGGACAGGCCTACCCAAAAGTTCTGTTTTCTGGTTTCCCAACCTATTTCTTCAGAAATCTTCCATCTGATAGCTTTTGACAGGTCTATTTCCAATTTAAGAAGTGTAAGGCTTTTTTATTTATTGTAAGTCTTACAAAAATGCATGTACGTACAGTAAAGACCGTGATTAGACAGCGCATTTGCGGTATCTTACCTGGATCTTCACTGTTTGCCATCGTCCCTGGAATATATGTGTTATAAAAATAGATCTCACTTATTTCGAGTCGATAGATCGAAGAATTCTACCTGTCAATAATGTAAGGGAAAAAACTCGTAAAACAACCCATTATGAAAACGGCAGTAGTTTACTCGCTTGTGAATGCGTGTCGGACCGCACATGAGTAGTAAACCTGCGAGTCAGACCGTCCATGGATATATACCCTATTGGTTTCATTGGAGGGCAGGGAATGTCAACGTCGGGTGAAAGTTCCACAAAACTGGAAGCAACGTCCAAAACGACCTAACTAAATACCGTATATATCATAAAACTTTGGACTTTTTAACAAATTTGTTTCTTGATCCAGCATGGGGTCTAAAAGGTGCAGACAGAATTGCAGTGTAGACCCTGATCCAACTGCTCCTACGGAAGCAGTCTTATCTGGGTCTGCACTGTCAGGTTGCTTAGGCCTTTTTGCCCCAGTAGTTAGGGTCATTACGACAGTGTTAACGGGGACGTTAAACCTCAATTCAAACAAGCATAAGCCCATTGGGGCTTGAAGAAGTTAATGGGCTGCATGATGCTTCCATGCAGAGCTGAACCCGAGTACTGGTAAACCGCTTAGAGGATCTAAGCCTGCCCGGGTAAAGCGATGCGAGTCGGACCGGACCGTCCATGCTTGTAAACCCTATTGGAGGGCTTGAGAAGTCATTTCATCTCAATGGCAGGCAAAAGTCCCACAAAATTGGAAGCAACGTCTCCAAAATGACCTATACAGTGTTGACGGGAACGTTAAACCTCAAATCAAACAAACAAACAATCAAACAAACATAAACAAGTGCGTTTCATTATTTTCTTCCGGTTGCACAAGAAAACGAAGGACAGAGAAAGAAAAAAATAAAACACTACGAATTTATAAACCAGTTTAATAAAATAAATTTGGAGTTGCCGTGACAACAGCTAAATTTAGATGTGCTGAACTTTCACGCCACCTACTTTAAGTCGAACAGAAATAATACACGGAGCTCACATCACGAAAACGCCTATATAATTTTAACCCACCTGAACCCCACTTTTATATAGTAAAACTGGGTTTACAGGGATAAACCTTATTTTTCTTATTTCTGCTTTAAAGTATAGATTGTGTATAGATTGTCGGTACTCGTTAGAACCGCCTCGATGAGGCGGTTCTAACGAGTACCCACAATCTATATTTTGAGCATAAATAAGAAAAATATCACCATTTTTCATCTTAAAATTTTCCTTTTTCCGACGATAAAAGTTACAATGTATTTGTGTAGGCGTGTTTTCGTAATGTCCAGAAATCCAAGAATTACATGGAGCTCAGTGTTTTAGAAGAGTACCAAAATTCACCGTCCTATCACATATGTAAACAGCGAATATGCCCCTGTGCAGCGTGGCTAGGGTGTGCACAGGTTCGAAAATTTATCGTCCTTGATTCCTTGAAGACTAATATGAACACCATGCACGGATTCAGACCAGCCTGCACAAATGCTCAGACGCAGAAACTTTCGCTGGTCACATATGGAATAAAATGGTGCTCCTACGGGTAGTAATGCTGGTCTGGAACTAAGGTCTGAGGCTGAAAAAGAAAAGAACAGAAAAAAATTACGTAGTGGTTAAACACGATTAAATTATTGTGAAACTTCTATAACTCGAACACCGATGTCTCGTTTACCATGGCTCATTCGAACCTGTTCTTTAGTCCCCAGGCAAGTTTTCAGTCATAGCTAAAGATAACAATTTTTCAGCTAAATATTGAAAAAAAAACTTTTTTAATCTTGAAAAGGTATATTTAGGGGATAACTGTATTCAAAATTGTCATTTGGGGAGGAAAATCGGAGATTTTACGGTCGGAAATTTCGTTTTACGGCGACGCGTCAGCGGAGCCGTAAAACGTAATTTGCGATCGTAAAACCGACGATTTACCTCCCCAATTGGCAATTTTCAATACAGTTATCCCCATTCTAATTGGTAGGGTGACAATCTGGACCAAAAAAATGGGAACCCATACCCCCCCGTATAACAAGACAAGTCATATACCAAAATGTTCGTCAGGATCCGTAGTATCTGAAACTGCCGGCATAAATTGGCATAAATGATGGCGAGCTGAGAAATCCAAGATGGCTTCCAAGATGGCCGCCATAGCTGTAAATTCCAGTTTTTCGTAAAATTTGAATATAAATACCACAAATCATCTTACAAACTTATTTTAATTTATTTTTCTGGTGTAGAAAGAAGATTTGTGATAGAATATATATCAACTTTTTAGGTTTGACTTGAAAACCGGTGAAAAAAATGATATTTTATTGTTTTTGTGTCTAGTTTCATAGGTGGTACATAAAAGAAATTCTGATGTTTCAAAATTTTAACAGTTTTTACATATCTATTGTTTTATTTTAACTAAGACACTATTCTAAAATACATTTAACACTATTCTTATATACATTTATGGTTTGTTATAACTTTTTTACCATCAATTTAGCCCCAGGATTACCCCACCCACTCAGTTTACCAGTAAAATCCATTCACATAAATGCTCACAAACAAGGGATTTGTAGGTGTGTGCTTCATTTTAGACAATTAAGTAGTAGAGGACATTCACAATAATGCTTAGTTCTGTTTTCATATCGTCTCAAAAACATGCCCATATGTTTTTGACCCCCTTGAACCTCACTTTGTTTTATAGAAAACTAGGGTTTTCAGGGGTAAGCATTATTTTTCGAATTTATGCTTAAGGACATAGTTTGTGATGTTTGACAGCATCGCCACATTGAGAGGGTTCTAAAGAGTCCCCACAATCTATGTTTTGAACAGAAATAAGAAAAATATCATTATTATCTGGATTTTGTTTGGGGGGGGGGTGGGGGGGGGGGGATTGGGGGTGGGTGAGGGGGTGGTAGTAAAATCTTCCAATGGATTTGAATTATGCGTGTTTTCGTAATGTTATGTATTTAGCCATTTGAAACACCACCTCTTTATAATACTGTTTTCTGAATCCAAGCATAAACCTCTTAGTTAAACAGTGTTATATCCAAGAAAAAGGTAGAATAGTGTAAAAGAAGTTCCTTTACATGTTTTTTGTCATTTTTTTTCTATGCAAATAGTTAGGGGTTTGGGCTTTGAACAGTGTTATATAAAAATGTGTTATAAAACAATTGTGCTGTACTAATAGGCCATATCAGACTCCAAGTACATGATTTAAAACTGTCATAGTCCTCGGTATAAACATGAGCTAGTATTGTAAACAAGTTCTTACAAATGTTAGTTTTTGTTTGTTTGTTTGTGTGTTTGTTTGAATGGGGTTTAACATCCCCGTCGACATTATTAAAGTCATTTTGGAGACGTTGCTTCCAATTTTGTGGAACTTTTATCCGACATTGAGATGGAATGACATCTCAAGCCCTACCGCCAAATGAAACCAGAAGGCTTATATGCATTGGACGATCTGACACACACCGCTTTGCCTGGGCAGGCTTAGTCCTTCTTAAAAGCGGTTTACCAGTACTCGTGTGTGGTCAGATTCAGCTCTTCGTGGAAGCACCATGCAGTCCAATCTATTTCTGCATGCCCCGATGGGCGGGGGCAACTTACAAATGTTAGTTTGCTTGTTTGTATTGGGGTTTAATGGCCAGGTCAACACTATTTAGGTCATTTTTGAGCTTGTCAGTTTACTTATCCACACTTTTCCTGTGCAGGCTTATACGTAAGTGATTAACCAGAACAGTGCACATTCTTTCGCAAGAAACTGAAACTACCCTTCTTGAATCAGCGGAAAGGAGAGAATGACCGTTGAAAGGATTTCATGATTAATCTCCACGAAAGAATGTTGCCGACCCCAGCAGGTATCGAACCCGCGTCCTCCTGATCACCATTTAGGCGCTTACAAATGTAAGACCTATTCAAACATGCTTTACTACTTGCAAGCTTGAGTACATGGTTGTACTTTGTATGAGCAAATGCAGTCATCACTATACTGATCAGGCTATTTACAACCATATTAGTTAAAAGAGAGAGGCTGCTTGCATCTGTGTTATGAGCTGTGGGATGAATAACCCAGTTTCAGGATCAACCCTAGGGTTATAGGGCTAGGCAAATTAATCTTAGATTTTATAGCTCCCCATCAAATCAGTAGCTGATATGTACACTGTTACCTCCCTTCCATTATCTACCTTGGTAGATCATATGCATAGCTTCTAGGTTTATAACCACTCTCTGACAACTGCGTCAGGGAGTCGACTCTTTGGCTTAGGGGTAAGAGCAGTGGACTGTCATCCGAGCGGCCCGGGTTCGAATCCCACCATAGGCGGGGATTTTTTCAGGCTATGCATCTTTCCTTTGTTACGGCTTTCAGGTCGTAAGATGGGGGCTCGTCCGGGATGCCAGAATTGGCTTGTGCCGAAGTTGGTATCCTTCACGTCATCATAAATGATGACTTCCTTGAAGAGGGGGTGTGTTACCTCCCTTCCATTATCTACCTTGGTAGATCATATGCATAGCTTCTAGGTTTATAACCACTCTCTGACAACTGCGTCAGGGAGTCGACTCTTTGGCTCAGGGGTAAGAGCAGTGGACTGTCATCAGAGCGGCCCGGGTTCGAATCCCACCATAGGCGGGGATTTTTTCAGGCTATGCATCTTTCCTTTGTTACGGCTTTCAGGTCGTAAGAACACCTGTACAAATGGAGCAAAAAACTATTAGTTGGTGGTAGATGACTAGGTCTAGCTCCGGATTTTTGGAGCACCATTGTTGTCTAATGTGTTTGGCTGAACAGCAAACCTACAGAAAAATTGCTGCTGCCTTAACTGGCCCTGAGACATTTGACTCAATACTAAGATCTGAAATCTCTTGAAGCTTGAGGTCTGATTTAGGCATTCTTCTTGCTTATACTATGTAAAGAAGAGCAGGTATCACATCCTGTAAGGCAATACAGACAGCATAATTGCCCTTTCGTCTTGCTCTAGCTACCTGAAAACAGTGTGAACTGGAATACCTGAAACTGAAACCAATACAACTTATAAGCATGGACGGTCCGACTCACACCGCTTTGCCTGGACAGGCTTAGATCCTCTAAGGGGTTTACCAATACCCATGTGCGGTCGGTTTCAGCTCTGCGTGGAAGCATCATGCACCTGATGGGCGGTGGGTGGGGGGAGGGGGTGGGAGGCGAAGACATTTTGACAATATAGCTACTGGAGATGAAGTTCCTCAAGAGATAAGAGATATGATAAGAAGTTTGATAAGTTGCCATAAAATGGGTCAAAAGCCATTTGAGTCATTCATGCAGGAAAGGCTCATACCCATAGCTAGTTAGGCAGTCCAAAGAACAGTCTTATGAGCCTTTGCCTGGGTCAAAACTCCAGACTATGAGTGATATCAGGTCAATGGCACAGGTGTCTGGGGAAACCAGTCTGAGGAACTGACTGCCACCGGTGAAGAGATATATGCTCTCTATACATCAATTCATTCATTCAGTCTTGTCTTTCAAAAATGCTCATGATTACGCGAGTTTGTTTACAGATGAAGAATGTATGATGTCTACCAATAAGTCAGATTTCCTTGAAAAACTAGAAAGACTTGCTGGTTGTATAGTATTTGACGGGATGTCTGTACTTAAAATGTTGCAGCATTCATCATGTCTCAAACTGACATATCAACAGATGGCTGCTATGTTTTTGTCTTACAGACTTTTTACCATTATTTGGGTAGCTACCATTCACGTCGGTTTTGACAGGAATGAGGAAAACAGTCTCAAATCACAGACCCAACAAAAGTGTGGAAAGAATGTTTCTTCACACGTGCCTGTGTCTACGAGGAAAACTATAGTAACTGGTGATTGATAGATACTTTCAAACAGTAAAAGCAAGAACTTTACACTAGATACCTTACTGAAAACTGTCATGAGCTTCTTAAGAAGAATGCTACTGTTGTTGGTGCAGGTTGACTTGAGAACAAGGCTCTGAAGTTTCCGCTGATGGAGCGCTGTGGTGCAGTGGTAAAGCATCGGATTTGAGATCGAGAGGTAGCCGGTTCGATCCCCGCAAGCGCCATGTGTTGTTTCCTTGAGCAAGGAACTTTATCCACATTGCTAAGTACTGGTTCCTGTCCAGGAAAAGAGGGCCACATGGAAGATTAGTACTAGTACTAAATGTGTTATCCTCTATAAATAAGGTCGATTATTATTATTGTTATCATGTTGTTCCTGTTCAGCATGAACTTTATTCCAACCGTGACGAAGCTGATACTAGAATGATTTGCAACTAGCCGTTACAGGTTCTCTTTTTGGTTTAAATGTGTGGCGGGGCTTGAGATGTCATTTCATCTCAATGTCGGGGAAGGTCCCACAAAAAATTGGAAGCAATGTCACCAAAATACAAAATGACTGATACAGTGTTGACGGGAGACGTTGTACCTCAAATCAAACAAAATATAACCTAATTGCATTGCATATCCACTTTATAACACGTTTTTATAACACAGTTTTGGATATAACACTTTATAACCCCAAAAATCTAGCCAGTTACACAGCAAAAATGACAATGAAAGTCATTTTGGATCAATTTGATAAACACTTTTTTGCTATTTTGTTTGGTTATAGCACTGCTTAATTAAGACGGTCAATGCTCAGATCCCGAAAACAGTGTTATAAAGAGGTGGTGTTTCCTAATGGCTGATCATATAATATTGTATGAAAACAGAACTAAGCAGTAGTTTCAATGCTCTCTTCTACTTGTTGTGTAAAATGAAATCCTCACCTGCAAATCCCTTGAGTGTGAGTATTATGTGAATGAATTGTACTGGTAAACTGAGTGGGTGGGGTAATCCTGGGCTTAAATTGATGGTAAAAAAAGTCATAGCAAACCATAAATGTACATGGGAATAGTGTTAAATGTATTTTAGAATAGTGTTTTAGTTAAAATCAAACAATCGATAAATAAAAACTGTTAAAAATTTTGAAACATCAGTATCGCCTTTATGTACCATCTATGAAACTAGACACAAAAACGATGAAATGTCTTTTATTTCACCAGTTTTCAAGTCAAACCTAAAATGTTGATCAATATTCTAGCACAAATCGTCTTTCTATACCAGAAAAATAAATTAAAATAAGTTTGTAAGATGATTTGTGGCAATATTGTGTGAATGAATTTTACTGGTAAAATGAGTGGGTGGGGTAATCCTGGGGCTAAATTGATGGTAAAAAAGTCATAACCAACCATAAATGTATTTTAGAATAGTGTTAAATGTATTTTAGAATAGTGTCTTAGTTAAAATAAAACAATAGATATGTAAAAACTGTTTAAATTTTGAAACATCAGAATATCTTTTATGTACCGCCTATGAAACTAGACACAAAAACAATAAAATATCATTTTTTTCACCGGTTTTTAAGTCAAACCTAAAAAGTTGATCTATATTCTAGCACAACTCTTCTTTATACACCAGAAAAATAAATTAAAATAAGTTTGTAAGATGATTTGTGGTATTTATATTCATATTTTACGAAAAACTGGGATTTACAGCTATGGCGGCCATCTTGGACGCCATCTTGGATTTCTCAGCTCGCCATCATTTATGCCAATTTATGCCGGCAGTTTCAGATACTACAGATGCTGACGAACATTTTGGTATATGACATGTTTTGTTATACGGGGGGGTATGGGTTACTACCAGAAATAGTGGACTTTTTGGCCCATTGTCACCCTACCAAATGCACTTATTTGTGTGTGTTTCTTAAAAAAAATGTACTATTTTGCACAAAACGGCAAGCGCTGTGAGCTGCGTAAAACCAAATGCCAGCCAATGAAAAACGACGTTACGATGACGTCGGGTTTCCGACAGTATATCGCAGAATATACTGTCGCAAATTTTTGACGTTATCCAATCAGACGTCGCGTTGCATACGCAAGTCCATTAGAATGTGTGTTCTATGCGATTCTACTTAAAGTCTTTAATACGCACTGCATTCTCCGTGGTAGGTACATGTATATGTGTTCTCATTAG
The DNA here is from genome assembly GCA_963580285.1 of Lucinisca nassula. Lineage (NCBI taxonomy): Eukaryota > Metazoa > Mollusca > Bivalvia > Lucinida > Lucinidae > Lucinisca > Lucinisca nassula. Next base: position 53,460,351 of record OY757025.1, on the reverse strand, counting down.
GATACCTTGATTGATATGAAAGATCGAAAAATAAACCTGAAAAATCACGAGACCCATTCTGCCCCCGTCCCCTTCCTAGCGATATGACTCACACTCAGTCAATCGACTACCTGCTTGTCTACAATAAATTTTCTAACTCTCAAAGGTGTTTGAACCATTGGAGTTCGACTGTATTGTGATCGATCATCACTTTTTGCCAGGGATAGATGATCGCTAAACATCGATGAATCAAAACTGCTAGAAATATGAACAGTGCTGAGCTTTATTACATACCACTGGGCACAATAACATTGGAGGGCCCCGCCCATAAGGGCTTGGAGAAATAGCAAAATTACCTAAACAGTGCTGACTAAGGCTGACACGATTAATCGTATAATCGATTAATCGATCGATATATTCTACAGAAATGATTATAATTTCTGATTTGATGATGATCGATTTCTTGTCAGGTACAAATTACTACCCAAAGTTATGCCTTAAATAGCTGGATGAGTGGCAAACAGTGCAGACCCTGATGAGACGCCGCATTCTGCGGCGTCTCATCTGGGTCTACAGTGTTTGCTCGGTCATGTCTGTTTAAATGTAGATATGATAAAGTGCAACATATGGTAAGAGTCATGCTCAGATAGAAAGCCAGACAGGTAAAATTATGACAAAAACCTTAACGATAACTAATCGATTATCGATCGCAATGACAGGACTGATAATCGATTTTCTTTTCACTACGATTAGCCAGCCCTAGTGCTGACGGAGACGTAAAGCATGATTCAACTAAACAACATGACTGGAAGCTCGTTAGCAAAACAACTGTTGTGGTTTTGATTTGATTTGTGGTTTAACGTCCCCGTCAACACTGTAAAGATCATTTTGGAGATGTTGCTTTCAATTTTGTGGGACTTTTACTCGACACTGAGATGAAATGTCATCTCAAGCCCTGTCGCCCAATGAAATCCATAGGGTTTATAAGCATGAAGGGTCCGACTCACACCGCTTTGCCTGGGCAGGGTTAGATCATCTAAGCGGTTTACCAGTACGCATTTGTGCGGTCGGATTTCAGCTCTGCGTGGAAGCATCATGCAGCCCATCTATTTCTTCAAGCCCCGATGGGTGGGGGCCGACAGTACTAGTAGCTTGTCTGTAAAATCTATAGATTATATAGAAAATGACCATGATTGGTCAATGCACACATTTTGAATAAGCTGTTGCTGGACGTGAAGTGAACATAGAATGTCTTTGGATCCTAGTTTTATAAGAACTTGCTATATGTACATATACATTGTGAAAAATGATCGATCGTGGAAAAACCAAGACCGATTATGTATCGAATAAAATCAAATTATCGATCAATCACGGGCCTCCGTGGCCTGGTGGGTAGGAGCGCTGTCAGAATCATTAGGTCTCTCACCGCTGTTGCTCTAGCCTCCTTAGGGTCACACGTGAGACGCCATGTTCAGTAGTGAAAGGTCAGTTGGTTTTCCTACGAGTACTCCGGTTTTCGCGCACGTTTGATTAACGACCGGCTCGTTGGGGCGGTTCTAAACAACACCCACAATCTATGATTTTGAGCAAAAATAAGGAGAATAATTTACACCCTGTTAATCCTAGTTTGGTCTATATAAAGTGTAGATTAGAGGAGTGTTTATTACATTGACATGTTAACCATTAAGATGTCATGAAAAACTGCATCTAAAATGTCATCTTCTGCATATTCTTGCAAACTTTTCAAACATATTCTTGAACATAGCCAAACAGTGTGGACGCTGATCAGACTGTTCCTTGAAGGAGTAGTCTGTACTGGGTCCACACTGTTTGAAAAAATGACTTTTAAAGAAACCAGCAGGCAGCAAGCCAGACGACGATTGTTGTGAGTGAGTGAGTGTTTGAGTTTTACGTCCCACCAACAGCTAAGGTCATACGGAGACGGGACCTCGGTTTAAAGACTCATCCGAAAGTCTGGAGAAGCCCGGGATCGATCCTGCGACCCCTGGTTTACAAGGCGGGTAGAGTAACCACTGCACCACGGACGCTTCTGACAATTGTTGTGATTGGCAGATTATGGGTAAATATGATGGCAAGACCTCAAAACTGTTTGAGACTTCGACGACCCATTGCTGCTTTGCGCAAAATTTTCTCTTGATCTGTATACTGTTTTTTTATTACATTTTCAGTAGTGATTTACTGAGATTTCTCAGTGTTTATAAATCTATAATTCACAGTCTGAATAATTTCATTGCGAACGTTTTGACGTCATAATTGCTAGGCGACGTTGCTGACGTCGTTTGTAACAACAATAACAATAGTTGACGTTTGGCGGAAAATCTGATAAAATCATAGAAATCAGACTTCATTTTAGATTTTTATTCAATTTTCGCGCCCATTTGACGTTTTTGAGGAAAGACCTGCAGCACGAAGATAAAGTATGTTTTTCTTGATAATACAGTTCTACTTTCATGACATTGTTATATCTGTATTTCAAGAACAGGATAATGTTTGCATTGAAATGAAAACAAGATGGCGACTGGTTTTCAAACTAAACCACCACCCCCCCCCCCCCCTGAAATCCATGCCCTGACTGAAACTATTTAGGATGGAAATCAGAACGGTTGAATTTGAAACTCCAAATGTAAAACACGAATGGAAATGTAGTAAATAGTTTATTTTGTTGTTTTGATTGATTACGGAGAAATAATTCACTCTTGTTCTAAGGCTTTCCTGTAAAAAAACTCATTCACTGTCGCTCACTCGTTTTTTACTCGGAAGCCTTAGAACACTTGTGAATTATTTCACCGTAATCGATCAAAACAACCAAATAAACTCTATAAAACGACTGATTGATTGTGTTGGGGTTTGACGCATTGTACGTGGGATACCCTTAAAAAGGTACCTTGGCAAACAGTGCAGGCCCAGATCAGACGCCGCAGAACGCGGCGTCTGATCAGGGCCTGCACTATTTGCTAACAGAATTTTTCGTCAAAAATAGAATAAAATCGAAAACAAAATAGGCCTGACACCCCTTTTATGACAAATGGACCTGTCCATCGTATAGCAATGGAAGAGTCCACTTGCATACAATGGGTTAACAACATGTGAACCCTTGTGGGTCATTTTGTGTCGTCTCCCAGAAGAACGGGAGAAATAGTATGGGAGATGAAAGAGAGAGAGAGAGAGAGAGAGAGAGAGAGAGAGGAGAGAGAGAGAGAGAGAGAGAGAGAGAGAGAGAGAGAGAGAGAGAGAGAGAGAGAGAGAGAGAGAGAGAGAGAGAGAGGAAAATTAAATAAAGTGAAGAAACAGGAGAAATAACAACTGTCCCTAGCTATTACCTGCTGCAAGGGCAGCAGGCCTTGCCCAACTGCAAGCCAGTGTCAGTTGGGTGCCCGGTAACATGAGATACAGGACTCCTTCGACTCATCCAACCACCCTTTGTTATTATGCAAGAACAACTGACTGCAGAGGAGCCACTAGACTGGAATCAGTCAAAAAGTTTACCCAATGTCTTCCCATTTGCATCAGCACTGTTTTTTTTTTTTGCTTGCTCTCTCTGATACGTTTTCATTATTTCTCCTAGAAGCCTCCGTGGTGTAGTGGTTATGCCACTCGCCTTATAAATCAGGGGTCGCAGGATCGATCCCGCGCTTCTCCAGACATTCGGACGAGTCTATAAACCGAGGTCCAATCTCCGTATGACCTTAGCTGTTGGGGAGACGAGAAACTCAAACACTCACTCGGTCTTCATTATCTCTAAAACTTTTGGTGCTACAAGTATAGCTTTTACAAAAAGCTCGGTCTACGCTTAGCACTTATTAAACGTGAATGTCTAGAGTTATATCCCAGAATTGTTTTTGATACAATTAACTGCCTTTGGCAATATTCTAATCCCAGGATCCTGCCGACTTAAGTATAAGTATTGAACTGTTAAAATTGCAAATGCTGTAATTTTGTCAAAAAGTACTATTTCATCTTTAAACCCCAAATTTTGCTAACGACGAGGCAAGATTTTAGATCATCAGAGCCGAAGGCTCCTGAGGAGCGTATAAAATAGGCAGTGGTCCGTCGTGCTCCAGAGTTTGTAGATGCATACTTTGTATAAGCCTGCACAAACATGACAGCAAATAAGGGCTTGAACAAATGTGACAGCAATTCTGTGCAAGAGCTCTGCCCGTGGGCCTATTTTTGTGTGAAAGCCTATACTTGTTATGGGCCGGTTTTTCTCCTTGTTAAAGCTTGTACTTGTTGCATAAATATAAAGGTCAACCTGCATTGCTGAACTTCCGTGTTAAACCCATTATTTATATATCAGATGGTGAATGGACTGTTTCCAGTCTAAGAAGCCACACAATGGACGTTTAATGTACGCTCGTAGTAGCATATGCCGAGATAAAAAAAAAAAAAAAAAAAACTCGGATGAAACATTGAATGGGCGTGGAGCACAGCGAGATCAGCCTACACATACCTGTCTTCTCGTTTTGCTCTACCGATATCTTTGGAGGGTAGACTTCCTACATGGAACCTTGAGGAATTTCCATGACACCTCTGGTACACCACACAAGACGAATTACGATTGGACAGCTTGTGCGTTATATACGTTACTCGGCTATAGTTACTGTTATCAGTTTCTTACTTGACAAAATTGTTGGAGCCTGTTATGTTGTACTTCCTCTTGACAAACTTCTCGATGAAGAAAAGCCCAACTAGTAACGCCAGTAGGTAGTCAGCTGAAACATTGATACATGTACGTTGTAATGAACATATATTGCCTGGGAACCTATAACTCGTTCACCTAAGGTTGAGCAATCCTGCTTTCAATTTATTGTTGCGAGAATAATTTTCCGCAAGTATTTTCTAAACATGTGACTAAATACCTATGAGAATCTCAAGATTTAAGAAAACAAACATCACATCCGTTTATTCTACAGCCTTATAGAAATGCAGGGTGTGTTTTGACGGGGCATGTTCTCATAACTCCGTTCAGCCAAATTTATTTGATTATCATAAGTTAGATGAATATTATACATGATGAGTATTTTATTAAGACTGTGCATTACTTCGATTTGTTGATACCGTTTATACTCAGTCACATGCTTGTCACTGGTTAGAAATTATTTCGGGGTAACCCTTAAATTTTAAACATTTTTTGACAAATTTCGATTTCTGTGAATTAAACTGTAAATCAAAACTGATTTTCTTCAAAACAGGTTGCAATATTAGTTATTAACTGTGACATAACTGTAAATATGATTCCTTTTCATATCATTCAACGAACAAGGTGAACGGAGTTATGAGAGTGAAAGGAGATATTAGAAAGTGGGATACTGTGCACCAAAAATAAATAAGTAAATAAATAAATAAATAAATAACAAGAAATTATGTAACCATTGCGAAAACACGCCCATACAAATACATTGAAAACTTTACGGCCGGAAAAACGAAAGTTTAAGATGAAAAATTGTGATATTTTTCTTATTTCTTCACAAAATATAAATTGTGGGTACTCGCTAGAACCGCCTCATCGAGTCGGTTCTAACGTGTACTCACAATCTATATTTTGGAGCAGAATTAAGAAAATTAAGGTTTACCCTTATAAACCCCAGTTTTACTATATAAAAGAGGGGTTTAAGGGGGTCAATGTTATACAGGCGTGTTTTCGTGATTGATGACGTTACGATATAACCGTATGATATTGTATTATATTTAAAGCAAGTTCTTACATCGTGCCTGATCTAGTTTTCTGGGGCCAGTTGTTCAAAACTAACGACGTCGTTAGTTAACGTATCGTTAAAACTTTGATCGTTAAATATGGCAAATATGCTGAAATTTTTGCTGAAAAAATGTGAGCAGCTTTTGCTGACGCAAAAGCTGCTCACATTTTTCAGCAAAAATACCAAAATTTACGATATTGTACTTACTAGAAGAGTTAACAATATGACCACTAACGAGCTCGTTAAGCTAACGATGCTTTGAACAACTGGCCCCTGGTGTGCAGGCGAATGTTTATTGTTCTTATGTTTCTCCAATCTCTTTCTTTTTCTTCCTTATTTCTCTCATTACCTCTGCGTTGTCTTTCTGGAGACGACACAATATGCGCTGAAAGAACCTACGTGTCGTTAACCCTTTTACCCTTGTCCCGTTAACCATTAACCGCGATAACTCCTATTTTTGTATTTGTTTGAATTTAGGTTTTACATCCCCGTCAACACTCATTACGCAAACACCCCTATGCAAATACATTGCCACCTTTATCGCCGAAAAAATGAAAATTTTCAGATGAAAAATTGTGATATTTTTCTTATTTCTGCTCAAAATATAGATTGTGGGAACTCGTTAGAACCGCCTCATCGAGGCGGTTCTAACGAGTACCCACAATCTTATTTTCGAGCAGAAATAAGAAACAATAGGTATACCCCCGGAAGCCCCAGTTTTACTACATAAAAGTGGGGTTCAAGGGGGTCAAAATAATATAGGCGTGCTTTCGTGATGATTTAGGGAATCTTGGAGTCGTTCCTTCCAATTTTGTGGGACCTTTACCTGATTTTGAGATGGAATTACAAAACAGATCAATAGGGTTTATATGCAGGGACGGTCCGACTCGCACCACTATACCTAGGCCGGCTTAGACCTTCTAAGCGGTTTTATGAGTGGAAGCAACAGGCAGACCAATCTATTTCCCCAAGGCATGGTGAGCGGAGGACCAACTCCTATCTTACATTGGCAGCGCGGAGCTATCTTTGGCATAATCTAAGCCAAGTCATCCACCTGTACCACAAAGCTTTGGTGTATTTTTTGCCCCCCCCCCCCCCCCCCCCCCAAAAAAAAAATGCACTCTCTGGAATCTTCGAATTGACATATATTGACAACACCAGAATTACTCCGCCTTGGCGTTTTTATCTGTCATCACCATCAGAATCTACACATTTTTGTCGATCACGTCATGAATTTGTTGCAAACAACAACAACACATACGTAATTTCATTGGTTGAAGGTCAGAAATGGGTGTGATAAAATTAAGGGGAATGGGAACACCTTCAGGGGAGGCAACTCCTGCAAAAGTATTTTTGTCTCCCATGTCAATAGGGGTCAACTCTTAAAGGAAAGAATTTGCTCCTCAGGAGCAAATTCTTTCCTTTAAGAGTAGACCCCATTTTCAGTGGGACAGGGCTTATAGGAAGGCGAACAGGAAGTCCCAAAAGTTGTCTCCCTTTGAAAAATGGCGGAAAAATCTGCCAGGTGTTCCCATTCCCCTTAATTCATCCAGCAGGACAACGCCTAAACTTATGATACAGCGGTCTAGTATAACAAGTGACATTATAAGATGCGGTGCACACTAACATCGTGGTGTAAAGGTCAGCATGGTTGCCTTCCAAGCAGTCGATCCGGGTTCGATTCTCGGCCGACGCACATGCATTTTCTTTTCTTTTTAATTTCCTTTTGTCATTATCTTCCGTTCTTTCGCCGCATACTCCCGTTCTTCAGTCGGAGTCGCATTCAAACTACAATGAATTAATTTAAACCCGAACGACACATGCGGACGCACATTCAGCCATGAACGCGCCCGCGCACGCGGAGAAATGCGAACATTCCTTGATAAATCCAAAACATTTGAGCCCGGCACAGGTTCAAGTTGGCACGTCAGACCAATAAAGACTTGTGTCTTTTAATTTTGGATGGCCATATGGCCATTTTGTGGGAAAGTAACTGTCCTTATGGCCTTCCTTTGTTTAAGTTTCCATTATGGTCTGGTCGCTTAATGTTTGTATTTCTTTCCCTTTGGTGTCTTTGATGGGTGGAGTAAGTTAATTGTATCGATTCCTGATCTTTGTTTTACTTCTACTTTGCATATCAGGGCTGTTTTGTTTGTGCCATGTGGCGGCTGTAAAAGGTCTCCCCGTACATACATTTAATGCTCTTATTTTTCCAATCCTCAGGGATTGCTTATGCAATTGCTTTTCACTTTTCCATCAATTGACATCCTTTAGATACCTGTTGAAGGTCATTATTAAACCGATGTTCGTTCCTCGTTGTATAACAACTGCTTGTTTGACACCCCTGGACTTTAAGTAGACTAGGATGTTTTGTGGGCTTTTGTTGTACCTTCCTTCTATTCGAAGGAATTATCTTCAGTAATTTTATATGCTGTTTTATTTAATGACCGGTATGAAGATCGCTATAGTTTTGACGGTATCATAACCTTATTAACCCAAATGAGTATCAAAAATACATTTAAAATATCGATATCACCCCTTAGGTTACACTCTGCTTCTTCTGTACGGATTCCCCATTCTATTAAGAACTTTAATACTATGCTGCCTTCGGTATTGGTGAGACCCTTAAATTTGTCTTCTGTAACTTCAGTTAATCTCAATGGAGCAGGCAATACCTATGTTTTTGGGAGTAGTCTTCGTATAAGACTATCTCCTCTCAAATCTACCATCTTTCGAAAATATACTAATCCGTGGAAAAGAAGTGGAATGTATCCTAGTATTTCTAAGTGCAATGCCAAGAGGTGCAGATGTTGTTCGCGTTTAAGCACTGCGTCTACCGTTACTTCATCTGTAAACGGTAGACGCTTCTCTGTAGTTAACATGTCTGATTTGACATGACATTCTACAGATTTAATTTATCTAATTACATGACGTGCTGCAAACTGTAATATGCAGTACGTCGGTCAAACTAACCGCATGCTTAAAACTAGATTGAACGAGCATTATCGTAGAATGAGTAAGCCTAAGAAAACTGACACTTTCTTGTACCGTCACTTTCGACGTGCAGATCATTCTGTAAATAACATTGTTATACAACCAGTGGAAAAACTTGTTACGAGCCAGGCGTAGCAGAAAGAAAAAGCAAACAAGCCTTTCGGAAAAATTTAACAAAATTTATTTACAAGTTTACTTTAACCTGTAGAAGTAAGAAAATTAAATGTACTTATCTCTGTTATGAAATATCCTGAATGAATCTATTTTTCTTGATCCCACAGAATTCACAGTCCAAAATGAAAAGTAATATCCTTTAACAATCCAACACAGAATTTAGAAATAACTTTTCTTCTAAGACCAAACTTGAAACTCCAAAGTAGAAGTAAAACAAAGATCAGGAATTGATACAATTAACTTACTCCACCCATAAAAGACACCAAAGGGAAAGAAATACAAACATTAAGCGACCAGACCATAATGGAAACCTAAACAAAGGAAGGCCATAAGGACAGTTACTTTCCCACAAAATGGCCATATGGCCATCCAAAATTAAAAGACACAAGTGATACACACAGTAAGCAACAAACAACAACATAAATAAATCGCCACAGAAGAGCCGCCTTGGAACGGTCAGTGGAATATTTCCACTGGGGGGCTTAAATCGATTTTACGTGGCCACAATCCTCGCCCTTACTTCCGTCGCGATTTAGACAAATAATTTGTTCAGTCCGCATGAAGGCCTCCTAACTCATCAGTGCAACATCTCCGTGAACACAAAAATCAAAGAACCACAGAGGTGAGACAATGGTGAGGACTCGACAGCAAGAAACCACTGAAATGCTGGAGCAAAAGAAAACCAACAGTTAGGCTCCGATGAGCCCGACCAGAGACAGAGCATCAGGCACCAACCAGCATTATCTCTCTAAATCTCAATAAGCCTTTACGTTGGAGCCGTCATAGAATCTGAGGCCTGACCCACCGGCGTGCAATTAAAGAGGGAAGCAAAGTTGCCAACCGTGATTGGGTTAACCACCATGCATGCAGTCTGTCGTATAATATCCATGTTGTACCCAATCTTTTTATATCGAAGAATGATTTTACGAAATTGGGTGCTGAAGTCATTGCGGTTATATATTTTTCTGAATTTATATACTAAGTCACCATAAAATTCGGGTTCCGATAGACCTTGTTGCAGAAGAGATTTAAGTCCAATATTGAATTTTGAAATTAAATCAGAATGGCGTCTATAAAATTTTGATTAGGCTTTGCGTAGTTTATGGTACCGATAACCCTGATTAAGGATCCAAAAGTCTGACTCAATGAGAAAAATCAAGCTCTTTTATAGACCCTAAGATTTCTCTATAACATTCCAGAGGGCTGTGGAATAAGATGAGGTAATTTTCTAAAAATAATGCAACCCAGAACTTTCTGGAAGGTTCTGAAGTACTTTTCCTTGTAAACATGTTGTTTACAAAAATGTAATTAATCTGTGACTCAGTTTTCGAGAATCTTCTATAAGAAGATTAACAAGATATTTATAGCACTATTAGGTCACAGTGGGGTGCAAGTGGGAATCAGAAAAATAAATTCTTATGCATAACACTCTCCCTCTGCGAGGAAAAGAAAGATTTATGTAATAAAGCTTTCTTTTGCTTTAAGAATAATAAAATATTGAGCATAGCATATAAAATTACATGTATTTACAAACCACTTTAGTAGAAAAGAAAAACACAACCCCTGACACTGCTCAAGCTCTTGAAAGGGCATCAGGGATAATGTTATCTCTCCCTCTGATATGTCTTATGTCTAAATTATACTCTTGTAGCATAAGACTCCACCTGAGCAACCGCTGATTTTTGTTTTTCATTTTATGTATGAAAATCAGTGGATTGTGATCACTGAAAACAACAATCGGTGCAGTAGTAGGGGTAAGATAAACTTCGAAATGTTGCAGAGCAAGAATCAGAGACAAGCACTCTTTCTCTATGGTAGAGTAATTTCTCTGATGCTTATTAAACTTTTTGGAAAAGTAACAAACTGGATGATCCACACCATTTTCATCTTCCTGCAACAAAACACTACCTGCACCTATGTCACTAGCATCTACAGCTAGCTTAAACTCCTTTTCAAAGTTTGGTGCTAAGAGAACTGGTTCACTCTTGAGTATGGCTTTAAGTTTATCAAAAGCATTTTGGCATATTGCATTCCAATGGAATTTTGTTCTTTTGCTGAGCAAATTTGTCAAAGGCTCAGCAATTATAGAAAAATTATTACAGAACTTTCTGTAATAACCAGCCATACCAAGAAATCGCATCAGCTGTCTTTTGCACGTGGGTATGGGAAAATTTGAGATAGCCTCAACTTTAGCATCAATGGGTTTCACATGACCTTGACCTACAACATGACCTAGAAATGTCAAACTTGCATGGCAGAATTCACTTTTAGCAAGATTGATTGTCAATTTGGCATTACTCAGTCTATCAAAGAATGCTCGAATAGTCCCAAGATGTTGATTCCACTGGTCGTTGTATATGATAGCATCATCGATATAATACTGCAGCCTTCCAGCCCCGCAATTACCATGTTTATTAAGCGCTGAAATATTGCTGGAGAGTTTTTCGTTCCAAATGGCATGACTTTATAGTTAAATAATCCGTCTGGTGTTGTGAATGCCAAAACCTCCTTTGCTCTATCTGTAAGTGGAATTTGCCAAAATCCTTTCAGAAGGTCGAATTTCGTTATGTATTTGGCATTCCCGATGTTATCAATGCAGTCATCCATTCTTGGAATAGGAAAGCTATCTGTTTTACTTAAGGAATTAACTTTCCTAAAATCTGTACACATACGATATGTCCCATCAGGTTTTGGTACAAGAATACAAGGAGAACTGCACTCACTTTGACTTGGTTCAATAAAGTCATTGTCTAATAGATACTGAACTTCTTCTTTAAGATATTTTTGTTTCACAGGATTCATCCTGTATGGGTGTTGTTTTACAGGTTTAGACCCATTTATGTCCACATCGTGAAATATTTTGTCTGTCCGTGTTGGAATGTCGGGAAATAAGTGTTCATATTCAAATATCAGCTGTTTCAGTTCATTCCGCTGATTTGGCTCTAGATGTGACAGTTTCTGGTCAGGATTCCGTAGAATGTCAGAATTCTGAAGTTTTGATGATGTGGGATCCGACTTCACTGAATTAATATCCTCACAGTCATTGTCACATGAATTAAGTAGAACAGAGCTAACTAGATTGACTGATGTTAAAGATGTATTGTCCCTATCTATGTATTCCTTAAGCATGTTAATATGACATAGCTGCTTTAGCTTGCGCCTCCCAGGAGTGTTTATTATGTTATTTACGTCACTGATCTTTTTGTCTACAGTATATGGACCATAATACCTGGCCTGCAACGATTTCCCTGGAATAGGCAAAAGAGCTAGTACCTTATCACCTGGTTTAAAATTCCTTTCTTTTGTCCCTATGTCATAAAGCTGTTTCATTTTCCTTTGGGCTGACTGAAGATTGGTCCGAGCAGCCTCACAAGCTTTTGAAAGTCTAGTTTTGAAATCAGACACATACTGAAGTAAATTCAGGGAGGTGTCATCATTTGAGAGAAATTTCTCTTTGAGAAGTTTCAAAGGACCACGAACGGTATGGCCAAATACTAATTCAAATGGACTGAAGCCAAGAGATTCTTGCACAGATTCTCTAACAGCAAATAAAAGGAGATGGATGCCTTCATCCCAATCCTTCTCTGTGTCAAAGCAATATGACCTTATCATGTTTTTCAATGTTTGATGGAATCTTTCAAGGGCGCCCTGACTTTCAGGATGATAGGCCGATGACTTATACTGAGCAATGCCAAGTTCATGCATTACTTGTTGAAATATTCCAGACATAAAATTTGAGCCTTGGTCTGACTGAATAGATTTAGGAAGCCCAACAAATGTGAAAAACTTCACTAAGGCCTTGACGATTGTCTTAGTTTTGATATTTCTTAGTGGAATGGCTTCAGGAATACGTGTGGAAGCACACATAATAGTCAATAGATATTCACAACCAGACTTTGTTCTGGGCAAGGGACCCACACAGTCTAGAATTATTCGACTGAAAGGTTCATCCAAAGCAGGTATAGGCTGCAAATGAGCCTAAGGTATAGTCTGATTGGGTTTTCCTACCATTTGGCATGTATGGCAGGACCTACAATGCTGAGAAACATCTGATTTTAACCCAGGCCAGTAAAAATGATTAAGAATCTTGTGATAGGTTTTATTTACACCTAAATGTCCTGATATGGGAGTTTCATGTGCCAAGTTTAATATTTCGGGACGGTAAACCCGTGGAACCACTATCTGATGGTTGACAGTCCACTCGTCTTCTGCTCAGACGGCAGGTGGACGCCATTTTCTCATAAGAATGTCATTTTTGACATAATAACAGACTGGTACCTGAGATACTTCCTGCTCATCTAAAGCCCTTTCAAACAAAGGCGAAATTTCAGGATCCTTGTGCTGTTCTATAGCTAGTTGAGACCCGGACATTTTGTCTTGGCCTAGATCGAAAGATGAATTATTCTCATGAAAAGCTGTCTGCTGGTTGGGCTCATCGGAGTCTAACTGTTGGTTTTCTTTTGCTCCAGCATTTCTGTGGTTTCTTGCTGTCGAGTCCTCACCGTTGTCTCACCTCTGTGGTTCTTTGATTTTTGTGTTCACGGAGATGTTGCACTGATGAGTTAGGAGGCCTTCATGCGGACTGAACAAATTATTTGTCTAAATCGCGACGGAAGTAAGGGCGAGGATTGTGGCCACGTAAAATCGATTTAAGCCCCCCAGTGGAAATCTTCCACTGACCGTTCCAAGGCGGCTCTTCTGTGGCGATTTATTTATGTTGTTGTTTGTTCCTTACTGTGTGTATCACTTGTGTCTTTTGGTTTTGGATGGCCATATGGCCATTTTGTGGGAAAGTAACTGTCCTTATGGCCTTCCTTTGTTTAGGTTTCCATTATGGTCTGGTCGCTTAATGTTTGTATTTCTTTCCCTTTGGCGTCTTTTATGGGTGGAGTAAGTTAATTGTATCAATTCCTGATCTTTGTTTTACTTCTACTTTGAAGACAGAGACCTCGTTATCTCGTCATTAAAAGACTGACCCAAAAAGGTATCAGTGAAATCAAAATCCTGTTTCCCATCAGTTTGCTTGGCCTTACGTGCCATAGCCCTTGTGACTGCACAAGACGGATAAAGATCAGGAATCTCCTGCTCAATGGGATCAGGCGGTTGGTCTATGCAAGGATTAGTAGTCAAAAGTGGGTTTACCACAACCTTATCTCCAGCTAAGTCATTGCCTAGCAACAAATGAACACCTTTAAAAGGTAAAGAAGGTCTAATACCAACAGCCACTGAACCGGATACCAAGTCTGATGACAAATAAACGTTATGGAGCGGAACATTAACAAATCCACATTCCACACCCTGAATAAGGACACTTTGGCCCAAAGAAGTCTTCTAGAAAAAGGCAGAGTATCTGCTAGAATAAGAGATTGAGAAGCTCCGGTATCTCGTAAGATTTTAATAGGGGTAGGATGGGCATAACTGTCACCATTTAGTGACACGAAACCATCTGATAAGAATGGTTCATAAATCTCCATAACTGTATCAGTCTCAGATAATTTGGTATCAGAAAGAGTTTCCTCCCTTACGCAAGACTGTGGTTTTGGCCTTATAGAAGTCAAACCTGTAGGCTTAAGTTCCTCTTGTCTTTCTCTTTCTTTCCTTCGCTTTAATTTTAAACACTCAGAGATCAAATGACCTGTATTTTTACAATAATAACAAACTACTTGAGATTGAGATAAGGGATTCTGGTCTTTGTTTTCACCAGAAGGTTTGGAAAAATTCTGGCTTCTGTTTTCACCAGAAGGTTTGGAAGGATTCTGGTTTTTATTTTCACCAGAAAGTTTGGGCATAGTACTAGATGTAAGGCTATAACTACCAGAAGGATTACTGGGATAGAATCTTGGACCTGCCTGTGGATTATAAGGTTTTCGAGGATAAGGCCTGCTCACAAATGAGACTTTATGAGTCAAAGCATAATCATCTGCCAAACGAGAAACTTCCTCCAAAGTTTCAACCTGTCTCTCATCGAGAAAAGATTTAATGTCTGAATTTATGCACCGTTTGAACTCTTCAACAAGGACAAGCTGTCTAAGTTTGTCATGATCAGAGCCTACTTTTTAGAAGAACACCACCTATCAAATAGCTGTTCTTTGGTTCGAGCAAATTCTACATGGGTCTGGGAAATTTCTTTTTTACAATTCGTAAATTTCTGCCTGTAAGCCTCAGGGACCAACTCATATGCCTTAAGAATAAGCTCCTTAACCAGATCATAGTCGGAGCTTTGCTCGACAGTCAGCTGAGTGTAAGTGTCTCGAGCCTTTCCGACAACAACGCTTTGCAAAAGTAAGGTCCAATGCTCTTTTGGCCATTTTAAATTTTCTGCAACTTTTTCAAAATGCAAAAAATACTTATCTACCTCTTTTTCCTGAAATGGCGGAACTAATCTGATGTGCTTTGTAGCATCAAAGTAACTACCAGGGTCAAAAACAGGGGTAGGTTTCACCCTATCTTGACCCTGGAGTTCCAATTCCTTCAGCCTTAATTGATATTGCATTTCCCTTTCTTTTTCTTCAATACTATATCTCATTTTTTCCTTTTCTAACTCAATCCGTTCCTCCATTTCTCTTTGTTTTTCCCTCTCTCTTTGTTCCATTTCTAATCTTTCCATCTGCATTTGTCTCTGCATTTCTCTTTGCTTTTCCTCCTCTCTTTCTTCCATTTCTCTTTGCGTTTTCCTTCTCTCTTTCTTCCATTTCTAATCTTAACTTCTCTAATTCAATTTGCCTTCCTATTTCAATTTGTCTCATTTGTAATTCAGTATGTGAAACCATAATGAGAGACAAAGCAGATGGATCGAAAAGTTTTTCATCAACCAAAAACTGTACCAAAATATTCTTAATTTCATGTTTTTTCATGCTTGTTTTAACAGCAGCGACCCCATAATGGGAAGCAATATCTAACAAATCTGTCCTTTTGGCCAGATTAAACAACTCCTGAGTAGGCTTGGCCAAAAAGCTTCTCAAATCAAACGACATGTTTGCTTTTTGTTTGTGTTATAAAGCAATTATGGTAATACAGATTGAGTTTAATTTGACAAAGTTTTTTTTTTGAAATGACAAGCCCAAGGAGAACTCCACATGAAATGACAAGTACTATTTCACCTGAAATGACAATTCACATGAAATGACAATCCCCTATATGCCTACAGGGAAATACCAATCTTGTGAAGCAACTGCCAAGTCTATATTTGATAAGAAATGACAATTACCTGCTGTCACATGAAATGTCGGTTTTAAAATGCTCGAAATGGTTTATCCAGGACGAGCCCCCAATTTCTGTTACGAGCCAGGCGTAGCAGAAAGAAAAAGCAAACAAGCCTTTCGTAAAAATTTAACAAAATTTATTTACAAGTTTACTTTAACCTGTAGAAGTAAGAAAATTAAATGTACTTAGCTCTGTTATGAAATATCCTGAATGAATCTATTTTTCTTGATCCCACAGAATTCACAGTCCAAAATGAAAAGTAATATCCTTTAACAATCCAACACAGAATTTAGAAATAATTTTTCTTCTAAGCCCAAACTTGAAACTCCAAAGTCTGACTCAATGAGAAAAATCAAGCTCTATTATAGACCCTAAGATTTCTCTATAACATTCCAGAGGGCTGTGGAATAAGATGAGGTAATTTTCTAAAAATAAATGCAACCCAGAACTTTCTGGAAGGTTCTGAAGTACTTTTCCTTGTAAACATGTTGTTTACAAAAATGTAATTAATCTGTGACTCAGTTTTCGAGAATCTTCTATAAGAAGATTAACAAGATATTTATAACACTATTAGGTCACAGTGGGGTGCAAGTGGGAATGAGAAAAATAAATTCTTATGCATAACAAACTTTATTACGATGCAAATTCTAAATCTAGATTCAAAATAATCAAAAGACATGAAGCTGAACTGAAATGGATTAAATTTTTACAGACCCCTTTTCCACTGGGATTTAATGACAACATTTATCATGAGGGTAATATTTCCAGAATGCCGGACTTTGATATTTTCTCGCTCCTGGAATGTCGAAAACGCAGAACTAGATCTCACGGCACCAGGAAAAATGGTAACTTTAAACGTAAATCACGTACGTTTAAACGAAACAATACTAGACTGAAGTGACTGTCAATTATATTATTAAATCATGGACGCCACTCAATGCTTTCATTTTTAAGTTCATTACCCGTTTCTGTTTTACGTCTTCTGGACACCGAGGCGAATAAATTCTACGATAGTTCTCATCTGTTATATGATGCGGCTCTCTTAACTAGAGGCTATACTCAACATACTCTCCGTCCTTACATTGATTCTGAAATTAATCATAAACGCCATTTCTTCAAAATATCCTTCATAAATAAGGGTATGGATTTTATAGATTTGCCCAGTATCTTCCGTGAGAGATCGGTGCTTTCTTCCATTCCTGCTTATTTTCAAAATACTGAAACACCTATAATTTGCTATAAATATGACAAACCTGTTAGATCTATCATTTTTAATTTCAATAAACTTGTTTCAGATCTTGATATTGATACTAATACTCCTGATTCATGTGATTGTAAAAATTCAGTGTATTGCTATCCTGCTGCTGGTCATGTAATTACTGGCAATTTGAAAATTATTCCTGATTCTAGGATAAGGAATATAATTTCTAAAGGACCGAAATATCGGTTTCCTTCTAAAATTGATTTCAGTAAATGTAGAGATGAAATCGCAGCTTCCTTGAATGAATTCGGTAATCGATGGTGTAAGCGAGAGTATGTTGCGCATACAGCCCTTAAGGACTGGAAACTAAACATTTTAAAACTAGTGAATAAACGCATTTCTTTCTATTCTCAAAATACTAACTTATTACCTCCAAAGCCCAAGACGTCTTTACGTCATCTTAAACTAGGTATTCAAGAATTTCATAAGAAGTTTGTTTTGGCCCCTGCAGACAAGGCCGCTAACAACGTCGTCGTTGTGTGACGGCTCCACTATGTTAACACGCTTAAGCAGGAGCTTGGTGGTACTAAGGTCTATGAACTTCAGCCTTTAGCTGAAGAGAGAGCTATAGTAGATAAACATGTTTGTCATTCAGCCACCAAGTTTGCTGTGTGTGTTACCGAAGGCCAAGACAAGCTTCCTACGCTATACTGGTTACCAAAACTTCATAAAAGACCTTACAAAGCACGGAATATTGCAAATTCTAGCTCTTGCACTACCACTGAACTTTCTAAATTATTAACTTCCTGCCTTACTGCTATTAAAACGCATGTGATTAAATATTGTGATAAAGTCTTTGAAAGATCAGGAAGAAATCTGTTTTGGTCTATAAAAAATTCGAATGAGGTTTTAAATAAATTGAAATCCAGGCATTTTCGTGCTTCAAGTCTGTCTACTTACGATTTTTCCACTCTTTACACTACACTTCCTCATAATCTTATAAAAGATAAGGTTAATGATTTAAATGAATGGGCTTTTCACAGAGAAGATTCTCTCTATCTTGTATGTAATGTCAGAAATGCATTTTTCACTTCTAAAGAGCATAAGAATTATACACTTTGGTCATGTCAGAAAGTGTGTGATGCCCTCACCTTTCTACTTGACAATATTTATATTAGAGTCGGTACTAAGTTATTTAGACAAATTGTGGGCATTCCGATGGGTACGAATTGCGCACCTCTTGTGGCTGATCTATTCTTGTATTGTTATGAAAGAGACTTCCATTGATAACCAATCTGAAATTATTGAAGCTTTTAGCTCTACTTCTAGATATTTAGATGATTTATTAAATATTAATAATACCTATTTTGATGGTTTGATCAGTCAGATTTACCCCCTAGAACTTCAGTTAAATAAAGCAAATTCTTCTGATACCGAGGCCCTGTTTTTGGATTTACATCTATCTATTGTAGATGGATTTGTTTCGTGCAAAATTTATGATAAACGCGATGACTTTGATTTTGAGATTGTAAATTTTCCTTTTTTGGATGGTGATGTTCCTCGTGCGCCATCCTATGGCGTTTATATTTCGCAATTAATTCGATTTGCTAGAGTGTGTAGTTATGTTACCGACTTCAACACTCGTAATAAATTATTAACGGCTAAACTCCTTAATCAGGGTTATCGGTACCATAAACTACGCAAAGCCTTTTCAAAATTTTATAGACGCCATTCTGATTTAATTTCAAAATTCAATATTGGACTTAAATCTCTTCTGCAACAAGGTCTATCGGAACCCGAATTTTATGGTGACTTAGTATATTAATTCAGAAAAATATATAACCGCAATGACTTCAACACCCAATTTCGTAAAATCATTCTACGATATAAAAAGATTGGGTACAACATGGATATTATACGACAGACTGCATGCATGGTAGTTAACCCAATCACGGTTGGCAACTTTGCTTCCCTCTTTAATTGCACGCCGGTGGGTCAGGCCTCAGATTCTATGACGGCTCCAACGTAAAGGCTTATTGAAAATTAGAGAGATAATGTTGGTTGGTGCCTGACGCTCTGTCTCTGGTCGGGCTCATCGGAGTCTAACTGTTGGTTTTCTTTTGCTCCAGCATTTCTGTGGTTTCTTGCTGTCGAGTCCTCACCGTTGTCTCACCTCTGTGGTTCTTTGATTTTTGTGTTCACGGAGATGTTGCACTGATGAGTTAGGAGGCCTTCATGCGGACTGAACAAATTATTTGTCTAAATCGCGACGGAAGTAAGGGTGAGGATTGTGGCCACGTAAAATCGATTTAAGCCCCCCAGTGGAAATCTTCCACTGACCGTTCCAAGGCGGCTCTTCTGTGGCGATTTATTTATGTTGTTGTTTGTTACTTACTGTGTGTATCACTTGTGTCTTTTGGTTTTGGATGGCCATATGGCCATTTTGTGGGAAAGTAACTGTCCTTATGGCCTTCCTTTGTTTAGGTTTCCATTATGGTCTGGTCGCTTAATGTTTGTATTTCTTTCCCTATGGTGTCTTTTATGGGTGGAGTAAGTTAATTGTATCAATTCCTGATCTTTGTTTTACTTCTACTTTTCATGTTGTCGCTTTCTATTGATAACCAATCTGAAATTATTGAAGCTTTTAGCTCCACTTCTAGATATTTAGATGATTTATTAAATATTGATAATACCTATTTCGATGGTTTGATCAGTCAGATTTACCCCCCAGAACTTCAGTTAAATAAAGCAAATTCTTCTGATACCGAGGCCCCGTTTTTGGATCTACATCTATCTACTGTAGATGGGTTTGTTTTATGCAAAATTTATGATAAACGCGATGACTTTGATTTTGAGATTGTAAATTTTCCTTTTTTGGATGGTGATGTTCCTCGTGCGCCATCCTATGGCGTTTATATTTCGCAATTAATTCGATTTGCTAGAGCGTGTAGTCATGTAACTGACTTCAACACTCGTAATAAATTATTAACGGCTAAACTTCTTAATCAGGGTTATCGGTACCATAAACTACGCAAAGCCTTTTCAAAATTTTATAGACGCCATTCTGATTTAATTTCAAAATTCAATATTGGACTTAAATCTCTTCTGCAACAAGGCCTATCGGAACCCGAATTTTATGGTGACTTAGTATATAAATTCAGAAAAATATATAACCGCAATGACTTCAGCACCCAATTTCGTAAAATCATTCTTCGATATAAAAAGGTTGGGGACAACATAGATGTTATACGACAGACTGCATGCATGGTAGTTAACCCAATCACGGTTGGTAACTTTGCTTCCCTCTTTAATTGCACGCCGGTGGGTCAGGCCTCAGATTCTATGACGGCTCCAACGTAAAGGCTTATTGAGAATTAGAGAGATCTAATTCAAGGTAATGTTGGTTGGTGCCCGATGCTCTGTCTCTGGTCGGGCCCATCGGAGTCTAACTGTTGTTTTTCTTTTGCTCCAGCATTTCAGTGGTTTCTTGCTGTCGAGTCCTCACCGTTGTCTCACCTCTGTGGTTCTTTGATTTTTTGTGTTCACGGAGATGTTGCGCTGGTGGGTTAGGAGGCCTTCATGCGGACTGAACAAATTATTTGTCTAAATCGCGACGGAAGTAAGGGCGAGGATTGTGGCCACGAAAAATCGATTTAAGCCCCCCAGTGGAAATCTTTCCACTGACCGTTCCAAGGCGGTTCTTCTGTGGCGATTTATTTATGTTGTTGTTTGTTACTTACTATGTGTATCACTTGTGTCTTTTAATTTTGGATGGCCATATGGCCATTTTGTGGGAAAGTAACTGTCCTTATAGCGTTCCTTTTTTTAAGTTTCCATTATGGTCTGGTCGCTTAATGTTTGTATTTCTTTCCCTTTGGTGTCTTTGATGGGTGGAGTAAGTTAATTGTATCGATTCCTGATCTTTGTTTTACTTCTACTTTTTAAATCCGACTGTATATGCTGATCAGGGTCTGGACCGCTCGCTTATTGCCATCCCCTCACCCTCACCCCCGGGTAGTTATCACCTGCTTAATTATCGATTTTTATCAGTCATGAAAGCGGTTATGTCACTGACGCAAAAGTATTTTTGCCCCCCCCCCCCCCCCCATGTCAATAGAGGTCAACTCTTAAAGTGAATGACCACCATTTTTTTCCTCAGGTCCATTTTACACTAACACCATTGAGGAATGATGAAATTATATTCCTCTCCTAAACTGTTGCTCTAATTAATTCAAATGGCTCATTAAAGTTGTTTATATAGTGTCAGACATTTTTACAGACTATATCTAATGCAGTGACCCCAAGGAAACTGTTCAGTTCATATTCTGACAGCAAACTTTAGCAGATGAGGATTTTAGAGGAGAAAGTGAACTTTAAAATTATAAAAATGCCTTTTTGTTAGGCCAAATACTGGACAAAGAATTAACTGTTTTGCTATCCCTGACCCTTTGAAAAATAGAGAGTTATGTAAAAAAAAAAATGGATTCATAACCTTGGAACAGAGAATCCTAACATCAAGACATTTGTTTATGCAAAGCATAACATTTGTGCCAAACATTTTGAAGATAGCTGTTTTCAAGTAGACTTGAAAGTTTGTTGATTACTTGTTTCTATTCTTTTCTTCATTAACTAATGCCTATCAGTATCATTTAACCAGTCATTACGTTAACACGCCTTGACAATTTTAGGTAATATTTCATGGCATTTCACAAGGTATTTTGTGATATTTTTCTTTACCCTTTTTGTACCAAATGGAATCTTCCTCCTTATATATACCAGGAGACCAGTTCAAAATTTAGGGCTGTCAGATTGTGTTTTCCTCAAAATTTATTAGGAAAATGGCTGAACATTTTGCAAAAAGTGTAAGCCCTGATCAGATGCCGTGTTCTGTGGCGTCTGATCTGGGCCTGCACTATTTGCCAGGGTACCTCTTTTAGGTTTTCTGGTACTAAATGGGTTAATTTAGATTGAAGCATAGATTGTGGGTACTCAATGAGGCGATTCCTTTGAGTTCCCATAATTTATGTTTTCATTTTTGGATAAAGGCCTGGATTTTATCCAAACAGTGTACAGGATACAAGGTCTGGAATACAAAATGATAAACTGTAGATCAGACAAGGATTACAGAAAACAATTGTTTTATAGAAAATTTAAGGTAGAACAGGTTTTGTTTGTTTGAATATAAAAATCAAAAATTAGTTCCTTTAAGAGCAATGAAAACATTCATAAGAAAGAAGATGGGTCATACTACGTAGTTTCGGCTAATAAAGCCTCATCAGTGACCCTGTAATGATCCGACAACGAATGCCAGAGAAAACATATGCAATTTTGCGAATTTCGAATAGGCAGTCGATTCAAAGACTGATATAAATCAAAATGGGGTCCAAATAATTAAAAACCTGTCTAGAATATGAGTCTAAACATATAATTTATTTCTGATTTCTCAGAATATTCACGCTGATCTCAAAGGACCAAAAGTAAAATATAAACTGCACTATGGTTGATGTACGGGGAGACGTTTTACGGCCGCCACACGGCACAACACCAGCTGCAGTGAAGGGAAATAAAAATAAAAAATTAGTTCCTTTAAGAGCAATGAAAACATTCATAAGAAAGAAGATGGGTCATACTACGTAGTTTCGGCTAATAAAGCCTCATCAGTGACCCTGTAATGATCCGACAACGAATGCCAGAGGAAGTCATGTTTAACAGCCCCATCACCCCTATTTAGGGCATTTTGGAGATGCTGTTTCCAATTTTGTGGGATTTTTACCCAACATTGAGATGAATGCCACCCAATAAAACCAATGGCACCAAACTCAGGAAAACTGTCTTCAAAGTCTTTATTTTCATCCAAAGACATAATGAAGCCTGTTTGTTAGATCCTGAACTAACAGCCTATTTAAGGATTTTTGAGAATGCAACCTGATTAGAGAGCCTAATTACTTCTCCTTTAATAGCTGCATAGAGTGACACGGAGCTTCAACGGTCTCCATGAGATCAGGATTTTAGCAAGCATGTTGAACTGGGAAACATTTGGATTACCTTGGGGAAAATATGGCCGCTGCCAGAAGGCTTCATTGAAACCATTAAATGTTGATTTAATTGCCTTAGCAGATTTCAGTTGGTAATAATAGTCAGAGATTATTCATTACAGTAACTTTTTCTTGCAAATGAAGTAATAATATTTTAAAGGTGGTCATTCATTCACTTTAAAGGAAAGAATTTGCTTCCGAGGAGCAAATTCTTTCCTTTAAGTGTAGTGTGACAGAGTTTATAGAAAAGCGAACAGAAAGTCCCGAAAGTTGTCTCCCTTTGGAAAATGGCAGAAAAATCTGCTAGCTGTATCCATTTCCCTTAAGGCAAACTTCGATAGCTGGAATATGTCTGGGGTAATGAAATAGTGAAATAGTGCCACAAATAGAGAAAATACATGTTCTCCCCCGTAAAGACACACTGCCTAATTTTGTATAAATATGCTTGGTCCTCATAACTGCTATCTACTAAAACTTAATGCACCTTCGCTATCATGTAGAAATGTATATTTCCCTCATATGTCATGCTATATGTCTTGAGAGAATAAAGTTTTGTCTGTGTGTCTGAAAATGTTTTCGAGATAGGCTTAGGGGTGAGACGACTCAATGCTTTTTTGTTTTCAATTTTCTATAAAATATAAGAATGTTGTGTGCACTCATTAGAATAGTAAGGATGCTTGAACTTTATTGGAAAGTGACAGTCATGTGACCAACTCAATGAGGCGATTCTAGTGAATACACACATAATTCCTTTCCAAGATAGAATCATCAAAACCTCCTTTGATTGTCCTTAATAGATGTTGTTGTTTTATATTTTGGCTTTACGACCCTTTTAAAGATTATTTCATTTATTTCGAGCCGATCTTTAATCAGAGGAGGGCGAAAACTGGAGTACCCGGAGAAAAAACACCTGACCTTCCGCTGCAGAACTTGGCGTCTCACATCCGAGCGAGGCTAGAACGACAGCAGTGAGAGATCAAATGATTAAATATAGGCCCCGTGCGCAAGTCGGACCACACTCACATTGTCGTTGGTGCCGGGGCTAAACTGCATAGTGCAGGCAAAGCGGTGTGAGTCCTGTGGCCGTAGGAAGGGCCGTTTGATCAGGGACAAGACATCCTACCAGTGACGCCAGCAAAGCACAGATAAAGCAGACGAACATACGATGCTAGCATATACTTTGCGTGAACTCTGGCCTTTTCAAGGCCTCCTCGGCCAGGCGGACACGATTCGCAGGTCGTAATTGACCACGTTCCGAAGCCACGATTTGCAGCCTACTATTTTTCGGACCGCTTGTCGAAATTTCTGTAAATTACAGACCACTTTAGTCTTTATTGAAGCGTGCCTGAGGCGAGGGTGATGCACCGGCCCCGATGTATCACTCCAAGCGAAAGCCTTTTAGAAAGTGGGAAAATTAAACCTGTACTAGTTCTAGGGGCAGCCCCTATGTGTTCAATGCGCACGGTTACCTTAAAAACCCGCCAACGAACCAGTCACAGGGCCACGAAGGCCCGCCGTAGAATATGGATATATGGGCCCCGTCAAGCGATTTTGGTACTTATCGCCTATGCGAGCAGCGAAGGTTCAGGCGAGCCTGCGCATCCGCGCAGTCTCGCCAGAACCATCGCTGCTCGCTCATACAAGCAGTGAATCAAGGAGAACCTTCAGACAGAAAGCCATATCCCTGGCCCCTCTGAATGGCTGGGCATGCGCAGTTAAAATTTGTCATGACGGAATGCTCGAAGACACAAATTCGCTTGGCGGGGCTCTATTATGGCGCTATGGGAAGAATTCTGTGACGGCTCCTTGGCGAGTTCGAACTGGACATTTTAAACGGGACATCCGTGTTCGGGTAATTGAACTTCCACCCCTGCTTAAGTCTGCAGATTCATGCTTCGGTGGGGGCGCATGCCAAGTAGTAACGTTTGTACGGTATGTATAAGTTCTCGTGACGTTTAACCCTTTCAACGCTGTAGACAGGTGCAGAAAGATTTAACGTCTCGGTCAAAACTATTTAGGTTATTTTGGAGACACCGCTTCCTTTATGGGACTTATACCCGATATTGAGATGAAATGACTTCTCAAGCCCTGTCGCCAAAAGAAATCGCTGGGGTTTAAGGAGCGGTCCGATTCGTATCAGGCTTAGAACTTCTAAGCGGTTTACCAGTACTTATGAGCGGTCGATTTCAGCTCTGCGTGGAAGAAGCATGCAGCACAATCTATTTCTCCAAGTCCCGATGGACGTGGGTGTGTGTGTGTGTGTGTTGGGGGGGGGGGGGGTTGGGGCATTCTTCGGTCCCCAGGGAGGTCTTCCCATAGTTCTAGACAAGAAATAGTGATGGATAGTTTAGGATTTTCATTATATCTATGTTTGTTATGTGTACTCATTAATATCGATTCTAATGAGCACACACAACACACCTTTTTTTTTTTTATTTTATAAAACATCGAAAAGCCATGCCTAAATTGAAGAGGCAGATCTAATGAGTACACACAACATGCCTTTATTTTTTATTTTATAAAACATCTAAAAATATCCTTAATTTAATCGCCTCGACGATTCTAATTAGTACTCACAACATACCTTTATTTTTTTTATTTTATAAAACACCGAAAAGACATCCCTAAATTGACAAGGCGATTCTAATGAGTACACACAACATAGCATTATTTTTTATTTTATGAAACATCGAAAAGGCATGACTAAATTAATGGCCTCGATTGGGGCGATTCTATTGTGTACTGTACACACACCATAACTATTTTTTTTATAAAACATCGAACAGACATTAAAATTTCGCGTGGAATGAATATCCACCCCCCACCCCATACACACACATAAACCCCAGTTTGTATAGAGAAAACTGGGGTTTACTGGTGTATACATTATTTTCTTTATTTCTGCCCCAAGACATAGGTTGTGGGTACGCGTTAGAACCGCCTCGATGAGGCGGTTCTAACGAGCACCCATAACCTATGTTTGCGGTAAAGGTCAGAAAAATATAACGGATTTTCATCCGAAAAGTAGCCGTTTTGGTGATGTGAAAAAATTGCACTATGTCGCACGGATGTTATCGTAGTGGCATTGTGAGTAACCTTCTCTGACTCGAACTACCCCTGTCTCGGACAAATTATCATGGTCCAAAGGTGTTCGGGCCGCTGGAGTTTGATCGCACTTACTGAAATTACTGCCATCATCATCATCATTATTTTTGTTGTTGCTGCTATCACCGGTGTTGTCGTAGTAGTAGTCATACTGTGCCAAGGCAAACCCCACAATACTTAGGACCGCAAGAAAGCATGTCAGGTTTATCTTCATGTTGCTTAAAATAGAAAATATGCATTAGATGCCCATAGCTCTGCAAAATATTACAGTATATCATTAATACAGTTGGTCATTGGCTGCCATTGCAATTTCATGTAATTTTAAATTTACTGACATCCTTAACGCCCCCGCCCTTCTGGGCTTGGGAAAATAAATTGGGTTGTATCATGCTTTCGCACAGAGCTGGAAAAGGGTCGGCAACATTGATTCAAAGAGATTGAACATATAAAGTCATTCTCTCCCTTCCACTGATTCCAGAGTTGCTGGCGAGGAGCTTATGACAATCCTACACAGGAAAATTGTGCTTACATATTAAACTGACCGGCAAAAGATGACCTGAATATTGTTGACTGGGCCTACCACACCCCCCCCCCTTATCTCCCTCCATCCCCGCTAAAAATATAAATGAATAAATAAATGAATAAAACAAAAACTGCATCAGGTCAGTTTAACAAACTGCAGGTGTGAAAGTAAGAGTGAATGCGCTGGCAACAGCTTACCGCAGTTTGTTTGTTTGTTTTGTAGTTTAATGGCCCGGTCAACACTACTAAGGTTGTTTTTGGGCCGGTCACACTTTCCTGGGCAGGCTTATACGTAAGCGGTTAACCAGTTTAGTGCACATTCTTTCCCCAGAAATTCGGCCCCGCCCATCGGGGCTTGAAGAAATATATGGGCTGCATAATGCTTCCACGCAGAGCTGAAACGGACCCGCACACGAGTACTGGAAAACCGCATAGAGGATCTAAGCCTGCCCAGGCAAAGAAGTGCGAGTCGGCCCGTCCATGCTTATAACCCTATTGGTTTCATTGGGCGGCAGGGCTTGAGATGCAATTTCATCTCAATGTCGGGTAAAAGTCCCACAAAATTGGAAGCAACGTCTCCAAAATGACCTTTACAGTGTTGACGGGGACGTTAAACCTCAAATCAATCAATCAATCAATTCGTCAGAAACTGACAAGTGCCATTCTTGAATCAGCGGGAGAGAATGGCCGTAGAAAAGAACTTACCGCACTTAACCATGTATATGTACATGTCAATGTGTATATGTTCATGGGTAGAAAAAAATCTTGAGTCTCATGAAGCGAAAGTATGTATTCTGACGAGCGCTCAAGGAAGATTTAGATCAGCCTGCTGAACCGCACAGTTGCAATAAAAAACGTCGTCCCTATGAAGAAGAGACATTCGTGTGATATAGAGCACTCTATCATTTCTGTATACATATTAAGGAAAATGAGTGATATTGTTATTATTTTAACTTTAAACAGAGCTGTGGATGCTCGTTAGAACCGCCTCAGCGAGGCGGTTCTAACGAGTACCTACAACCTATGTCTTCGCGCAGAAATAAGTAAATAATAATGTATACCTCAGAAAACTACGGTTCTCTCTATATAAATGGGGTTTAGAGAGGCGTTCATTACACGGACAGGTTTGCATGATGAAACAAGGCATCTTAACATTTACTAGGCTAATTCAGCAGACGACAAATTGTTGATATTTTTTCTTATTTTTCCCCCAAAACAGGACTTGACATCTCATACAAATTGTTTACATAGGGAGACAATTTCAATGAGATGTTTGTTTGTATGTTTGATATGAGGTTTATCGTCCCCGTCAACACTGTAAAGGTCATTTCGGAGACGTTGCTTCCAATTTCGTGGGACTTTTACCCGACATTGAGATTAAATGACATCTCAAGTCCTGTCACCCAATGAAACCAATCGGGTCTATAAGCATGGACGGCCCGACTCGCACCGCTTTACCTGGGCAGGCAATTTATACATGCTGATAATTGTTACAATGAGAACCATATATTTGAATTATATGTTATCCTCTTGAAATAAACTTATTATATAATAATTAATAATAATAATAATAATAATAATAATAATAATAATAATAATAATAATAAATAGAGGATCTTACATGAGTGCTCATGCATTATTGAATTTATTAAACGAGTTGAGGAAAAGTGATAAAATGCGAGGCTGTGCCGAGCATTTTATCACTTTTTCTCAACGAGTTTAATAAATTCAATAATACATGAGCACGAATGCAAGATTCTATTTATCATATGACATTAAAACGCATTTTATTCACAACTGTTTACGAAAATATCAATATTCCGCCATTAGTAACTGCGACGTCGTTAAGGACGTCGTACATGTAACGTTACGGGACGTATCTAGCTAATTTGCATATTTAATCCACCAGTGGATTATCGAAAATATTACATCTCATACGCGACGTCATATGATTATTATTATTATTATTATTATTATTATTATCATTATTATTATCATTATTATTATTAGTAGTAGTAGTCGTCAAATCATATTTTCTTGGAAAAATGAAAAAAAAGTAACAATGCGTCGTCTGCTGAATTAGCCCAGAGGGTAGTGAAGGTTAAAGCATATTAAATGGAAATAGTTAAATAAGTGCATGTAGGTTATTCTACCAAGAAATGGTTGAACACGAAATAAGAGTTTATTAGTCACCCATTCTCGTTGTTTGACACCAAAGTATAAAGAAAAAAAAATGTTTTCCTCTCAAGTTTGTTTTACATTACAAAATATGAAATTTATAAAACACTTACTAGAATAACGAAGTTATATAATCCTAAATATAATCCTTTAAAATGTTGTGTTAGTCAGTCTTTTGACAAAATCTTGGACTTCAATTTCCGGGTTTAAACTATCTTGCAATTCATCAATTATAGACAGTTTGTACGCACTGGACATATCTCTCAGGCATAGACGGTATTACAGCTGGCTTCACACTTAATAGATGATATTTCACACTTCACTGATCCGTGAAACGAAGACCCCTACATAGAGAAAAGTGGGGTTTACGGTGCCTTAAGTTTGCTCAGAAATAAATTTTGGATACTCGTTAGAATCGCCTCATTGATGCGGTTCTAACGAGCAGCCACGTTCTATGTTTAAAGCAGAAACAAGAAAAATGTCAAAATTTTTACCTAATATATGTGTCTCTTCTGACATCATGTTGGACGCCATTATTGCACATGGACATGCTTTCCTAATGGCACGTTTCACTATTCATAATCCATTTTGCTTATCATATACGATCGAACTTCAATGGCTCGAACACCTTTGGGACCTCGAAAATCTGTTCGAGACAGGGGTAGTTCGAGCCACTGAGGGTTACTGCCAGAAAGCATAAAGGGGTTGATTCTGGGACATTTTTTCGATGTTCTATAATGAAATGTATGTTGTGTGTACTCATTAGAATCGCCTCTTGAGGCGATTCTAATGAGTACACACAGCATACATTTGCAAGATAAAAGTCGTAAAAATACTTAATCATCCTGCATTATTGCCTATGTAGTGGAATCCCCTAGGGACTCAGGAATGGGTTCGACTCAGCCATGGTAAACGAGCCATCGGTGTTCGAGCCATTGACGTTCTACTGTATAAGATAATGGGATGTGACATTCAGTCAAATTTTACCAAATTTCTCATTCGATACTTCAGTTTTCAGAGTTTCTGTATATATTACTCTCTTCACAGTTCAAGGTAGAAGCCTCCGTGGTGCAGTGGTTACGCTACTCGCCTTGTAAACCAGGGATCGCAGGATCGATCCCGGGCTTCTTCAGACTTTCGGATGAGTCTTTAAACCGAGGTCCCGTCTCCGTATGACCTTAGCTGTTGGTGGGACGTAAAACTAAAACTCACTCACTCACAGTTCAAGGCTCACATTTTAAACCATTTTTCATGTTTCATACATCACATGTTCCTATTTGAAGGTTCCGCACTCATATTAATACACATTTATAGTTCACATAAAGACATCACAACGGTGTGCCAGGGCTCAAACATAAAAAAAGTGATATTTTTCTAACCTGCTGCAAACAGATTGAATAAGGCGGTTCTAAAGAGTACCGAGAATCTATGGTTTAGAGACCAACATTACGATAACACGCCTATACAAATACATTGCCACCTTTATCGCCGACAAAATGAAAATTTTATGATGAAAAATTGTGATATTTTTCTTATTTCTGCTCAAAATATAGATTGTTGGCACTCGTTAGAACCGCCTTATCGAGGCGGTTCTAACGAGTACCCACAATCTATATTTTAGAGCAAAAATAAGAAAAGTAAGGTATACCCCCGGAAACCGCAGCTTTACTATATAAAAGTGGGGTTCAAGGGGGTCAAATTTATATAGGCGTGTTTTCGTGATGTACAGATCTGTTTTGGGCACGAGAAGAGGAAATAATGCGTTCCGGCAAATGTCATATTTCTCAATATAAAGTGGAATTTGCAAGTTTTTTTTTTTTTTTTTTTTTGAAAGGAATCGACTTCTTAACGTGGTTGCTGAAAGTCCTTAGTCCTGACAAAACTGAACACTCCATTGAATCTTAAGCTTTGGAATTTGTTTTATTTGATGTTTAACGTGCCCATCAACACTATATAGGTCATTTTGGAGAAGTTGCTTCCAATTTTGTGGGACTTTTACCCGACATTGAGATGAAATGACATCTCAAGCCCTGCCGTCAAATGAAACCAAATTGGGTTTTTTAAGCATGGGCGGTCCAACTCGCACCGCTTTGCCTGGGCAGGCTTAAATCCTCTAAGCTGTTTACCAGTACTCGTGTGCGGTCGGATTCAGCTCTGCGTGGAAGCATCATGCAGCCCATTTATTTCTTCAAGCCCCTATGGGCTTGAATCTTTGAATACGCGCCACTGTTTGCTTAAACAGCCCAACATCACGATATTGCATTTTTCACATCTCCTAAATGGCTGCTTTTCTGATGAAAATCCGTGATATTTTTCTTATTTATAATGCAAAACATAGGTTGTGAGTGCTCGTTAGAACCGCCTCATTGTTTTGCAGCCAAATAAGAAAAATAATGTATACCCCCGTAAACCCCAGTTTTCACCCCCGTAAACCCCAGTTTTCACTGTATAAAGTGGGGCTTAGGGGCTGTTCATTTCACGGACTTGTTCACGTGATGAGCTAAGGTTCAGGATATTTTCCCTCCCCCGCCCATCTGGGCTTGAAGAAATATATGGGCTGCACGATGCTTCCAGGTAGAGCTGAAACCTTACTCGATTGAGGCGGTTCTAACGTGTGCCATCAGTCTATATTTTGGAGCAGAAATAAGTAAAATATCAAAATTTTTTATCTTAATTTTTTTTTCTCATTTCGGCATTAACGTGTACAATGTATTTGTATAGGCGTGTTTTCGAAATGGGTCTTTTCAAATGAGATACTTTTAATAATAATAATAATAACAATAGTGATAATAGTAATACTGGTAACCAATACAAATGACATATCTGGCATACAATGTTATATATGCATAACATAAAAAGGTACTTCAAAACGTGTCTAAGACATCGAACTTTTAAAAGTGACAATTTAATTTTAATGACAGTTTTCGATTTTTTTGAAATACACACTTTTGGCCCGGGGGCAGCGGAAACTAGCGTGTGTTGACCTTACTCTACATGTCTTTGCTCTTCAAAGAGGACAGCCGCTGTCAGAAAGGTATGACTTATTTGTAAATATTAAGCTTGTTAATATCTATATTTTCTGCATTTTTCTGCCATTGAATTCCGTAGGGTATTGTCTGCATCTTGGAATTTGGTCTGCGTAACGCTCGACAGTCAAGTTACCATGATCGTTCAAGGTAACTTGACTGGCCAGCGTTACGTAGACCATATTTTACGCCCATGGCAGTGGTTGTCCCATTCGCCCGGCGCATTGGTGGGAACTTCGAGTTCCAAGACGACAACGCACGCCCATATCGAACCCGTGTTGCCGTCGAATTTCTGAGACAACACGGTGTAAAGACACTGCCTTGGCCAGCCAGATTCCCCGATATGTCGCCGATTGAGCACATTTGGGATGTCTTGGATCGCCGCGTGCGCAACAGACCGCAGCATTGTAACAATCTGCAACAGCTTCGCCGAGCATTGCAAGAAGAATGGCGACGGATACCAAGGGAGATAATCCGTTGCACAATCACTAGCAGAAGGTGACGTGCATGCATCAATGCTCGTGGTGCATGGACCAGATACTGATCCCCTTTGCATTTAAACCTACCCTGTGACATTGAAGTTTCGGTTCTTTCTATTTGAATTTAGAGGTTCCCTTATTTTTTGTCCCTAGTATATATAGTGGGCGTACACAAATTAGCTAAATTTGAATCAGAGAAATAGAGAATACCAGGTGAGTGCATTTTCATATCAAGTTTATCAGGCAAGGCTTCGAGAACGCTTGTAGAATCGCGAGGCTTGCCGAGCGATTCTACATGCGTTCTCGAAGCCGAGCCTGATAAACTTGATATCAAATGACACGAATCTGGTATTCTTTTTATCAGTTTATCCCCTTGTAAACTCTTTAAATTGGTAATTTACGATCACTTTCCGGTTGTCCTGAGTGTGTCCCAACATTCCCTCGCGGAATATAATCGATCAGTTTATTGACTATTATCTGACCGTTATTTTCTTTTGGTAATTTTTAACGTAATTTTTCCGATTTTTTTAGTAATAATAACATTTCGGCCATTTTCTCGGTTGTCCGGTTCATTAAAAAAAGTGCAACGTCACGTTGACGTGATAAAGCTCACTTGCCCTGAGATAGCATATCTTTATCAGGTCAATGCGTCACAATGCATTATATACAGGGGGTAACTGATAAATAACCGTTTTGGAGATATGAATGAATGCACAAAGCCACGCAGATGTGTTATCAAATTGTAATTTCATCTAACCGCACACATGTTAGACAGTGTTTGAATTAAAGTGGGGATGTATATAATTTGATCCCTAACCCGCCAGTTTACCAGGGAGATAAAATCTGCCGCCCCCCACCCCCACCGCCCATCGGTACTTGAAGAAATAGATGGGCTGCATGATGCTTCCACGAAGAGCTGAAACCGGTCCGCATACGAGTACTGGAAAATAGTTTTGAGGATCTAAGCCTGCCAAGGCAAAGCGATGCGAGTCGGCCCGTCTATGCTTATAAACCCTATTGGTTTCATAAGGCGGTAGGGCTTGAGATGTCATATCATCTCAATGTCGGGTAAAAGTCCCACAAAATTGAAAGGAGTCTCCAAAATCGGGGACGTTAAACGTTGACGGGGACGTTAAACCTCAAATCAAACAAAAAAAAAAAAAAACAAAAACAAAAAAAAAACAAACAAACAAAACAAGACGACATTTGATACTCCCTTTCCTGCCCTATGTTTTCATGGATCTAGTCGTTAAGAAAATAATTGACTCTCCTTACAAGAGTAGATCCAAGTTGATAAGAGAGGCAAACATAAAGAGTTAAGGCCCATGAATGAGGTTTTGTTTTTATTTGTATTGTGGTTTTAAACTCCTGTAAGCACGATGTAGGTCATTTGGAAACGCTGCTTCCAAATTTGTGGAACTTTTACCCGACATTGAAATGAAATGACATCTCAAATATGTTCTGTAAAATGGTTATCCTTTGGAAGCAAGGAATACACCTCAGAACTGAAAAGTGTTGAGTGCACGTTTTCTGAACCCGATTAGCTAGTTTCGCCCAATAACGCCTCATCAATGACCCTCAAATATTTTCAAAATTCCACAATGGAATCAAGCGCTACCACCCAAACAAATAAATAGGCCTTATCTTCAGGGATGGTCCGACTTGCACCAGTTTTCCTGAGCAGGCCTGGACCTTCGAAACGGTTAACCAGTACTCATGTTCAATCGGATCATATAGTCGGCTCTGCGTGGAAGCTTCATGCAACCCAATCTATTTCTCCAAGGCCAGTTGGGCGGGAGTTCCCACGAATGGGTAGCCAGTCCAATTGGAACGTTTGTCAGCATTCAGTCGACCTATAGAATGTCTCTGGGAACAGACTTCAACATTTTTCATACCTACGTCTGACAGTGTTTGTCAGCCATGATAAACGCTTTTTCATCGAAATTTAGACAAATAAATAGAGAATACCAGGTTCGTGTCTTTGATATCAAGTTTATCAGGCAAGGCTTCGGGAACGCTTGTAGAATCGCGAGGCTTGCCGAGCGATTCTACATGCGTTCTCGAAGTCGAGCCTGATAAACTTGATATCAAATGACACGAATCTGGTATTCTATTTATCAGTTTATCCCCTTGTAAATCCTTTAAATTAGCAATTTTCGATCACTTACCGATTGTCCTCAGTGCGTCCCAACATTCCGGTGCGGAAAAAAATCGACCGGTATATTTACTATCATTTGGCCGTCATTTTGCTTTTGATAATTTGAAATGTAATTTTTTTCGATTTTTTCCAGTAATAATATCATTTTGCAATTTTTCCAGTTTTCCGGTTCATTCAAAAAGTGCAATGTCACGTTGACGTGATAAAGCTCACTTGTCCTGAGATAGCATATCTTTATCAGGTCAGTATGTTGCAATGCACTATATATAGGGGGTAACTGATAAACATTGTATATACTGCAAACTTCCTGTCTACATGTATTCTTCTATCTAAAATAGCATAGTGAAAATGTATTTCAATTAGCCTAAACCAAACTGTATTTATCCAAGAAACTAAGGTAACTTATGAACGGAACCCGGGAAGGGACGTGATTTTTTTTATTTTTATTATGTTGTGCGAACAAGATAATATCTTGAGCGGACAAGATATTATCTTGTTCGGACAACATATTATCTTGTGCGGACAAGATATTATCTTGTGCGGACAAGATATGATCTTGCTCGCACAACATAATATCTTGTGCGCACAAGATATTATCTCGTTCGCACAACCTATTATCTTGTTTGCACAACATAGATCTTGGGAAGTTGTGCGGACAAGATATTATCTTGTGCAGACAAGATATTATCTTGTCCGGACAAGATAATATCTTGTGCGGACAAGATAATATCTTGTGCGCACAAGATCTATGTTGTGCAGACAAGATATTATCTTGTGCGGACAAGATATTATGTTGTGCGGACAATATCTTGTCCGCACAAGATAATATCTTGTCCGCACAAGATATTATCGTGTGCGCACAACTTATAAAATAAAAAAAATCATGTCCCTTCCCGGGTTCCGTACAAACCAAACTGTTCTTTTATTTATCCAAGAAACTAAGGTAACTTATGAATGTTAAAAAAACGAGCACAGCAATGAGTCCATCTTTCTTTCTTTCTTTCTATCTTTCTTTCTTTCTTTCTTTTGAGCAGGTTGTCATTTTTTAACTTTGTTTTTGGTTTTGTATTTCAGTGGCCAGGATGCGGGCGATCCTTACCATATTGTCGCTGTTTTGTGTTGTCGCCCTTACAGTGGCACAGGGTTTCTACCCGCCCCCCTACCAGTACAGTGATGTTGAAGACGAAGACAAGAAAGGATTGGACATAAACTGTAAATATCAAGACTTTTGACCGTTTATCTGACATTTTGCATAGGCGTTAAAGCCCAGGCGAATGAAATTTTATCAAGTTACCTGGCCCGCATCACGAAAACACACCTATATAATTTTGACCCCCTTGAACCCCACTTTTATATTGTAAAACGGGGGTTTACAGGGGTTAACCTTAGTTA
This sequence comes from Lucinisca nassula, assembly GCA_963580285.1. NCBI lineage: Eukaryota > Metazoa > Mollusca > Bivalvia > Lucinida > Lucinidae > Lucinisca > Lucinisca nassula. The sequence continues at coordinate 53,424,188 of OY757025.1, read as the reverse complement.
TTTATGCTCTAAAATATAGATTATGGGTACTCGTTAGAACCGCCTCGATGAGGCGATTCTAACGAGTACCCACTATCTATATTTTGAGCAGAAATAAGGAAAATATCACAATTTTTTACGGCCCCCGCCCATCGGGGCTTGAAGAAATAGATGGGCTGCACGATGCTTCCTCGCAGAGCTGAAACTGACCGCACACGAGGACTGGTAAACCGCTTAGAGGATCTAAGCCTGCCCAGGCAAAGCGGTGCGAGTCAGACCGTCCATGCTAATAAACCCTTTTGGTTTCAATGGGTGGCAGGGCTTGAGAAGTCATTTTATCTCAGTATCGGGTAAAAGTCCCACAAAATTGGAAGCAACGCCTCCAAAATGACATATACAGTGTTGATTGGGACGTTAAACCTCAAATCAAACAAAAAAAACAAATCACAATTTTTCATCCTAAAATTTCAGTTTTTTTTGGCAAGAAAACTTACATTGTATTTGTATAGGCCTGTTTTCGTAATGGATAAGGCAAAACCAAAAATCTTGGACTGCGCGTGCCTAGTAAATCGACATGCTCGTGGTCCAATATGGAGCTGTTTCAGCGGATATGCACGCGTCGTGCTCTGTAACGTAGCCTGTTAGAGCTGTGATCGTATAGTTTTATGCGTTGTGTTCCACAGACAGACAGACAAACGACTATCACAAGTTACTATTTTATTGAGCAAGTTACTTCATGCAGAAAACTAAGTTTCTACTGCATGAGAACTGTACAGCAGCAAGACTGCACAGAACAAAAGCAAGAGTCGTAATGATCCAAAATTCAAAAACATAATACACAATACACTGAGAGACTGAGATAGGGGGTTTATATATGTTTCAGGACATTCCAGCAGAATTCCATTCACAGGCTCTTTCCAGACAGTTAGTCTAGGGCTACACCTGGTCTGTCTGAAAAGACACCTGTGTTTACGATTTTCATACCAAAACTGCATCATGCTATGGTTTCTTGTCCATCATACTCATTTAACTATAAATTAAATGAAAAATATTTAATAATATTGTGGCACTTTTCTGTCAAAATCAGTTATACATTTCAAACCATGTTTTATAACAAATTCCTACATGTAGCGATCACATGAGGTTTGTACTTATTATTTACATAGTTTATATTGACTTGCTTTTGTGCCAATACAACATCCCACTTATACATGCATTTTATACTGCATATTATAGACAAGTTTCAACTGTTAAAATTTTACCAATATTCTCTGTCATTATTAAAGAAGCTTATAACGGTCTTCTGTTCATATAAAATTACTGCCCCATAAACATATTAAGACCATTGCATGATCATAATGCAGTGTAGACCCCGCTGGACATGTCCCCACTTGACAAGTGTGGACCCTGATCAGACTGCACAATATCTGCACTTCACAATTGTAGACCCAGATCAGAGTGTGCGAACAGCCACTATGTTATACACCTCCCCATCTTTAGAGAATCAATCAATGTCAATTGATTTATTCTCTCAGACCTCTCGTTAATAACATATATGCAAATTTTACGTACAACATATTTCATGCACAATTAAATAATGTAGATTATTCATATAAGACAATTAAAGCAATATAGCTTGAGTCTTTGTTTTCTTCATAGTGACCCTGAAACTATAACATCCACCCAATGGTAATCAGGTTCCAACCAATGGTGACCAGGATATGTACAAACAATGGTGACCAGGATTATAATTACATAGACAATGGTGATCAGGATTATACAACATTTTCGTTTTAACTATAAAATCATTGAAGTTTGATAAGAGATCAACCCATTCAGTGATCAGTTTACCTGAACACTCAATCTGATGAATATCTTATCGAAGCTGAAACTAATCAATCATTGTTCAGTACATGGTCACCTAGTCAATAAAGTTACAGTTCACTATTTTTATTTTCACTAAAGAATAATGCAGTCAATATCTCCCTCCATTCGCTGTCGTTGGATCTGTCTAACAGTAGGCTGTCCTGGCAAAACCACTAACGGCGTCTGGTGCGACATCTTGGCTATCATTTCCATGTCCCGGTAAACATTTTTATTGTGTTTGTTCACCACCAGCAACACAGGATGTAGATCTTCTTCTTTATAGTACTCCCTCATGACGGAGCAGTCATCGGGTATCTGGAACACCAGAGGAATAAAACCACTGTGTGTGCATTCGTCACACAATATAATGTCAACCTTAAAAAGTTCATATAAAAATGTATAATCTTCACCTATGCACCACTTAAGGTGAAATACACAGGACTTTAATTAATTAATTCATTAATCAATAAAGTTCATAAAATAAATAAAATCTTCACCTCTGCACCACTTAAGGTGAAATGCAGTGGACTTTAATAATAACATTATTATTAAGCACAGTTTCATTACACAGCATTATAAGGCTCCAGGAACGTTTTTACTTCATCTCTGTTCCAACCTTAGGCCATGCTAATACCGCGTCTGTCTGTCCAAGGAATGTTTGATCCTTGTAAGTGGTACTGCCACCTCCACTATTATGTGGTACAGACTCTTCATCGACATCTTTAGTCGGTAACTTCAATACTGTTACTGCAGTTTCATGCTCGTCAATTGTTCTTTTCAAACAAAATGAATGGTATGATTTCAGCCTTAATTTAACTATGTACATGACAATAACCAAACCTATAGCAGCAAACAAAATTATCAGGACAACATTAGTAAATGTCCAAAACGTTCTACGATCTATCTTGACTGTATCTAAATGACCAATCTCGTGAATAAAAGTCTGCATAGGAATTTCTTTCAATTGTAAAAGATGTGAAGGGATCTCTGCTTTAGAAACATTTTCAAAGATGTTTTTGAATTTCTGTTCAATATCAAACGATGTAAGTTTTCTTAGTTTCAGAAGTGATTTCAGAGCGTCTGATTTCTTGAAATAACTACTTTCATCAAAGAAACCTAGTAATCTCAAGTATCGGTTTGATGCTCTACATGTATTGTTGAGATGTAAGATACCAAAAGGTGCTTCAACATGTACTTCTTTTGATTCTATGTCTTCCGACTGACAACTAACTGTAAATTTCAAGTTTTCATTTGTCACAATAAGCCAAATGCCTGAAGATAAATATTGAGCCAATGGTAACTTCCGATTTAATACTACAGTTTGTTTGCAAAATATTTGTACATCACTTTGATGTTTCATAAACAAAGCCATAACACATAACTTATTCATATTCGTTGGGTAGAACATTGCTTTAGGATTACAAAAAGGCAATTTATGATGGTTGCACATGTAATAATCATTTTCTGACAAAATAGCATATTCTTCCCTATTCTTTGAGATCATTATCATCTCAGCTTCAAGTTCATATTTAACCAAACAGTGTTTTATCTTATCAAGGTTTGGTGTATTATAAACCGGTACTGGGATATTATGTACTTTAAAGATATCATACTTTTCTTTAGTATTAATTAGAGGAATTTTTAAGACAATACGTATTTGATCTTTCTCCATGTACGTAATACATGATAACGTCTTATAAAAATACCAGATGTCAATATTAGGATTCTTCGGTAGCTCATAGTTCATGGGTAACTTTGACTGAACTTCTACCAACAAAGTTTTTAAATCACTGGGAGATATAGTACTTGTGGATAAATGATTTAATGTTAACATATTAATCTCTGTTTTCAAACTTCCAATATAGAAGACTGCGTTTTGAATTGTCATTTTAATTTCATCAAAAATCATTTGAAACTGGAGATATGTATGAATAAACTGACCAAGTCATGTAAGTTTTTCTTCAAGATATCCCTGAAGCTTAAAAATTTTCTTGTCAAGCTTCTGAACACAGATTATGAGATCCATAATTGATCTCCTGTTTTCACTTACTTGTACTCTTGTCATATTCAATACAGATAGTGACATATCCAAGTCATGATCAATCTGTTCTTGATTCTTAGCCAACACATTTATGTTTCTATTAATATTTTCAAGGTCAGATTCCGACATTGTACCAAACAATGTACTCATAAGCTGACCTACAAATGGTAGGATAGAGTGCTTAACTCTACCACTATCTTTGTGCAATGTTCTATAGTCCTCAAAGGTTTCGAATATGGACTGGTAAGTATCAGTTAATAAGTCAACCTCAATCTGCAAACTTTTAAAAGTTTCAAAGTATTCCACTAGGTCTTTCGTATCATACCTGTATGCAATTGTGTGCAATATCACACTAGTGCTTTCAATGTCATCCTTGATCTTGTTAACAAGATCTTGAAATGGTTTTAGGTCATGTACAAATGTGACATACCAATGTGCATCATTAGTATAAACTTCATTGGTCTTCTGAAAAATCACATTTTCAGAAATATGCAAGGCATTAGAACCATTAATGAGCCATGAAATGCAGACTATACAGTATATCAGTATATTCTGAAAGAATATAAAGTAACATTTAGTATACAACAGTTCAGTGCACTAAATTAATCAACATGTATCTACACAGTATATTTACAACAACTTGAGACCTTTCTTTATTTACAACATGTCCACAATAAGAGTTACTTTCTCTGTAGTAGCATTTTCATGATTTCTAAATAATCTCTTTCACTGACACCGTTATCTTTCTTATACTTACTTTGTTTAATTTTCTTGACCTTAACCTCGTCTATTTGCATTTCTTGAGAAGACATGTCATCATAATCCATGTTCTCCTCTGAACTACTGGCTTCAGTTTTAACTCGCTTTCTAGCTTTAAGTCGTTTTGATAATTCCATTAGTGGAATATCATCTTCACTGTCAGAGTCTTCTCTTTCGTGCCTATATTTCTTTACCAATTTATTTAAAGGAACATTCATTTCCGGGTCAGTGTCAGAACTAGAATCACTAGCTTCCGGGGGAACTACATAAGCAGCATCCCGTAAACGTTGACCCGTACTTTTGGATGTATCCCAATCTTCAATATTAGCCAACCTCAACATTTCCGCATGTACTTTGCTAGTCGAACCATCTAATTGATTTTTAATTATGTAGGTCACAGGACCTTTCTTTTCAATGACTCTGTAAAATGGTTTCCATTTTAAATCAAACTTGTTCTTTCTTTTGTTGTTTCTATAATAAACAGGATCACCTATTTCAAACTCTACTGCTTTTGAATTCTTATCTGCATATTTAGCTTGTCTTTTCTTTGCTTTTCTCAGATTATTTCTAACTGTTACAAAAGCTTTATGTTGTTCTTGCAATGTAACTTTGTGTAATTCCTCACCATGGTATTTTCTACGAGGTTTTAGTAAGTTGTCTACAGGTAAAACCACATCTCTATTATACAACAGATAAAACGGTGAGAATTTAGAAGATTCACTAACATTAAATCTCAAAGCAGCCAATGCCTGATTCAAATGTAAGTCCCAAGTTCTTTGATCCTCCGTCAACCTTTTTGACAAAACATCATGCAATGTACGATGAAACCTTTCTACTTTAGCATTACTCTGGGGATGGTAGACACTAGTCAATACATGATCAATCTTCAGGGTATCTAAGACATCTTTAACAATCTTATTAACATTTTCTGTGCCGTTATCTGTAACTATTTGCAATGCACACCCAAAGCGTGGAAAGATGTGTTCGAGCAACAAATGAGCAACTGTATCAGCTGTTTTATCAGGGACAGCGAAAGCCTCTGGCCAACCACTAAACCAATCAACAAATGCTATTATATATCTGTTACCTGACATTGAAGTTGGATAAGGACCTGACAAATCTAGACTAATCTTTGCCATAGGGTAAGGCGGAATATCTGTTTCTTGCAATGGCTGTTTTACCTTTTGCAAAGATCTAGTTTGACATACAACACAGGCTGTAACAAAGTCATTCATTTGGCCAGTAATATTTCTGTTTGATTGAATCAAAAGTTTTCTGTACGCCCATGTGACCATTCATGTCATGATATTGTGTAACAACCAGACTTCTGAGGTGTTTTGGTACATATAATCTCAAATATGGGTCATCTTCAACATTTGAGATGTAATATAATAAATTATCAACAACAAGATAATGTTTTTGTTTATCTTTTCCGGAGTCACCACTGTCAATCTTAGATTTTAAAAACACCAACTCATCATCTTTTGATTGTTCAACAAACATATCAAAATCTTTGAAGTCCGAAAGATCACATTTCTCCATTGAATCTTTCTGGGGGATGTTACAACTAGCGTATGTCTTAGGGTCGAAGCTAGAGGAATCCAAAACATTTACTTGATAAAGGTTATCATTAATGTCCAAGTCAACTCCATCTTCCAATCTTTCTTTCTCTGAGCCGACATTCTCAGGATGTCTTGACAATAAATCTGCACATGTGTTTGTCTTACCCTCAATGTATTCTATCTTACAGCTATAACCAGCCATGCTTAATGCCCACATTTGTATTTTTCTGTTTTGCATTGGAGATTCTAAAAGATATTTTAGGGGTTTGTGATCTGTTTTAATCACAAATTCAGCATTATGAAGATAATAGTCTAACTTTTGTAAAGAGAAGTGTATTGCATAAGCTTCCTTTTCTACAGTCGACCACTTACATTGTGACCTACTTAGTTTGTGGGACAAATAATAAAGTGGTTTCTCTTCTCCATCACAAGTTTGTGTCAAGCAAGCACCTATACATGTGTCACTTGCATCAGTGTACAATGTGTAAGGTTTATTTGAATCTGGATACACCAACAATGGAACCGTTGTCAAACTATCTTTAATGAACTGAAAAGCTGTTTGATGTACATCTGACCATTTGAAGTGAGCATACTTTCTGGTCAAGTCAATAATGGGTTCGGCAATTTGTGAGAAATTTGGAATAAACCTACGATAGTATGAACACATACCGACAAAAGAACGAACTTCTTTCACACAAGTTGGGACTGGCAAAGTCCTTATTGCTTCAACTTTCTTCTGATCTGGCTTGATGCCATTTTCATCAATGACAAATCCAAGATAATTAACCTCAGTCTGTAAGAAACTACACTTCTTAAGTTTCAGTTTCAACCCGTGCTGACATAATCTTTCAAAGATTGTATTCAAGTGAAACATATGATCATCAAAAGTTTCACTGAAAATCAAAATATCATCTAAATATGCAATGGCAAAGGCATTGCAACCATTTAAGACAATAGACATTAGCTCTTGAAAGACAGCGGGAGCATTAGAAAGTCCAAAAGGCATAACATTGAATTCAAAAAGACCTCTATGACATGCAAATGCCGTTTTCTCTTTATCTTTCTCATCCATTAATACCTGCCAATAACCACTCTTCAAATCTAAAGATGTAAAGAAATGAGCTTTACCTAGGAGTGCTAGAATGTCATCAATCAAAGGAAGAGGATAAGAATTCTTTTTAGTGACCTGATTAAGTTTTCTGAAGTCAACACAAAATCTCTTTGTTCCATCCTTCTTATCAACAATTACAACTGGAAATGACCAAGGTGAATTCGATCTTCTGATTACATCCGCATCTAACATCTCATCAACTGCCTTATCAATGACCTCTCTGTTTTTAATTGGAGTCCTATAAGGTCTCAACTTTATAGGTTTTGTTTCTCCAGTGTCTATTTTCATTTTCACAACATCAGTATGACCTAGTTCTGAGTCCTTGCTAGCAAACAAGTTTTTATTTTTCAAAACCAATTGTTCAATCCTTTTTCTATACCTCTCTGATACATCCAAGTCTTTCAAATTTAATGTCTCATTAGTGGAACCATTTTTAATAACTGAACAAGTATTAATTATATTACTTTTATTTACTGGTACTACTTTAGCCAACAATCCATGCCTATAAATCTTAAAATGCCTATTTGTTTGATTCACTATCAACAAAGGTAAAGTTCTATTTTTAGGTAATGTCGTTACACAATTTATAACCTTTAACCCCGGTTCATTTGCAATGAAACCTCTATCAATTTCTGTCACGTCATACCATTGACCTGAAGGAAGGTCAGGAGTCTCTCTCACTTTCCCATAACATATCTGAGCAGTGTTTGGTTTTATAACACATGTATGTTTCATCCTAATGGTTGAAGATACATGAATATCTTCTTCTAAATTAACATATGTTTTTCCATTTATCCTTAAGCTTTTTAAGTCAAAGTATATCCTAACATTGTTTGATTTCAGCCAATCCAAACCCAAGATCATATTTCTATTTAAATCTCTGACTACATAGAAGTCTTGTGACACTTCGGTACCACCGATACGGAACTGAACATTAACACAACCGTCTACTTTTAATGATGTGCCATTTGCTGATTGCAAATCCACAGTCTTTTTAAGCAGCTTTGGTTTGTTTTTCAAATTGTCATACACTCTACGGTGCATCAATGAACACTCCGCCCCTGTATCAACAAGACATCTAAACTTTTGCTTACCAATGAAAACTATACAAGAGTTTGGATTGCCAGAAATATTCACTCTGTATGTGGAAATGTTGTTTTTGTTTCTACTGTTCTCTGCAGCGATCTCTTTGTGCAGGGAACTACCTAGTTTTCCTGTAAACCAGGTCGCCTCGCCTCATTTGACCTACTTCTGCCATGACCCATTGCTGGTCTATTTCCTTGTTCCTTGACCCTACAGTCCCTTATCACGTGGCCTTCTTGACCACAATGCCAACATCTAATAGGTCTGTTTGACCCATTGTTTACAGTGTTTACCCTGTTATACCTATTTCTAGGCCTGAACCTTTGACCCCGTGAATGATCAACTTCCATTGGTTCACTTGTTCTGTGTGACATATTTACCCTTGCACGTAAGTTCTGCTCATTAGTAGCTACACCAATGGCAGCCTGAAGAGTATCAGGATGATCCCTGAGGATCTTAAGTTTCAGTTGGTCATTCGTCAAGCCATCAACGAATATATCAATCAGTTGGCGCTCAACAGCGTCACCACCCTGATTGTTATACGCCTCCTCAGCAAGAGACAATAATCGCTCGGCGAACATGTGAATGTTTTCGCCTGGCTTTTGTTTGCAGTTACGCAGAAGTGACAAAGCCATTTGAGCATCCATCACATCTGAGAACCTCACAGCCAATTGTTGTTTCAAATGAGCCCATGGTTGATGCTGATTAGCCTGCATATACCTGTGGATAAATCCACTTACTGCACCTGTTGATGACTGATAGGCTATAAGCTTTTTTCTGTCATCAGGTATGTTTACTAATGTGGCGTACTTCTCAATAGACTTCACCCATTCCCTAAAATTCTTTGGGTTACCGTCAAACTTTGAGACAGTATGTGAAATGCCCTGCGTTGTTAAGGCTTGAGATACACTAGTCAGTTCCCTATTTATATTTAAAAATATTTGGGCTTGAGCTTGGGCTTGGGCTTGTGCTTGATCATCCATATTTAAAAAAATGAATAAATAAATTTCCTTAACAAAATTCTGTCATGAGATAAAGTAAAATACCTAACAAAACCCTTATCAAAAATAGTGCCTTAATGAAATTTACCTTATCCTGACATAACTTACATTTTCTTTTGATCTACCATTCATCTTGTCATTAAAGAAAATTTAACTTGCATGCAACAAAAGAGTAACAATAGAAGCCTACCTTCTCTGTTGTCTTCCTGTCCATTTTCAATCCAGTTCAAGAATAATCCTGCGAGCGGCAACAATTAACAAGCCTGTAACGTAGCCTGTTAGAGCTGTGATCGTATAGTTTTATGCGTTGTGTTCCACAGACAGACAGACAAACGACTATCACAAGTTACTATTTTATTGAGCAAGTTACTTCATGCAGAAAACTAAGTTTCTACTGCATGAGAACTGTACAGCAGCAAGACTGCACAGAACAAAAGCAAGAGTCGTAATGATCCAAAATTCAAAAACATAATACACAATACACTGAGAGACTGAGATAGGGGGTTTATATATGTTTCAGGACATTCCAGCAGAATTCCATTCACAGGCTCTTTCCAGACAGTTAGTCTAGGGCTACACCTGGTCTGTCTGAAAAGACACCTGTGTTTACGATTTTCATACCAAAACTGCATCATGCTATGGTTTCTTGTCCATCATACTCATTTAACTATAAATTAAATGAAAAATATTTAATAATATTGTGGCACTTTTCTGTCAAAATCAGTTATACATTTCAAACCATGTTTTATAACAAATTCCTACATGTAGCGATCACATGAGGTTTGTACTTATTATTTACATAGTTTATATTGACTTGCTTTTGTGCCAATACAACATCCCACTTATACATGCATTTTATACTGCATATTATAGACAAGTTTCAACTGTTAAAATTTTACCAATATTCTCTGTCATTATTAAAGAAGCTTATAACGGTCTTCTGTTCATATAAAATTACTGCCCCATAAACATATTAAGACCATTGCATGATCATAATGCAGTGTAGACCCCGCTGGACATGTCCCCACTTGACAAGTGTGGACCCTGATCAGACTGCACAATATCTGCACTTCACAATTGTAGACCCAGATCAGAGTGTGCGAACAGCCACTATGTTATAGCTCGATGGCTAATATAGCGCTATCTTTGGCAAAGTAAACAGTAACACATGGCCTTGGACCATTATGTAGTCATCTGACCGACTATGACCAATATGCATAGTAATAATGTTCGTGGAACAATATGGAGCTTATGCGACTTGTAATGTCTTGAGCATGCTTATGGGCTCATATAAAGCTATTTAGGCCACTGTACTCAGTAATACCACAGTTTCGAGGGTCATATGGAAATATCGGGGCCGATTTGTATAGAAAAACGGAACATTTTCGGGGGCATTGAACTTCGCAGAATCAGCACTTTCATCAACATTAACCCTATTTGTACCATTGAACTATTTGGGCCGATTTGCCTTGTAACGCGATTTGAATGCCAGTATGAAACTATCTTGACCGATGTGTATAGTAACGCATCGTTCACAAGGAATGTGCCTTGCATGCTGCGGGCAAATATAGAGATGTTGGGGCCGATGTGTCCTGAAATGCGATATGGTTGAAAGCCAGTATGAAGCTATCTTGGCCCATGTGTATAGTAACGCATCATGCTCAATGGCTGATACGGTGAAAATGTGCCTTGTAATGCGACAAGCTACGTGTAAATATTGAGATATTGGGGCTGATGTGACCAGTAATGCCGCATACATGTTCTGGGGCCAAAATGGAGATATCTGGGGCGGTGTGCCTGGTATCGCAACATGTTCGAGTACCACTATGGAGCTATCTGGTCTTAAGTGCCTTGTAACATGAAATTCTCAAGGACCAGTTTGGAGCTATCTGTGCCGATGTGCTTAGTAACGCATCGTGTTCGTGGGCCAGTATGGAAGTATATATTTTGGCCAAATTACATAGTTACACGACACGCATTTAAATCTGTTACGGGTCCTGGAGGAAACATGAATTAGAACGGTCGAATTAGGAAGAGTGTAAACATAAATCGATTTCTTACCGTAATAGCCGAAGTTGTCGGACAGGCAGGCCATACACAGATCGGAGCAGTCTGATCAGGGTATGAACTGTTTGCTTTTCCATCTGCATCTTTTGGCTGCATTTCTCCTTGGACAAGGTGTCATGTTCAAAGTTTAGGGTGATTACAGCAAAATTTTCAGGTGTCCGAATGTTTATGGATTTTTACGGTATTATTGAAGAAATAGATCAGCTCTAATTGTGATTTGTTGAGTAATAAATTACAGTTTGGAGGTCAGTTGTAAAGTAGACAAATCACGTGCGCGTAGCGCGCGTGATTTGTCTACTTACAACTGACCGAAAAGGCTGACAGGCTGAAAATCGCCAATAATGCTGTTGTTTCCTTCAATATCTCACAACTTTTCGCCATTGTTAGATGAAATCCCGCTAAAATTATCGACTGAAACACATACATTTATATCCATTTCTAACGTTTTCGATGCGAGAAAATGACGTTACACCGTCCAACGTTAAGGAAATCGACTAGTGACGTCATAAATTGACAGTTTTTAATGACATCACTCGTCACGCTCTTCCTTGTCGTGATTTGTTGTAGAATACACCTAATTGCTAATTTCTGGCCCCAAATCGCATATTCAATCTCAAAGTGGTGCCCTTCGAAAACAATACCTCAAACAAAACGGCATCCTTTCATGCTGCACCCAGTAACACGAATCGCTGTACGCAAAAGGTTCGACTCAGCCAATCTGATTACAGCAAGTCTTAGCACCGCCTATCACGTGTACGTGACATTCATCACAGTTATTTTCCATTGCCTATATATGCGCTCTGTGTTAGAATTAATACTTAAATTCATTTGCGATGTTTTACAGTTTTCCTCTTGCTGTTCTTCCTGGTATATGTCTACTTTAAAGAGAGTACGAGAGTCCGAAATGTTGACATAAAGGATGCAAATATATCATTCGGGTAAGTTCTGGAAAATCTATTTTTAGTTCGATCGTTTGTCGGTCAATCAAAAGTTACTAAGCGTAGTAGTTATACTTCGCTGATGTCCACGTGACTATTACTGGCTTTTTCGAAATGCGTCGTCAGGTCAGAGTAATGCATGTAGAGGATTATCTGTAGAATTGATCTGGACTGGGCTCATGTGTTGGGTTTAACAAATATTGTTTACCCAGGTCAGCTCCCATAGAAAGCGGCGTCTGATCAGGGAAAAGTACAGGAATTTTAGGGTTAAACAAAACAATCTAAGTCCCCGGTCACGACCATTTTTCCTAGCCTACCCTCAGAACCAACCAATCCAAAAGCGCCACCAGTGATTTCATTATAACGACTGTCAGTCTTCGCAGAATCAGCACTTTCATCAACATTAATCCTATTTGTTCAAAATGGAATATTATATACAGAAGGAGTCCATGTCAAAATTTAGGGATGCCAGTTTGTGTTTTCTTCAAAATTTGTTTGGAAGATAGCTATAGTTTTTGCAAACAGTGTAGTACCTGATCAGACGCCGCGTTCTGCGGCGTCTGATCTGGACATGCACTGTTTGCCAGGGTACACGTTTTGGGGTTTCTGGTACAAAAGGGTTGAACTGAAATGGTCTCTGCTCTTCATACTAATTATAATCGTCCTAAAACCCATCTGAAGTTGCCTATTGAAACTCTGTGACACTGCCTTTGTGACTTTAGTTAATGTCGCAGGATTGGCGAGATTTGTTCTATCAATGGTGACATGTTGGGAGAATTTGACGATAAACGCATTGTCGATTTTTATTGCATTAAAATCGAAATAGTTCAGGTCTAGCGATTATCCGGAAAATGCCAACTTTAAGACTTGTTCACCTAGCCCTCTGACATTTTGTGACCTCTATAAAACTAAGAGATGCTGAAAATTTGAACTCGATATCTTTACGAATTCCCTAGTTACAGCCACTAACATGTCTCCATATCACCCATCCCAATCAGTGGACTCTGAAATTGCACGCCGATCTAGACCCATAAATCCGAATTTCAGAAAAAAAGTGCATTACCACGTTCCATGTCTTGTACCTAGGTAGGAACAAATGAGCAATTGCATGATACTTGATCCTAATGAGTTCCCTGTAATACAAATGCATAACAATATACAATGATGCTGTTAAATATACAATTTTATTTTTGTTTATGAAAATACTAACATTTTCTTTCAAATGACCATATTTGGAAATTTCAAAATTTAAACCGTCATATCTCTAAAAACCCATGTAGACATTTTATTCTAATTTTCAAGATTTTCTAAACGTGTTGATTACTTTAAGTGATGACAGACTGAAGGCCAAATTTGCTAAGGTTACATTTTTTCCGGAGTAGGCCTATTGTTTTACACAATTTGCTGAAAGGAGACAAATTACTCGCGCTATGCGCTCGTGAGTTGATCTTTATAGCTAACCGCCAAACTACAGTTTATTACACAACAATTCACTGCTACAGTTGATATATTTCTTAAACAAATTCAGGGGCAATTATCTCCTTGCCCGACACCACAGCAAACAAAAAGTAAAACGAAATGGAATAGATAGCTCGTTCAAGTCCGGAATATTCAACTGGCCATGTCTTTCTTTATGGAATGCCCTGGCTGTCTTACGGGGATGAAATTCATTATGTTTGGTGGTTTTCCTATTATATGCTGTGATAAAAACAGTATATGTAGTGGTTAATCTAGTATATGTAGTGGAAACCTCATTATTTTCGGTGGTAAAACGGTGTATACGCTGTAGTATTTTTATTATATGCTGTTGTTTCAGTGTTATATGTTCTGCTTTTTCCATTATCTATAGTAGATATTTCTTGCTATTCGGTGTCTTCATCAGTTGGTGCAGTGCTTTTTTCCATTATATTGAGTGCTTTTGTTCCTATGTTCGGTCCTTTCACACTCTCTCTTTATTTGAGGTAGTCACGTCATTATACTCACTGGTAATGTCATTACGTGCAGTAGATAAATCTTTATCTTGGGTGCAAACTTTATTATCATGATGAGATCAATCGGATGCCTTCGTGAACTACTCGAAAAGTACCGAAGAATAATTGCCGCGGTAAAACCCCGTGGTGCTTTTGTTGCAGTTGCATTATACAGAAAGAGTTATCTGTCCTATTTGAAATGCAAAAACCCTTTTTTTACCAAATGGAATCTTCCTCCTTAAATATAGCATGAGCCCATATCAAAATTTAGGGGTGTCAGGTTGTGTTTTCTTCAAATCTATTGGGAAAATAGATGAACTTTTTGCAAACAGTGTAGGCCCTGATCTGACGCTGCATTCTGCGGCATCTGATCTGGGCCTGCACTGTTTGCAAAAGTACCCCTTTATGGGTTTCCGGTACTAAATGGGTTAAGCATTGTATGATTTCTGTATCTACTATAGTAACTCTACTGCAGTAATCAGTCTCAAACACGAATCCAAAATATCCTCAGCTATTGGTTATTACAAAATTCCTGTAGCTGGAAAGCATAAATCAGCTTAAAGTTTCTAGAAGCACTGATGGCTTGATCGACTCTGTCAGCTGTAAAACTAGTCCAAATGGAGAATTTAATTTGTTTGGCTTTCCAGTTTTTCTATCTATCTTCATATACTGAGTCGGTCATACTTGGCCATTACCTCAGTTGGGTGGTGCGCTAAATTTAGAATTTAGCAAAATAAAAAAAATAAAAACACTGGATGAGTTCTTAAAACTATTTACAATCTGCTTTCAGAGGTGTACTAAAACGCACACCTCTGGATCCCAATCTACACCATGCGGGCTTTGATCTCCTGTGCAGTTTTGGCATTTACCACAGAGGAGGGAAGACTGTTCCACTGAAGAATAGTTCTAGGGAAGAAAGAATTCTTCAGGGCATCACTTTAGGCCTGGTACCTACGATATTGACTGTTGTTTAGTTTTGATGCCCTTGTTTGAGTTGAAGTAGTCACAGGGGTCAAGTATTTATCTTTATTAAGAGACACTGTGTCAGAGTGAATCTTATAAAAGAAGGTTAAAGAGGACTGCTCGCGACGAGCCTCCAACGATGGCCACTCCAGCTCATCGAGCATTTCACCAACACTACTTCTGTTCCGCCATCGCCTGCAGGTCCATCGGGCAGCCGTCCTCTGAACCTTCTCAACCTGTTGAACCTGAGTTTTAACATGGGGATGCCAAACAGGTGATGCATACTCTAGTTGAGGTCTAACCAAGGTTTTGTATGCAACATCCTTTGTCTGCCTAGGTGCAAAAGCCAAATTGCGTCTAAGAAACCCTAATGACCTAGTTGCTTTAGAGGTAATCTCAGAAATATGTTGACCCCAATCAAGATTATCAGTAATGGTGATACCAAGATATTTTGCGGATTGGACATGTTCCAAAGTATGCTGATGTAATGAGAAGTTGAATTTAATCTGCTTGTCTGGAGGGTGCCTTGACACCCTCATTGAATGACATTTGGCCACATTGACCTTCATTTGCCAATCGGCCTCCCAACGTGCTAGGCTATCCAGGTCATCTTGTAAGATAAGACAGTCAGAAGAAGTATATATATTCCTATACAAAACACAATCATCAGCAAACAAGCGAACAGATGACCTGATATTATCAGGAAGATCGTTAATAAATATCAAAAAAAAGGACCGGTCCAAGTACCGAACCTTGTGGGACACCGGACACAACAGGGACTGGATCCGACGCTTGGCCGTCAAGTACAACTTGTTGTGTGCGTCCAGATCAACACAGAAAAGGCCTTTGAGCAGCTTTCATTGAGCATGTGCAGATTTAAAATTAGCACATATGCCAATAAGTTGAGAAAAAAAAAAGACAGTAGCCAATCAATTAGCCTAGCCACTAGGCTTTAAAATGAATGATATGGAATTAAAATAATCTTTTGCACTAAAATGAACAGTATATAAAAGTTTAGCTAGTCTAGTCTCTCTGGCTCAATTTTAATCCTAAGATTTGAGACTCTACCAAATAGACTTGCCATCTCTAAGAAGGTGATAATTTTTTATTTTACAATAAAAATACCAAACAAAAACAAAAAAAAAAAAAAAAAAAAAAAAAAACGATCAGATTTTTATTATCAGACTAGTAGCTAGTCAACGAATCAGTTAAAAACAACATGATGCGAAAAAAAAAAATCTCCAGAAAGGGCATAAAGATCAGTGCTCTTCCAACCTAAAAGCACCTATGGGATAATCAAAATTGCTTGCATATACAGTTGCTTGCTAATACAGGTGAACATATTTGGGAACAAAAGGCGTGCTTGCTTAAACCAGATTGCTTGCTTAATGGAGGAGGCCACAATGACAGAGTATAGAGTACCGGTGTATACCAAACTAGAAAAACTGAGTTATAAAAGGAGGTCTATTCAAACGTTGAGCTCTCTTAGCCTTCTTCTTCTTCTTTTTTCTTCGGCTGGTAGGTTACGAATGCATACGCATGATCTCATCATGACTGGTGATCAGGAGGACGCGGTTTCAATACCTGCCGGGATCGGCAACATTCTTTCGTGCACCCAAGATAAAGATGAATCTACTGCATATAACAATTCAAACTGTGACCACAGCATATAATAAAAATATTACAGCAAATAATGAGTATCCACAACGTATAATAAAATACTACAGCATATATTAAAATACTTCAGCAAAGAATAAAAATACCGCAGCATATAATAGAAATACTACCGCATATAACAAAAATACTACCGCATATAACAAAAATACTACAGCATATACAGGTTTTACCACCGAAAATAATGAGGTTTCTACTACATATACTAGATAAACCACTACATATACTGTTTTTATCACAGCATTTTATAGGAAAACCACCAAACATAATGAATTTTATCCCCGTAAGACAGCCAGGGCGTTCCATATTTCTTCGTAGCAATGTTTGTGTTCATAATAACAGTCTCGACAGCGAGTACTAGCAACAGATAAGGTGTTTTTTTTTTTTGATAATTGAAGGATAGTTTTCCTTATTTCTCCATATAAACCAATGTTATGGGTATTCATTAGAACCGCCTCACCGAGACGGTTCTAATGAATACACACAACATAGGTTTTTATGGAGATCCTTCAATTATCACAGAATACGAACCTTATCTAGTAGGTACTGACCCTGCAATGTTCAAATGTTTGTTTGTTTGTTTTGGAGTTTAACGGCCCAGTAAACACTATTTTAGATAACTTTTGAGCCGATCAGTGAACCTATCCACACTTTTCCTGGGCAGGCTTATACATAAGCGGTTAACTAGTACAATGCACAATCTTTCGTCAGAAACTGACAACTGCCCTTCTTGAATTAGCGGAAGGGCGAGAATGACCGTAGAAAAGATTTCATGATCAATCTCCACGAAAGAATGTTGCCGATCCCGGCAGGTATTGAACCCGCGTCCTCCTGATCACCAGTCAGACGCGCATCCAACTGAGCTACCGAGGCCGGCACAATGTTCAAAGGTCTTAAATTGTTTCTTTGCACCGGCTGCATATCCATGGTCTTCATAAAACATTCGAAAATTATCGCGCTAGTAGATGCATGAAGACACAAAATAATTCTTCGCATCGGTTAATTTTCTGATGAAAATCTCTTGTACATGTATTTGTCAACTCAAACATAGGTTATGTGTGCTTGTTAGAAGCGCCTTAATCAAGGCGGTTCTAACGAGTACCCACAATCTATGTCTTCTAGCAGAAAGAAGAAAGGTATTGTATACCACTGTGAGCCACAGGTTTTCTCCGTATAAAGTGGGGGTAAATTCAGGGGAGATCATTACTTGGTCTTAATTACATGATGTGCATTGTGAGAACTCGTAGTCGAAAAATGAATGTTTTGTTTTTTCTCTCTTTTCAGTGTAACGACACCACCTTTTGGACGACGACGCTAAATCTGATGTTGGCGGCGAATAGAAAGAAGTTGCTTGCTCTACAAGGCATTAAGATTACAGACATATGCAATATACTGCCCTAAATGACATTTTAATCTTTCATTACTACGTTCCAAAGGGGATTCTTCCAATGCTGAATTTGGACACGTCCATTCTATAAAATAGGGGCTTAGGTCACTATTCATTTACAGGTTGTCGAGTAGTGTAGATACTGAAAAGGTGGCTCACTATACACCCTTCCATTCTGGAAAATAGGTATTGGTACCTGTGTGCGGGGTTGACCATGTTGAATTTTTCATGTTAAACCCTTAGCCCACTAATCACAATAATTGTCTTCTGCTTTATTGTCTGTTGGTTCCTTTCAAAGTCATTGTTGCAACTTGTGGACCCAGATTAGACTGCTCAGTCTGATCCGGGTCCACACTGTTTGTCTGTATACAAAAATTTTGTTAAAAAGTTTGCAAGAAGATTAAGTAGACGCGAACAGATATTTAGTTTGTTCCAGAAAGCCGCCATATTGATATTTGTGGATTTATGGTGAACCCTAATCTTTGCTTCTGTGCACAAGGAAAACAAATTCATTTTTTTTTCGAAGAAAATTTCTGATATTGTACTTAGTCGTGATGTGTGGTTGTTCGCATAGCCTCACTGAGGCGGATCCGATACCCATCTTGAATAGAAAGTCAACAGAAAAATATTATTTTGCAAACCACACATTTTTTTACACTTACAAAAAGGGAGGAGGGGAGTATGCACAGGTATTTATCTGTTTATTAATATTCAATGCTCAACAACAACGAATGCAGCAGAAGCAGCAGCAACAACAGCAACAACAACAACAACAACAACGACAATGGCAACAACAGCGTACTGTATTAGCAGCAACAACCATGCATTTTTGTAAAGTGCTGTTCCTCGGTTCAATGCCGCATCTTATAATCCCAGTCCTGCTGAAAATAATTTTGCCTCACCCGCTGTCTGATCTGAATCTACACTGTTTGCAAAGGTTACGGTTGTCGTGTTCAGCAAGATAAGGGTTGAACCCATATATGACAATGGAATCTTTCACCCAACGGTCGCGGCAGGTCAGTTTCCATTTGATTGGGTGTCAGTTTTGTATTGTATGTGGTATACGTTTGATAAAATGCTTGTCTTTTAAGCAAACTGAGTAGACCCAGATCATCGGTGTCTTATCTGTGTCTAAACTGTTTTACAGTATCCCATTCGGATGTGAGGCATACACGGGTTAAATGTTGTTTTTATATATTTATTTTATGCAATAAATCTAAAATTATGATACTTGTTCAGAGCGAATATACAACCGAATTCCACTATTAAGGCAAACAAAAGTTAAGACTTGGCCTTCTTTTAAAACTTGTTCAAAGGATCATTTTTCCCTTCTTTGTTTTTTGTTTTTTCTAAACTCAGTGTCCTCCTAGTAAGAGGCCATCCTTAAAGGCGGTCTTAATATATTCCTGTCATAGTCAGGCGAGTCCCGTCATTTGAAAAAGAGTTACTACTTTGTGCGAACAGCAGATCTGGGCCCATGATAACACTGCGTACTTACAGTTTAAGTAGACACTTATATTAGGTATTTATTTAACCACAGTAAGAAGGTAATTGCGATTGGACACAACTTTTGATCTGTGCAGTGGACGATCAGTCACTTGCAATATAAAGTTATCACGTGGTATCTCAATAAGTTAACACAGAAGCCATGAGTGGAGTTTAATTGTGTATGTTGTCTATACATGTTTCACTGTTCATTGGTATCATTCATTGATTGTATCGTTGGAATTAACGATGAAGAACAGTTGGCGTGTGCTTCCCTGGCTTACGTTACTGAAAAGTGGATAAAATGACGGATAAGTATTTACAGGCCTATTGTTTTATTTTTTCTGACATCCTCAATAACTGACAAAATACGGCAGCTAACTCTTAACTTGTATTCCCATCCCTTCTGGTCATGTGTACGGTCACTTTACATTGGATTGAACGGTCCCTTGCGATATTAAATCATTGGAGTTGAACAGTCACTTGCCACTTTGTTCATTGAAATTGGACATTTACTTGCGATCGTGATTTCACAAAAATATTTTTTTTATTTAGGGTGCTTCTAAGAATTCTGATTAGAGACTGTCTTCAAATGACCAAACCACTTCCTTCTAATTCCACGTGGCATAGTGTTTAAGACATTGCTACCATTTCATTATCATGGTGCGGGTATCTTTTGGCTTCTGCATCTTCCAACTGAAAACACAGGTTTTATTTGAATGGAAGCTTTACGTCCCCGTCAACACTATTCAGGTCATTTTACAGACGTTGCTTCCAATTATGTGGGAACTTCACCCGACACAGAGATGAAATGACATCTCAGGCCATACCGCCCAAAACAATAGCGTTTTATGCAGGGACGGACCGACCCTCGCCACTTTGCCTGGGCAGCCTTAGATCTACTCCAATAGGACCTATTACTTTCTATATATAAAACTAACTTAGACCTTCTAAGCGGTTTACAAGTACTCATGTGCGGTCGGCTTCAGCTCTGCCTGGAAGTACTATGCATCCCAGTCTATTTCTCCAAGCCCCGATGGTACCGAAACGTAAATTCGGCGAAATGAACAAAACGAAAATGCCATGCAAAGGAGCCAGGCCGGTCAGATGACGATAGATAATGAAAAAAAAAGATGAATTTATACCTTAGTGACGTCCCAGAAACCGATTTCTTAAAAAGTAACGCGACATGGCCGTGATGCCATAGAAACTGCGATATAAAACTTTCGCAATGGATTGTTTCAGCACGCTGCCGTATGTTTAGGGGATAATTGTGTTCAAAATTGTGATTTTGGGGGGGGGGGGGGGGGGGGCGTGGAAATCGGAGGTTTAACGGTCGGAAATTTCGTTTTACGGCGACGCGTAATTTGCGACCGAAAACCGACCACTTACCTCCCAAAATCACAATTTTGTAATACAGTTATCCCCATTCTAATACCCTTATACGGTGGTTTTGTTAAAAACTGTATTATTTTGCGCAAAAGGCTAGCGCTGTGAGCTGCGTAAAACCAAATGCTAGCCAATGAAAAGCGACGTTACGCGATAAAGTCGGGTTTCCGACAGTATATCGCAGATTATACTGTCGAAAATTTTTGACGTTATCCAATCAGACGTCGCGTTACATACGCAAATGCATTAGAATATGTTATGCTGTGCAAGATGACAACCACCCCCAGCACATAACATTCACAGTGAATTTTGAAGTATAACGGCGTATCACCTCAATCCGACTTAAGGTTTTAGAAGCAATCGACGGATAGACGACGGACAATGGTGTTCCAGGTTAGCTGATGAATAGGAACATTCATGTACTGTAGAATGCAGTATGCAGCCCCATCAGTTACAAAATTAAACCGCCGTTTTGAGTTGGAATATACAAAATATTTCGTGTTTTGTTTTCTTTTTAACTTCAAAACAGTGTTCACAAAAATAAAATCGTATGACGAAACGTGCAATGACACTTGGGCGGGAACAAATAACGTCATTGATTTTGGTTTGATTTCAGGTTTTACGCCCCGGTCAGCACTATTTAGGTCATTTTGGAGACATTGCTTCCGATATTGTGGGACTTTACCCGAAAATGAGATGAAACCACATCTCAAGCCCTACCGCCCAAAGAAACCGCTTGGGTTTTGTTTGTTTGAGGTTTAACGTCCCCGTCAACACTGTATAGGTCATTTTGAAGACGTTGCTTCCAATTTTGTGGGACTTTTACCCGACATTGAGATGAAATGACACCTCAAGCCCTGTCGCCCATTGAAACCAATAGCGTTTATAAGCATGGAGCCCATCTAGTTCTTCAAGCCCCGATGGAAGTGTGGGGGGGGGGGGTTCCACTAGAGTTTAAGGAGCGGTCCGACTCGCAACACTTTTCTTGGGCAGGCTTAGACCTTCAAGTGGTTTACCAGTACTCAAGCCTTGGTGCGGTCAGTTTCAGCTCTGCGCGGCAGCACTATGCAAACCAATCTATTTCTCCAAGCCCCGATGGGCCGGGGCGCTAAAATGACGTTATGAGAATGTCCATATCAACAATGTACTTTTGCTGTACAAACTGTGAAGGTAAAGGTGATTGAATCGAATTCAAAATCAAATTTAAGGGGAATGGGAACACCTAGCACATTTTCCGCCATTTTTTCAAAGGGAGATAACTTTCGGGACTTCCTGTTCGCTTTCCTATAAGTCCTGTCCCACTGAAAAAGGGGTCAACTCTTAAAGGAAAGAATTTGCTCCTCTGGAGCAAATTCTTTCCTTTAAGAGTTGACCCCTATTGACATGGGAGACAAAAATACTTTTGCAGGAGTTACCTCCCCTGAAGGTGTTCCCATTCCCCTTAAAGACTCGTTTCTTGATTTCCACATTACGATAACACACCCGTATGGCATAGTCCATTTTTCACATCTCCAAAAATGGCTACTTTTCTGAAGAAAATCTGTGATATTTTTCTTATAAATACTACAAACATAGGTTGTGGGTGCTCGATAGAACCGCCTCATTGAGGCGGTTCTAACGAGTACCCACAACCTATGTCTTGGAGTTAAAATAAGAAAAATAATGTTTACTCCCTTAAACCCCAGTTTTCTCTATATAAAGTGGGGTTTAGGGGGTCTTCATTTCACGGACTTGCTCACGTGATGCATATGAAATGACCACTCGTGTAATATTCTCGCTATCCAAATTTATGAAATACATACGTGAAGAAGTGAAATATAGTTTATATTTAAAATATGAGCCCCGCCAAGCGAATTTGTGTCTTCGAGCATTCCGTCATGACAAATTTTAACTGCGCATGCCCAGCCATTCAGAGGGGCCAGGGATATGGCTTTCTGTCTGAAGGTTCCTCTTGATTCACTGCTTGTATGAGCGAGCAGCGAAGGTTTTGGCGAGACTGCGCGGATGCGCAGGCTCGCCTGAGTGAGTGTTTTGAGTTTTACGTCCCACCAACAGCTAAGGTCATACGGAGACGGGACCTCGGTTTAAAGACTCATCCGAACGTCTGGAGAAGCCCGGGATCAATCGTGCGATCCCTGGTTTACAAGGCGAGTAGTGTTACCACTGCACCACGGAGGCTTCTACAGGCTCGCCTGAACCTTCGCTGCTCGCATAGGCGATAAGTACCAAAATCGCTTGACGTGGCCCATATGTTATACATGTGTATTTCCCTAGTGAAAAAATGTAAATTTGTGCTTGTGAAATGTAATTTTGGAATGCACTGGTACTCCGTTCTATGCTACTTCACTTGAAACTTCAAATACCACTGGACAAGCGTATCCCTAATATTTTCCGTCTCACACTAGCTGTCTAGCTCTAGTGTAAAAAGCTGTTTAAATCTGTCAGTCATGTTGCAAATGACAATTTCAGGTTCCTGCTAATATTTATCATCTTGGATGATGAAACTGGACGCATTTATTTTCATGGTTTCCATATGAAGTTTGCTGCATTGATGGAACGTTCAAACCCATCCGGGCTCATGTAGACGCACGCACAAGAACGCTGGTAATGACAAGGAAATGCGCAGTTGAAGATTTACTACCTTGAAATGGTTATTAACCCTTTTTGTACCTAACCGAATCTTCCTCCTTATATATACCAAGAGTCAATTTCAAAATTTAGGGATGTCGGGTTGTTTTTTCTTCAAAATTTATTTGGAAAATGGCTTGGCTTTTCGCAAACAGTGAAGGCCCGGATCAGACGCCGCGTTCTGTGGCGTCTGATCTGGGCTTTCACTGTTTGCCCTGGTACCCGTTTTGGGGTTTCCGGTACTAAATGGGTTCATAAATTAGTTGGGGGCTTACCGGACTCCGGGGATCACCTCCCTAGAAACTCTTGAATGTGAGCGAGTGAGTGTGTTGGTGAGTGAATGAGAGTTTAACGTATCACCAACTGTTTGTAGGGATCTTACTAATCAAAAAGAAATCCGTGATCGAACGCCAAAGATAAGCTGGACAAGTATTATCCCGTCCGTTTCACTCCAGTAGGAGCTACGAGGCCGTTTTGCTTTTTCTCTGTATTTGTGTGCAAGATGGGACAAACGCTGTGTTTGTGTATAGTCATTTGATCGTGCCATTGACTACACAACTACAAACATGTAGTAATCACATTCGAAAGTATGCTTGCTGCAGGAGGCTTTCCTGTAAGCGACCATAGCGCAGAATATATTTATTTTCTCGGCCCTTTGGAATTAATTGTTTTGGCTATGCAATTCTGCCTAAGTATACACAAGACGGCGTGAGGAGAGTTGCATGTTATAATGATTTTTCATGAACACACTCCGTAAAACCGAGTTTTGCATATTCAAATATTTATGAAGGGACCACGTCAAAACAGCGTTTTGAATATGCCGTGGTTCCAAATTTTAACCAATGTTCGCCACAAAAACCGGGATCGAGTGTGATTCTTCAATGAGACAGGGTTTATAGTGTATAAAACCATTTTATTCATGGTTTATGTAGTATGTAGTGAATCATATTTGCATTGTCTCCATTCACTGAAACAGAAGAAAACGGGCCTCCGTGGCCTTGTGGATAAGAGCGCTGACTCTTAGTCATTAGGTCTCTCACCGCCGTAGGTTCGAGCCTCGCTCGGGCCACGTGTGAGACGCCAAGTTCTGCAACAGAAGGTCAGGTGGTTTTTCTCCGGGTACTCCGGTTTTCGCCCACCTCTGATTAAAGATCGGCTCGATATGAGTGAAATAATCTTGAAAGGGCCGTAAAACCCAAACCAAAAAAAAAAAAAAAAAAAAAAGAAAGAAACAGAAGAAGCAACTTTTGACAGCTCGCGGGAAAGTTCTGGACCGCCTACATAAATGTGTATTGCCCTCGCCCATCGGGGCTTGGAGAAAAAGATTTGGCTGCATGATGCTTCAACGCAGAGCTGAAACCGACCACATACAAGTGCTAGTAAACCGCTTAGAAGGTCTAGGCCTGCCCAGGCAAAATGGTAAGAGTCGGATTGCCCATACATATTAACCTATTGATTTCATTGGGCGGCAGGGATTGAGATGTCATTTCATGTCGGGTAAAGTCCCACAGAATAAGAAGCAACGTCTCCAAAATGACCTAAGTAGTGTTGACCGAGACGTTAAACCTCAAATCAATTTCAAACAAACAAACAAAACATAAATGTGTAATTGAAACTTATGCGTGAAAATCTACAACAAAAATACGAATTCATCCGAAGTTAAATACTAAGCTGAGTAAATGTAATAGACGTCTTTCGAATCCAGTCTTTAAGGAAATACTTAAATAAGATAAGAATAATTCCTTAAATCGTTAAGCTGGCCTTAACTTATGTAACGATTGTAATCCTGGGTCGAGAGCAATTGTTATCCTTGGCCCTCGACCCAGAATTACAACGCGTGATGTTTTAGAGTATACGAGCTTACATTAAGTATTTACTTACCTGTCGTATAAAGCGAACTTCAAAGAAATTCTTTCGGTTAAGTCGTTTCTTATCCTAAGAAAATGCTTAAATATTTAAGATACGAGCGCGAGTCAATAACTTATTTCTGGGTGAGATCGATCTCTTCTTTTTCGATGTAATTGCCCTCTAGAATGGTAAAATCGGACCAACACAATTCTAGTGCCATTAGCCCGAAACTGAAGAAGCCAGGGTCCTTTTCTCTGACCCACTCCTCAGCTGCCGCCATGACTTCTTCGTTTGACCGGAAATGACGTCCACGGATATCCTTTTTCAGGTTTGGGAATAGGAAATAGTCACTATGAGCTAAGTCCGGAGAATAGGCGGGGTGTGGTATTAGCTCGTACCCATTCCGCTCAACAGCCTGGTTCCGTCTTCTGCAGGCGTTTTATTGCGTTTTAATTCCTCAACCCAGAATTTAACTTGTGAATACGATGGTGCAGACGACCTATAGACATTGGTCAACCCGCAACGTATTTACTGACCCGTTTTTCCATTTCAAATACAAGTGCTGAATTACAGCACGGTACTCAACTTTTGTTTGCATCGCTAAATGAGTGAATGACACGATAAGGGTGCAAGTTTGCCCTCATGCCTAAAACATATATTGAAACAAGGCATGGAAATCTTGGTTGTCTCGGTCAATTGGAAATGGGATAGGCTGGTTACATATTGACTTGCCCTCGTACCATAGGTTTAAGATTGGGCAAACAATGGTATATATTCAGGCTTTGATTCAATGGAGTGAACGACGGCGGGAAAAAATTTCAGGTTACAGAGAGATGCAAACCCACCTAATAGGAAATTTGGGACCGGTATCGCTTCTCATCTAATACCATCATGTACATTAAATTTGATTCGGCCAGAAACACACACCGTACAACCGGCTGTTGCGAAGACAGATTACTGCCTCGATGATGATGATGATGATGATTTCGTGTTAAACGACGCGTCAACCCTCATTGTGGGTCATAAGCGTCAAGCGGTTAATGGTTAAACGACATGAAGAATTATGAGGATATTAAAAGTAAAAAAAGTTAGTATGATATGCATAAAAATCTGAAACAGTTAAATTTTATGAAAAAGTCCAATTTCTTCTAAGAATAAAATAATATTATCAGTAGGTACATCGTCAAACAATCGTTGCAAAGTGTCAGCTTTGAAATATAAGTTACGTGAGGGTGAAAAGTCAACACAGTCAATTAAGGTCTGTTTTAAAAAAGTGAAAAGCTGATCACAGCCTACACAAGTAGGTCGATCATCTCCATTTAAAATATAAGAGTGGGTAACTCTAGTATGGCCAATGCGCAATCGCATTAATACTACATCCTCTTTCCTGGAAAATTGTGGAGGAGAGCATTTTGTTCCGACGCCAGGTTTAATGGCATGGAGTTTGTCATCTATTGCACGATCCCATTCGCCTTGCCAATCCGACAAGATGTATCTGTTGAAAAATGGTTTAAAATTATTAAAAGGAATTTTAAAAATAGACGGATCAAGCTTGAGCGATTCCTTTGCTTTCTTGTCAGCATACTCATTGCCGCCAATGCCAATATGGCTCGGAAGTCAACAAAACAAGATTTGGCGAGTTTAAGAAATTTCGATATGGTTTTCAATCAATTTTTGTATTTGAGGATTTTTGGATGATGAATGGTCTAAAGCCTTAAGCACAGAAAGTGAATCAAAACATATAATTGCTTATTGATTTGTTGAAACACTGATAAAATCTAAAGCTAGGTCTATTGCCTTGGCTTCAGCTGTAAAAATAGATGAACCATCTGGAAGGCGAATGGTGATTACTGCCTCGAAGACAGATCAAAGTTAAGCTGACCAAGAAAGGATAGGTGAAGGTTGTTTGTTCGTATAAATCGAGAAGGCAATAAGTTGGCTTTTGCTGCTAATAGAGAAGATTCGGAATGCCTGGAGATACCGCAACAACAATCTGGCTATGTTTCAATCCCAGATTAGGCGTTGGCAGGTCGTTTAAAATATGTTTTAAGAAAATCACATTAAAATCATGTTTGCGGCTTCAACTATACGCCTGATGAACAAGGTATATTACATCCACTTGTTCACACAACAACTACAACTATTTAGCAGCAATTCTGCCAAATTAGACCGCACAGCTGGGTTAAATAAACCATCCATGCACCCCTAAAGAGAGCTACGTGTCAAGATAAAATGCTGTCTCTGACTACAAGTTATTGTTTATGTGGCTGTCCACAAACACAGATCTGAGATTTCGAAAGTTAACATTCATGACAGATCAGAATTTCGGTTACATCTTTAGGAAAGCAGTATTTCGATTGATTTCTAAAGGCTATTTTCGCGTTTCGGACGAATGCTTTTTGTACCCTTATTAATTACCAAAACATGATATGCGTTTTTACTGATACATAAGAATGCCATTTGAGCTACTTTGATTATATCAGGAAGATGGGTTCTTTCTACAGTCTTCTTATCTCAGCTGTGTATCTTTGACAAATGTTTAAATGTGACTTTTTATTATTCCACAACATTATTGACATCATAAACCAAAACAGTTGTGTGACCCTGTTGACATTAAAACAGAGAGGCTGCTGTTTTATGACCCATTGA
Organism: Lucinisca nassula; assembly: GCA_963580285.1. Taxonomy (NCBI): domain Eukaryota; kingdom Metazoa; phylum Mollusca; class Bivalvia; order Lucinida; family Lucinidae; genus Lucinisca; species Lucinisca nassula. The sequence continues at coordinate 53,395,788 of OY757025.1, read as the reverse complement.
ACGGATCCCTACTCGAGATATTCGCCAATCAAACCAGAGAAATATTTACTTGTGAAATATGCAACAAGTCAAATCTGAGACGGTATTTCATAATAATAAAAATAATAATAACAATAGGACCATGATAGTCCTTTATTTTATAATAGACAGTTTTAAAGGTTTGTCCAGATAGCTCAGTGGTAGAGCGTCCGATTCGGAAACGGGAGGTTGTGCGTTCATCCCCGGCCGCGCCATACCAAAGGCGTAAAATGGTATGAAGAGCTCCCTTGGCTGACGCTCGCATTATCAGGATCAGTCCTAGGAAGATAAATGAAGGCAGGTAAGTATTTATTAAAGGACACTTTGTCTGTCGCAATAAAAGCTCTACATAGCTAGTAGCAAGGAATTGGGGGTGGGGGGTGGGGGTGGGGGGGGAGGTGTTGAGAGCATACTTTTTGTTTCAGCCAAAAAAAGGTCCATTTAACCCATTAAGGCTCCAAGCCTATTTTGGCCCAAATATATTTTCTTTTTGGCAAATTAAGCCTCACAACCCTAAAACATCCATATCCTCGTTTTGGCAAATTAAACCTCCCAACCCTAAAAAAGTCCACTCCAACTGGCTGCGACATACCAAGGGCGAATGGACTTTTTATTTTGACCTCAGAAGCCTCATTGGGCCTCCAGGGCTCCCAGCCCATTTTAAACCACTAGCACACTGCCAAAGCCGTTGCGAAGCAACATAAAAACAAAGAGCCCGGGGGACGGCCCACCACCCTCGCCGGCCCGGGGCTCTGGCAGGCCCCAGTTCTAGGCTAAATTCCCATTCTAGATAGTCCTCTCTAGCCCACCTTAGGACGGCTCACCACCGCGGCATTGAGTGTATGGATTCGTCGTCTGCGAAACTTGTGCTCGACATGTTTAGAGATGTAATATGAAATTTAATAGGACCACGTGATATTGGCTATTACTGCATCGGAAAAAGAACGTATCGCTGGCCCATAAAAGAGTGTCAACATTGATTTTTATGAGGTAAACAGACAGTTTGTGATACATTTCTTTTTCATACGCTTTATGATTTAATCGTCAGTTCTAATCGAAGCTGACCAGAAAAATCGAAGCTGACACATTTTATTGGACCTGACAAAAATAAACGTATGAAATGAACAACAATTAATATTTGCGCAACAATAAAACTTTTTCCTTTTTCAAAGCTGACGCGTCGCTAACAAGCGAGTGAGGGAGGTAACTGCGAGACTATTAGGTCAACTGAGAAAGAAGAGTAGGATTTCTTAGTATGCTCCAGGAAGTTACAAGCCATAACCAGCCAGTTGTGCCCATTCTGTCCTAACCAGCCAGTTCTACCCATTTCATCCTAAAGACACTGATCAGATGTAACCAGCCAGTTGTGCCCATTCGATCCTAACCAGTCAGTTGTACCCATTTCGTCCTAAAGACACTGATCAGATGTAACCACACACATCCCCCCAAGCTTGAAGGCCAAGGGCGACAGGCGTCGCGATGATCGTTGCGGGCAATCCGACCCCAGAAGCAGCGAGTACAACGCCTGTCACAGAAAACGCAGTCTCAATCCCGTCTACGACATTATCTCCGCGCCGGTACTTCTTGTAGAGCGAGGCCCTGTAATCCCGCTCCTTCTCGAGGCGGAATCCGACCTCGGCCACATGCTGAAGTCTATGATTATCTCCGGTTTCAAGTCCTGGGTAGAGGCCATCGTGTTATATTACACCGCTGGGTAGGTTTAAATGGCCTACTGGCCGATAATGACTGTAGTTTAGTCTGCTGTGAGCGCACCAGGCGTAAATTGCAGCCTACTAATGACACCAAGAGGATGAGCAACTAACAATGAGGAAAACAGAAAAGGAAGAAGAAAAATCAAGGCACTGAAAGTACTAATAGAAGATGATGGTAGAAATTTGCTAGTATAGATGGTCGAGCCAGTGTATTCTGAATTAGAAATCCAATGATCAAGCCACTGAGCTATAGAGGACTGGTGGAGTACATAAAGGAAAATAAAGATAATTTTAAGCTAAAAAATATATTTGTTCTTTGCTTTAAAACATGTAAACATGCAGTTTTGTTCTGGAAAGACTTCAAGTATTTATGGATAAAGTCATCATACAATAAAATAATATACAAAGTACATGTTTTGGTCCTAAATCACTCACCTGAATGAGATGTTTACGAAAATTTACTGACCATAGCTGCAGTGTTTCATGGAAATCAATTGAAACTAGAGCAACTAGAGGTTCTGATTATAGCCTACCACAGCACTTTTGTTCGTGAAAGACCCCAAGTGTTGAAATATTTTGAAAATATTTTGAAATCATGCTTACCAGATACCATAAGTTAACTGAAAGACGATGTAAAACCGAACGATGGATTTAACTCCATCTGTTCTGGCCTCTAGGTCCTGATTCTGGTATACACAACACAACAATCCAATGCTTTCAACTTTGCAATCCACACAGTTCTTCATAATAGTGTGACCAAAACTTTTCATAAAAGTCAAATTTTTAAATCTATGAAGGGATGTAGTCCCAAGAATTATAGGGCCCTGGTCCTGATTCTGGTTTACATGATACATCAGCCCACTGTTTGTGTGTTTACATTTTAACTTTCTCAGCCAAGTTCCTGAGACATCTTAGTAAAAACTTAAATAATATAAAATTAATTATTGATTAACATCAAGAGTTACAGGCCCTTAGCCCTGATACACACCATCCATGTGTGTGACAGGTTCAAATTTGTAGGTCCTGATTCTTTTTTCTTTTTTTACGGATTTCTTTTTTTTTAAAGATTGATCATTCTACAAACCAGTCAGTACATAATTGAATGTATGGTCTTCAGGTCAACATTGCCTTACATGCAAATGTTTTACCGAAAAGGCAAATCAAATTTTTTTTATAATGCATCTGTATCATTGTTGATTGTTAACATAACGAGTCGTTGCCCGCCCAGAACCACTAGCCTGACTTTAAGTGTTAATAACTTACTGCATATGTGAAACAACAAAGAATTAAGTAATGGTAGGTTCCTACAACACCTTTGGCAGTCCGTTAAACTTTTGCCAAATCAAAAGAGGCGCAGAAGTACGGACTGGACAAGAATTGTTTGTTTGTTTTATTTGAGGTTTAACGTCCCCGTCAGCAATGTATAAGTAATTTCGGAGACGTTGCTTCCGGTTTTGTGCGACTTTACCCAACACTGAGATGAAATTACATCTCAGCCCTGTCGCCAAATGAAAACAATAGGGTTTATAAGCATGGATGGTCCGACTCTCACCGCTTTGCCTGGACAGGCTTTGATCCTCTACTCATGTGTGGTCAGTTTCAGCTCTGCATGGAAACATCATGCAACCCATCTATTTCTTCAAGCCCCGATGGGCGGGAGCCGGGACTGGACGAGCAACATCAAATGTCAAACTAACAGTGATGAAAAACTTTGGGACGTTCTAGATGAAAATATATAATTGCAATGATTTCAGCACCCAATTTCGTAAAATCATTCTTCGATATAAAAGTATTAGGTGCAACATAAATGTTATACGACAGACTGCATGCATGGTAGTTAACCCACTTTGCGTCCCTCTTTAATTACTCGCCAGTGGGTCAGGCCTCGGATTCTATGACGGTTCCAGCGTAAAGGCTTACTGAGAATTAGAGAGAATTTAGTTTCATGTAATGTTGGCTGGTGCCTGATGCTCTGTCTCTGGTCGGGCCCATCGGAGTCGAACTGCTAGTTTTATTTTGCTTTAGCATTTCAGTGGTTTCTTGTTGTCGTTCATCTCTGTGGTTGTTTGATTCTTGTGTTCTCGGAGATGTTGCACTGATGAGTAAGGAGGTCTTTATGCAGACTGAACAAATTATTTGTCTAAATCGCGACGGAAGCAAGGACGAGGATTGCGGCCACGTAAAATCTATTTAAGCCCCCCCCCCCCCCCTCCAACCAAGTGGGATTCGTTTCACTGACCGTTCCAGTACGGTTCTTTTGTCGAGGATTACTTTTGTTATGGGTTGTCTTTGAGTCTTGTATCGCTTATATTCTTTGTTTTGGATAGCCAATTAGCCGTTTTGTGTGAAAGTGACTTCCTTTTGGCTTGTCGCTAGTGGTGTTTCCATTGGAGTCTAGTTATTTCATGTTTGTGTTTCTTTCCCTTTGGTGTCTCAGATGGGAGCTCAAAAATTGTATCGATTCCTGATCATTGCCTTCACTTCTATTTAGCTCCTTAAGGGCTTCTACATTGACGTGGTAAGGAGGCTTGTGTGCCATCATTTAATGAAATAATTTGGCACAAACCAAAGCAGTCCAACAATTAAACCCTATTATAAACATAGAATGTGTTAGGGTAGGAGCATACCCTTTTACGAATTACTAGCAGTTCTTAATCTTTAGATAATAATTGCTTGTCCGACCTTATGTATTCTGATAAACAAACGGATATGAATATCTCTTTATATCAGAAATTAGATTTTTTTTTATGAATTTTATTATATAAGCTGTAATGCTTAATATAGTTTTTGTCCTTCAAATCTGTAGATAAAATATTTGTCATTCAGCGACCAAGTTTGCTGGATGTGTTACCGAAGGCCAAGACAAGCTTCCTACGCTATACTGGTTACCAAAACTTCATAAAAGACCTTACAAAGCACGGTTTATTGCAATTTCTAGCTCTTGCACTACCACTGAACTTTCTAAATTATTAACTTCCTGTCTTACTGCTATTAAAACGCATGTGATTAAATATTGTGATAAAGTCTTTGAAAGATCAGGAAGAAATCTGTTTTGGTCTATAAAAAATTCGAATGAGGTTTTAAATAAATTGAAATCCAGACATTTTCGTGCTTCAAGTCTGTCTACTTACGATTTTTCCACTCTTTACACTACACTTCCTCATAATCTTATAAAAGAAAAGCTTAATGTTTTAATTGAATGGGCTTTTCACAGAGAAGATTCTCTCTATCTTGTATGTAATGTCAGAAATGCATTTTTCACTTCTAAAGAGCATAAGAATTATACACTTTGGTCATGTCAGAAAGTGTGTGATGCCCTCACCTTTCTACTTGATAATATTTATATTAGATTCGGTACAAAGTTATTTAGACAAATTGTGGGCATTCCGATGGGTACGAATTGCGCACCTCTTGTGGCTGATCTATTCTTGTATTGTTATGAAAGAGACTTCATGGTGTCGCTTTCCATTGAAATTTAGATGATTTATTTAATATTGATAATACCCATTTCGATGGTTTGATCAGTCAGATTTACCTCCCAGAACTTCAGTTAAATAAAGCAAATTCTTCTGATACCGAGACCCCGTTTTTGGATTAACATCTATCTATTGTAGATGGGTTTGTTTCGTGCAAAATTTATGATAAACGCGATGACTTTGATTTTGAGATTGTAAATTTTCCTTTTTTGGATGGTGATGTTCCTCGTGCGCCATCCTATGGCGTTTATATTTCGCAATTAATTCTATTTGATAGAGTGTGTAGTCATGTAACTGACTTCAACACTCGAAATAAATTTTTAACGGCTAAACTTCTTAATCAGGGTTATACGTCCCATAAACTACGCAAAGCCTTTTCAAAATTTTATAGATGCCAATCTGATTTGATTTCAAAATTCAATATTGGACTTAAATCTCTTCTGCAACAAGGTCTATCGGAACCCGAATGTTATGGTTACTTAGTATATGCATTCAGAAAAATATATAACCGCAATAACTTTAGCACCCAATTTCGTAAAATCATTCTTCGATATAAAAAGATTGGGTACAACATGGATATTATACGACAGACTGCATGCATGGTAGTTAACCTAATCACGGTTGGCAACTTTGTTTTCCTCTTTAATTGCACGCCGATGGGTCAGCCCTCAGATTCTATGACGGTTCCAACGTAAAGGCTTATTGAGAATTAGAGAGATCTAATTCAAGGTAATGTTGGTTGGTGCCTGATGCTCTGTCTCTGGTCGGGCCCATCGGAGTCTAACTGTTGGTTTTCTTTTGCTCATGCATTTCAGTGGTTTCTTGCTGTCGAGTCCTCACCGTTGTCTCACCTCAGTGGTTCTTTGATTATTCGTGTTCACGAAGATGTTGCACTGATGAGTTAGGAGGCCTTCGTGCGGACTGAACAAATTATTTGTCTAAATCGCGACGGAAGTAAGGGCGAGGATTGTGGCCACGTAAAATCGATTTAAGCCCCACAGTGGAAATCTTTCCTATGACCGTTCCAAGGCGGTTCTTCTGTGGCGATTTATTTATGTTGTTGTTTGTTACTTACCGTGTGTATCACTTGTGTCTTGTTATTTTGGATGGCCATATGGCCATTTTGTGGGAAAGTAACTGTCCTTATGGCCTTCCTTTGTTTAGGTTTCCATTATGGTCTGGTCGCTTAATGTTTGTGTTTCTTTCCCTTTGGTGTCTTTGATGGGTGGAGTAAGTTAATTGTATCGATTCCTGATCTTTGTTTTACTTCTACTTTATAATGATAATGGCACTTAATTCGGGGAAAAGTAGGATTGTTTAGTAAAATATATAAAATATAATATAATATAATAACTAGAATTTGTTTTTCTACAAAAACACAGATGTCTCCCCCGTTTTTGACTGCTAAGTATAACCTTGACATTGGAGGTATGGAGCTGGGTCTTGTGTGCAACACATCATCTAATGAAGATGAACATTTCTGCATAGTAACTTTAAAAATGTTCATAGAAAAATAAAAAAGTTATTGGCCGTAAACAAAAAAAGCACTTTTTTACCTTTGACCTCTAAGTATGGCCTTGACCTTTGCGGTACAACACATCGTCTCATGATGGTTAACATTTCTGCCAAGTAATTTCATAATCCATCAAAGAATAAAGAAGTTATTAACTGTCCTTTTTTTACCTTTGACCTCTAGGTATGACCTTGACATTGGAGGTATGGACCTTGGTCTTGCACATGACTCATGGTCCAACTTTCAAGCCTCTAGCTCCAACAGTTTTTGAGATATCTTGCTGACAAGATTTTATTAAAAAAAATTCAAAGGGCAATAACTCTTGAAAGGGGCATAGTCCGGATGAATAAAAAATACGTGTCAGCTTAATTTTCATTAGGAATGCATATATGAAATTTCAAAACCATAGCATACACAGTTCTAAAGTTATGCTATGCATCACTTTTAGGATTCATTACAACGGGCACAAATTACCAAAATGACAAAGGGCCATAACTCGCAAAGTATTTTTCGGAATTTTGTCAAAAGTTAATCAGTTCATATACTCATCACCACCAATATACTCAACAACTTTCAAGGCTCTAGCTCCAATAGTGTTTGAGATATTTGGCTGACAAGATTTTATTAAAAAAATTTCAAAGGGCAATAACTCTTGAAAGGGGCATAATCCGGACGATAAAAAAATACGCGTCAGCTTATTTTTGATGAGGAACCCATATATGAAATTTCAAAACCCTAGCATACACGGTTCTAAAGTTATGCTATGCATCACTTTTAGCATACATTACAATGGGCACAAATTACCAAAATGACAAAGGGCCATAACTCACAAAGTATTTTTTTGGAATTTTGTCAAAAGTTAATCAGTTCATCTACTCATCACCACCAATATATTCACCAACTTTCAAGCCTCTAGCTCCAATAGTTTTGAGATATCTTGCTGACAAGCTTTTATTAAAAAAAAATCAAAGGGCAATAACTCTTGAAAGGGGCATAATCCTGACGAGAAAAAAATACGCGTCAGCTTATTTTCCATCAGAAATGCATATATGAAATTTCAAAACCATAGCATACACCGTTCTAAAGTTATGCTATGCATCACTTTTAGCATACATTACAATGGGCACAAATTACCAAAATGACAAAGGGCCATAACTCACAAAGTATTTTTCGGAATTTCATCTACTCATCACCAACAATCTATTCACCAACTTTCAAGGCTCTAGCTCCAATATTTTTTGAGATATCTTGCTGACAAGATTTTATTGAAAAAAAAAAATTCAAAGGGCAATAACTCTTGAAAGGGGCATATTCCGGACAAGAAAAAAAATACGCGTCAGCTAATTTTCCATGAGGAATCCATATATGAAATTTCAAAACCCTACCATACATGGTTCTAAAGTTATGCTATGCATCACTTTTAGCATACATTACAATAGGCACAAATTACCAAAATGACAAAGGGCCATAACTCACAAAGTATTTGTCGGAATTTTGACAAAAGTTAATCAGTTCATCTACTCATCACCATCAATACAATCACCAACTTTCAAGGCTCTAGCTCCAATAGTTTTTGAGATATCTTGCTGACAAGATTTTATTAAAAAAAAAAATTCAAAGGGCAATAACTCTTGAAGGGGGCATAATCCGGACGAGAAAAAAAATACGCGTCAGCTAATTTTCCATGAGGAATCCATATATGAAATTTCAAAACCCTAGCATACATGGTTCTTTAGTTATGCTATGCATCAAAAGCGTAATGGACGGACGAACGAACCAGAACCAATATGCTCCTCAAACTTTGTCAAAGTTGGGGGCATAATAAGAAAGTTATTGACAGAACAGAAAAAAGGCCCTTTTTTTACCTTTAACCTCTATGTATGACCTTGACCTTTCAGGTATTAAACTGGGTCATGCGGGCAACACATCATCTCATGGTGGTTAACATTTCTGCCTAGCAATTTCAAAATCCATCAAAAAATAAGAAAGTTATTGACCAAACACGAAAAAAGGCCCCTTTTTTACCTTAGACCTCTATGTATGACCTTGACATTTTAGGTACCAAACTGAATCATGCATGCAACACATCATCCCATGATAGTTAACATGTTTGCACAAGTAACTTAAAATTCTATTTAAAAATAGGCAAGTTATTGACAAAACCCGAAAAAAGGCCCCCTTTTTTACCTTTGACCTCTAAGTATGACCTTGACCTTTGAGGTACCAACCTGGGTCATGCGCGCAACACATGGCCTTATATTGGTTCACATTTCTGCCAAGTGATTTCAAAATCCATCTCAAAATAAAAAAGTTATTGACCAAATACGAAAAAAGGCCCACTTTTTGACCTTTGACCTCTAAGTATGACCTTGACCTTTGAGGTACCGACCTGCCTCATGTGCACCACACATCGTCTCATGATTGTTAATAATAATGCCAAGTAATTTTAAAATCCATCTCAAAATTTGAAAGTTATTGACCAAATACGAAAAAAAGGCCCCTTTTTTGACCTTTGACCTCTAAGTATGACCTTGACCTTTGAGGAACCGACCTGCCTCATGCGCACCACACATCGTCTTATGGTTGTTAATAATTATGCCAAGTAATTTTAAAATCCATCTCAAAATAAGAAAGTTATTGACCAAATACGAAAAAAGGCCCCTTTTTTGACCTTTGACCTCTAAGTATGACCTTGACCTTTGAGGTACCGACCTGCCTCATGCGCACCACACATCGTCTTATGGTTGTTAATAATTATGCCAAGTAATTTTAAAATCCATCTCAAAATAAGAAAGTTATTGACCAAATACGAAAAAAAGGCCCCTTTTTTGACCTTTGACCTCTAAGTATGACCTTGACCTTTGCGGTACCGACCTGCCTCATGCGCACCACACATCGTCTTATGGTTGTTAATATTTCTGCCGAGTAATTTTAAAATCCATCAAAAAATAAGAAAGTTATTGACCGGACACGATTTGCCCATACATATATACATACCACCAAACTTCCAAGGGAGATAATTCAAAAAGTATAAATGCGAGAGTTATGGTTCTTGCGCACTGCACGTCGTCTAATGCTGATTAATATTTTTACGAAGTTTCGTGACGATAGCTCTAACGGTTTATAAGTTACAGAGCGGACACGAAAGTGTGACAGACGGACAGACAGACAGACGGACAGACGGACAGACAGACGCCCGGGGGAAAAACAATATGTCTCTCCGAAAAAAATTTTTTCGGGGGAGACATAATAATATATAATAATATATATAATATATAATATACATATATAGTAAAATATATATATTGTCAAAACTGTATCTTTTTGGTGCAATGTTCCCAATATTTCTTATCAAACTAATAAAAAATATCTTCACGGCCTTTCTACAACATTTTATAACATCATTTATTCTTTTTCTACACTAAAGGTACGATTGATTTACTGTTGTTATGACTTTTGTGATAATTGCTATTTATTGGGTACTGAATTAGCCCCCTTAATTTCAACAACTTGTCCCCACTTTATGGTGCGACAACAACATGAATCTAAACAAGAGGACCAAGATGGTCCTATATCGCTCACCTGAGCTAAGAGCTAAGAGTTTTGCGCGTGCCCCAGTGTCCTATTTGAGACAAGAGTTTAAAGGTTTTTTCCATAATATGTATATGTAAAGTGAGTGGGCCACGGCGCGGGGACATTTTTGGTCTCAGGGCTATAATTTGAACAATCTTGATAGAGGTAAACTAGATGAAGCTTCATACTAAATATCAAAGACATGTGCCTTCTGGTTTCAGACAAGAAGAATTTTAAAGATTTCTCTATCACAAGCCTGCATAAAACCAGTGGGCCCCAGCACGGGGGCATTTTTGGCCCCAGGGCTATAATTTGAACAATCTTTGTAGAGGTCAACTAGATGAAGCTTCATATCAAATATCAAAGACCTGGGGCTTCTGGTTTCAGACAAGAAGATTTCTAAAGATTTTCAATCCCTATATAAGCCTATGTAAAACAAGTGGGCCCCCGTGTGAGGCCAATTTTGGCCCCACGGCTATAATTTAAACTATCTTCATAGCGGTCCACTAGATGAAGTTTCACACACCTGGGCCTTTTGGTTTCAGACAAGAAGATTTTCAATGATTTCCCTATATAAGCCTATGTAAAACACGTGGGCCCCGGCGCGGGGTCATTTTTGGTCACAGGGCTAAAATTTGAACAATCTTGGTAGAGATCAACTGGATGAAGCTTCATACTAAATATCAAAGACACGGGCCTTCTGGTTTCAGACAAGAAGATTTTTAAAGGTTTCCCCTATCTTAAGCCTGCATAAAACCAGTGCGCACCGGCGCGGGGCATTTTTGACCCCAGGGCTATAATTTGAACAACCTTGGTAGAGGTCCTCTAGATGAAGCTTCATACCAAATATCAAAGACCTTGGCCTTCTGGTGTCAGATAAGAAGATTCTCAAAGGTGTTTCGTATACAAGCCTATGTAAAACCAGTGGGCCCCCATGTGGAGCCATTTTCAGAGAAGAAGATTTTCAGATGTTTCAGAGAAGAAGATTTTTAAAGATTTTCCCTGTGTAAGCCTATGTGAAACCAGTGGGCCCCGGCGCAGGGGCATGTTTGGCCCCAGGGCTATAATTTGAACAATCGTTGTAGAGGTCCACTAGAAGAAGCTTCATACTAAATATCAAAGACCTGGGCCTTCTGGATTCCGACAAAAAGATTTTTAAAAGTTTCCCTATATAAGCCTATGTAAAACCAGTGGGCCCAGTAGTAGGGCAATTTTTGGCCTCATGGCAATAATATGAACAATCGTGGTAGAGGTCCACTAGATGAAGCTTCATACCAAATATCAAAGACCTGGGCCTTCTGGTTTCAGACAAAAAGATTTTTAAAGGTTTCAACTATATACGCCTATGTAAAACAAGTGGGCCCCCGTGTGGGGCCATTTTTGGCCACAGGGTTGTAATTTGAACAATATTCATAGCGGTCCACCAGATGAAGCTTCATATCAAATATCAAAGACCTGGGCCTGCTGGTTTCAGACAAGAAGATTTTCAAAGGATTTTCCCTATATAAGCCTATTTAAAACCAGTGGGCCCTGGCGCGGGGACACTTTTGGTCCCAGGGCTATAATTTGAACAATCTTGGTAGAGGTCCAATAGATGAAGCTTCATACAAAATATCAAAGACCTATGTAAAACAAAAGGGCCCCGGGGCGGGGGCATTTTCGGACCCAGGGCTATAATTTGAACAATCTTGGTTGAGGTCCACTAGATGAAGCTTCATATCAAATATCAAAGCCCTTGGCTTTCTGGTTCAGACAAGAAGATTTTTAAAGATTTTCCCTATATAAGCCTATGTAAAACCAGTGTGCCCTGGCACGGGGACATTTTTGGCCCCAGGGCTATAATTTGAACAATCTTGGTAGAGGTCCACTAAATGAAGCTTCATGCAAAATATCAAAGACCTGTGCCTTCTGGTTTCAGACAAGAAGATTTTAAAGGTTTTCCCTATATAAGCCTATGTAAAACCGAAGCGCCCCAGGGCGGGGTCATTTTCGGCCCCAGGGCTATAACTTGAACAATCTTGGTAGAGGTCCACTAGATGAAGCTTCATCCAAATATCAAAGACCTTGACCTTCTGGTTTCAGACAAGAAGATTTTTAAAGATTTTCCCTATATTAGACAATGTAAAACCAGTACGGTAGGGGGCGGGGCCATGGTTGGCCCAAGGGCAATAATTTGAACAATCTTGGTAGAGGTCCACTAGATGAAGCTTCATACGAAATAGCAATGACCTGGGCCTTTTGGTTTTAGACAATAAGATTTTTAAAGTTTTTTTTTCTTATTTTCCAATTTTGTTGCCATGGCAACCAGAGTTCTGCATGGAATGGAAGTCTTTAAACAACTTTGAGAGAGGACCACCCAAAGATAATTTCTGCCAAGTTTGGTCAAAATCTGGAATTGCGGACGGACATCCGGACGGACGGACGACGACGGACGAATGACCGATCACAATAGCTCCCCCGGAGCCTTCGGCTCAGGTGAGCTAAAAAGTAAACAATATTCTTTGATATGGAGGTATTTTTATCCTTCCGATTCGATGCCTTATTAAAAAGTATTTCTAGAGGGTTTCTGAGATATATTTCCCCGGCTATAAGCCTGCCCAGGCAAAGCGTTGAGAGTCGGAACGTACATGCATATAAACCCTATTGGTTTCGTTGGGCAACTGGGCTTAAGATGTCATTTCATCTCAATGTCGGGTAAAAAACCCACAAAATTGGCAGCAACGTCTCCAAAGTGACCTATACAGTGTTGACAGGGACGTTAAACATCAAATCAAACAAACAAACATCAAACCACTTTACATGTATAAGTTTCAACTTTGTAACCCTCACAGTTGTTGCGAAAAAATGACTAAAATCTTAGAATTCTTTTCATATATGGTAAATTATAAAACATACTTGGGGTACATACATACCCATTGACCACGGAGTTAATGCCATATATATGAAAGACAACACTTGCGTTTTCTGATTTCGAAGTATCTGCCCTTGACTTAGCCCCTTATAGTAAACAGTTTCCGGTTCATAACTCCTAAACCGTATGGGATATATTCATGAAACTTTATTGGTGCATGCATGGCATTTGGACGATGTGTCATGCACATGAGAGACAACTCTTGCTTTTTGGTTTTTGAATTATCTGCCCTTGACTTAGTTCCTTATAGTAAACTGTGTGCGGGCCGTAACTCCAAACCCGTATAGAATATAGTTATGAAACTTTAAAAATGCATGCATGGCATTGAGATGAGGTGTCATAAACAAGGAAGACAACTCGTGTTTACTTGAAAATGATATCTACCTGATTAATAACTTCATGCAATACCTGTTACAATTACATATAATTTTTTTTTTCTAAATGGTATTTTTGCGGGGGCATTCGTGTCATATGGACACTTTTTCTAGCCACAATAAGGTTGTGTGAGAATATTCATTAATCTGTCTGATATATTTAGTTTCGAATATATAGTAGTTTCAGGAAAAAATACACTAATTGGATGTCACCCAACTTGGTGTATGCATTGATGCTCGGGCAGTATCTGTGCTGATGGACTTACATTAACATTGAAAAAACTAGCAAAAAATTATTTTAGTTTCCAGTGGAAATCCGATTCGGTCCATAAGGGAAGACCTATGGTTAAGCCTATGATAATTGTGACATAAATTGGCTGTAAACTGGCTCTAAACTATATGATTAAGGTCCGTACCTAGTAAATAGTAAATCCGATGCCAAACTAACTAAACATGTGTTCAAAGAAGAAGTAAAACAAAGATCAGGAATCGATACAATTAACTTACTCCACCCATCAAATACACCAAAGGGAAAGAAACACAAACATGAAGCGACCAGACCATAATGGAAACCTGAACAAAGGAAGGCCATAAGGACAGTTACTTTCCCATAAAATGGCCAGATGGCCATCCAAAATGAAAAAGACACAAGTGATACACACAGCAAGTAACAAACAACAACATAAATAAACCGCCACAGAAGAACCGCCTTGGAACGGTCAGTGGAAAGAATTCCACAGAATTCCACTGGGGGGGGGGGGGGGGCGGGGGGGGGGGCTTAAATCGCTTTTACACGGACATACTCCTCGCCCTTACCTCTGTCACGGTATACACTAATTTTGTTTAGTCCGCATGAAGGCTTCCTAACTCATCAGTGTAACATCTCCGAGAACATACAAATAAAAAACTACAGAGATGAAACAAGGTTGAGGACTCGACAGCCTACAGCAACATAATTGCTGGAGCAAAAGAAAACCAACAGTTAGACTCCGAGAAGTCAAAAACAGAGAATATTCAAGATTGGTTTGGGGAAGGTGATGTGATACTTATTGATAGGGGCTTTAGAGATGTGTTTGATTTTTTGGAAGAGTGTGGTATCTAGGCTCATATGCCAGGATTCATATGAAAATCACGAGCATTCTATCAACTTAGGAAGTCAATGAAACATGGTTAGTCAGCAATGTAATATACAGTCGAACTTCAATGGCTCGAACACCTTTGGGACCTCGAAAATATGTTTGAGACAGGGGTAGTTCGAACCACCGAGAGTTAATGCCAGGAGGCATAAGAGATGCTTTTAAACATCTTTTCGGTGTTCAATAATGAAAATGTATGCTGTGTGTACTTATTAGAATCGCCTCGATGAGGCGTGACATTTGCATGATAAAAGACTAAAATCTCCATAATTACCCCCACTATTTCTTATGAAGGGGATTTCGCTAGGGGCTCAAGAATGGGTTCGACACATCCATGGTAAACGAGCCACCTGTGTTCGAGCCATCGAAGTTCTACTGTATACTAATATTTACAAAAGCATGCACAACGTATGTTTGGGACGTTGTCATGACGGTGCGGGCAATGACCTTGACCAGACTTTTCTTGAGCTAGCTTGAAACTTCTAACTACCCATCCTTTTGCAAACCAATTGTAGACTGCCCTACTTGAATTAAAGGTAGATAGGAATTTTTCCACAGAAAGCTGCGCCGGACCTGAAAACAAAACTCTTGCTCACTTTGTTTCGAGTTGAACTCACATTCAGTTGAGGGTTCAATCGGACTACCGGGCCCGGCTCATGTGAAATCTACATAAGAGTACATCTGATAAATAAATCTCGTGCATGGTTTTGATGTATTGGTAAGGTGGTTGAATAGTCACTCAGTTTACAATCTGATTACCCCACCCATTTGCGATTCTGTGTTCACTGAACCATTAAATGTTACTTAATTCATCCGGTTCCACACTGCTACCAATTGTACTGATAACAAGAAAAATGCCTAATGGCATTATGGACGGTTTTTTTTTCAGTACGGTTAGGATGGTGGTGGCATGGGTGGGGTAGGGGGGGGGTGTGCTGGTGTGGGGTAGGGTGGGGTGGGGTGGGATGGGCTAGGAGTCTGGTGGGACGGGGTGGAATTTGTGGTGGGGTGGGGTGTGGGGTGGGATGGGGTGTGGTGGGGTTGTGGGGTGGGGTGGGCTTGGGTGGGTGGGATGGGGTGAGGTCGGGTAAGGTGGGGAGTGGTGGGATGGTGTTGGGTTGGGGGTGGATTGGGGTTGTTTTGGGATGGGGGTGGGGTGGGGTTGTGGGGTAGGGTATGCTAGGGTAGGGTGGGGTGGGTAGGGTATGTATGTAAAACTAAGTATGCATGTATGTACAGAACAAATGCAATATCCTAACCCAGTAACAACTTTTTGTGGAGGGGGGGGGGGATGATCTGTTTATGTGTTTTAAGAAGAAAAAAAAAAATAAAGTTTTTTTCTATTTTTAGCTCTAGCTCTAGTGGCCACTGATTTTAGCAATTTTGAAAAAGGGTCACCTAATGAACATTTCTGTAAAATAATTTTGAAATCGGGCTATTATCCCAGGAGGAGATGTCGTTTAAAGAAATTGTTGACGGACGATGGACATCAACTCACCTTGAGCACTTCGTGCTCAGGTGAGCTAAAAAAAGAACAAAAAAAAAAAAAAAAAAAATTCCATGCCTGTGCATGCATGTATGTATTATTACTAGCAACTATCAGGGGAGGAAGATAATAATTGTTCATATGTGTTTATGGAGAAGAAAAGAAAAATAAAGAAAAAAAAAGAATGAAAAAAGAAACCAAAAAAACAAAAAGAACAAAAAAAAAAAAAAAAATGTCTCCACCAGGGTTTGAACTCACGCCCCTCAGATTCATAGTCAACAATAGGATTCGTAGTCCAGCACTCTATCCACTACACTGGCATTTGAAAAAAGGTTAACCAAAAGGTAAACCTGAAAAACACAAGTTTGAAAAATGACAATTTCCGCCAAAATTTTAGTCTTTTGCGCCATTTATGGATAATACATGAAAGCGGTACCTTCACTTATGCATCAGTCCTGATATTAAAACAATATGCTACAGCATAGATTAAAAATGTTACTTTGAAAAAAAGGTTAACCAAAAGGTAAACCTGGGACGACGCCCGCCCGCCCGCCCGCCCGCAGGACGCCCACCCGCCCGCCCGCCCGCCCGCCCGGACATCACTATTTTAAAGGACGGATTTTTTTAAAAAAACCCGTCCAAAAATGATACTATTGTCCAAGAATCACCATTGGATTCCTCCCATATTACCAGAAACTTTAAACAAATTAATGATTAAGGTTAAAAATAAGTAAAACTATCTTAGCAATTGAAAAATGCAGTTAATCTTCCTAAGCTGCAATATTGTTTCGAAAATTGTTTCTAAACATCACTTCAGACATGCTTTAGTCTTCCTAAGAACAAATGGCAGTGAAAGAGCATACAGGTAACAACCATAGTTAACTTTCAAACTACACTACAGTGCCATGCTAAGTTACCCCACCCACAGTTAAAGGCATGTAGCTCGACAAAACCCAACCTTGCTTGCGACCAGAGGTATGCCATAATAAAGTACACATGTTAGGCTGTTTACCTGCAAAAAATAAAAATATTTGGTACAAGGCCAGAAAACCCCCAAATGGGCACCCCGCTTTCTCCGCGAAAATCGCTTTTTCCCGGCGAAAGAAAATCAGTACAGGTGAAGACGTTCCCGACGTTTCTCCTTCACATGTACAGTAGAACTTCGATGGCTCGAACACCGATTGCTCGTTTACCATGGATGGGTCGAACCCATTCTTGAGCCCCTAGCGAAATCCTCTACATAAGAAATAATGGGGGTAATTATGGAGATTTTAGTCTTTTATCGTGCAAATGTATGATGTGTGTACTCATTAGAATCGCCTTGTTCTAACGGGAAAAAGCGCTGACACTTAATCATGAATCATCACTATACATGTTTGACCCAATTGGTAGCATTTATGAGTTTGGGGTCGGGGAAGGAGACTTGGTAGCGCAAATAACGAGTGTTAATAAATGCATGCAAAGGCATATCAGCATGTCCTTTTTCACGCGCCTGCATGAATTCATGCAGGTGCGTGAAAAAGGACATATTGAAGCATGGCGCGATATAGGAGTCCGGTTTTGCGTCCGTTCGTCCGCGACATAGGCCTGGCTTGTGGTGAAATTCTTGTGTTCCTCGTAAAATGGTCACTAAAATTGCATTAATGCTGTACCAGTTAGACAGTTCGTAATCATACATAATTGAATCGAATTCGAGCTTTTGATAAATGTCGCACATCATTATGGTGTTAATTATCTACATGTACGACTCATTATAAAAATTCGCCAATTCAAATTAATTGAAAATTTTACCAATAAAAGCGGAAAAATTTCAGATAAAAGTTCTGACATTTTTCATATTTCTGCTCAAGATTGTGGGTACTGTTTAGAACGCCTCGGCGAATCGGTTCTAACGAGTACCCACAAGCCATGTTTTTGAGCAGAAATAAGATATACAATTTATACCCCTGTTAACCCAAGTTTTACTATATAAAAGTGGGGTTTAAGTGGGTGAAAAAATAAATAGACATTTTTCGTGATGTGAACAAAAGTTGTCATGACACCTTTGAAAGGGATTATACAATAGAGAAATAAATAATTAATAAATAACTTAAACTGTAATTGTGTATTATGAAAGAATATTTGATTATAATTTAACAATGACTACCATTTGCCCTCGTTTACAAAAACAACAACACCAAACAAACGAAGAAATAATAATAAAAAAGAAAATTAGACTTTTACTTTCCCGCAGCCCATTTTATTCTCGACGAAACGCGGGTAAATTCATTTTCAATGACTTTTCGCCGAGGACCTCCGGTAAATTTCTCCGCGAAATCGGGAGAAATATCCGCCAGAAATTTCTCGCGCTTTTTATTTTTTCTTGCGGTTTCGCGTTAGTAGGTTTCTCCGCGAAACAAGAAAAATGGGTTTTACCGTTGGCTGGTCTGTATGACGTTATTTTATCATTCGCACCCACCTAGTACAGGTAGGGAAGTGTTTTCCGAGCATGTCTAATTGTTTTTATACGCCCGTTTGAAAAACGGTCGTATTATGTTATGCCCCCGGCGTTCGTCCGTCCGGGCACACCAATGGGCACTAGTTGGGTAGGACGTTGCTGAGTATTTGCCATTTATTCCGTTAGTGTTCAAAAAAGTAGCCAACAAGATTTATTGCTTTGTTGGGTAGTTTAGGGGTATTTTTGTGTCTTGTTGGGTAGTTTTTAACATGGAAGTACCCAACAAGTGTCCATCTGTGAGGAAGTGCGCCATATTGTCCGTCGGTCTGAAATTTTTTGTTTCCGGATAACTCCTCCTACAGTTTCCGGCCGATCAAGCTGAAACTTCATACACAGTAAGACCATGGTGTGGGGTAGCGCATATTATTTCGAGGTTATGGTCCACCAATTATTAATAGACTTATGCCCCTTTGAAATGGTTTATTAACCTTTCGTTTCCGGATAACTCCTCCTACAGTTTACATCCGATCAAGCTGAAACTTCATACATAGTAAGATTATAATGTGGGGCAGCGCATATTGTTTCGAAGATATGGTCCACCAAATAATAATAGAGATATGCCCCTTTGAATTTTTTTTGTAAACTTTTCGTTTCCGGATAACTCCTCCTACAGTTTAAATTTGATCAAGCTGAAACTTGATACATAGTTAGAACATGGTATAGGGCAGCGCATATTGTTTTGAGGTTAAGGTCCACCAAATAATAATAGAGTTGTGACCCGTTGAAATTTTTTGATAACGTTTCGTTTCCAGATACATGTAAATCCTCCTAAAGTTTACACCCGATTTAGCTGAAACTTCATATATAATTAGACCATGCTGTGGAGCAGTGCATATTGTTTCGAGGTTATGGTCCACCAAATACAGTAGAATTCCGCTTAAAGACCACCCCTATATTAGGACCACCCCGCTATTAAGACCGGTTTTTGCCAGACCCAAATTATTTCCTATATAATTGATTGCTATTTATTCCGATAAAGAGACCACCCCGCTATTCAGTATTAAGACCACTTTCAAAAGACCAAATCTGTCATTACCGTTCGCTATTGAGACCACTTTTTGGTCATGTCAAGTTAATTTGCATGTCAGGTATAAAATTTTCCTGCATTCTTCACCATTACAACAGGTTTTGGTAATGTTCGCAGTACTTCACACATATCCCTAAAGGTGTGAATAACAGCAGTTTACCTGTACTAATTTGTGCTGAATAAACTGTATTGTATTTGTGTGTTGTTTTGACAAAATGTGTTATGAGTATCACTATCAAGCCTAATTGAATAAATAGTTTTGTTAAAGTGCAGCTCCTTTTTCTTCAGATATTAAGAAGATTATTTTGGAACAATTGAAATCATGAATGTGATTTTCATTGGTGTAATGCTGCACATAATTACAAGTAATAAGGAAAAGGACAGAAAAGATTTACCAAATAGCAATAAAATGGGCAAAATACACATAAAAAAAGAATTTAAATCCATCTTACCAACCATATTTTTTCACCAATTCCATTATTAGGACCACCCCGCTAATAAGACCGCTTTTTTGAAGTCTAGAAAGTGGTCTTAATAGCGGAATTTCACTGTAATAATAGAGTTATGCCGCGTTGAAAACTTCTGTAAACATTTTGTTTCCGGATAACTCCTCCTACATTTTGGATCCGATGATGTTGAAACTTTACAGTATATAAATTTCTTTTAGCTCAGATGAGCGATATAGGGCCATCATGATCCTATTGTCATCTTATTTATACTAATTTATTTTAGTTCGATTGCGATGGAAGCTTCAAGCTTATTTAATCGCCCTCGAACACTCATACCGGATGTTTTCACGCGCACGAGAGAGAGGCAGTGACTATTACACCACTGCTATCCATTTACACCCGGGTGGAGTGAAGCAGTGCCATTACGTGTCTTGTCCAAGGACACACCTCGATACCGGGTGCCGGATTCGAACGCACAACCTCCCGATCACTGCGCTATCGAGGCTGTATTGTCATCTTGGTTGAGTTAATTTATGTTTGTGTTCGTTTCACTTAGGTATCTTGGACTGGAGGAGTGATGTAACTATATCGATTCTTGATCATTGCATTAACTTCTTTTTTGTTTCATGCAAAAAACATACAAAATTTATGATCAGTGCGATGATTTTGATTTTTGGATTCTAAATTCTCCTTTTTAGATGGCGATGTTCCACTTGCGGTGTCATACGCAATTTATTCCGTTTGCCAGAATGTCTAACCATGTAACTGACTTGAGCACTCAAAATAAATTATTAACAGCTTAACGTCTTAATCAGGATTATTGGTGATCTTTCCAGTGTCTTACTTGTTAATTGGCTTTGTGCGGTTGCTTCAAATTTCGTCTGATGTTTTATGTGTACAGCCATGTCGCTTACTTACTTTAGGTGACTTGGGATGACCGCGTTCTCTCATTGTGGCCTTTGATTCAAAAGACTGGGTACATCATGATCTGCAGATGTACATGTGGGCTTGGCATCATCGTACGTTCTACTTTTAATCACTTGTTCAACTTTTGAACTTAGCCATTTCTATCCGTAGCACATCTGTCTTTGTATCCGTTACGCTTTGCATACGATCGCATATTGCTAGAGGTAAAACCCTGAAAATTTGTACATGCTTATACATGTAGCATCAGTATTAGAAATAAGTCGACCTCTACTTTTCCGTTTTATATAAGAATTCGTCTTGTCGTGTCATTCATCTTTTTCGACTAAGGCATTTGACGACCGATTCATTATCGGCATGATGCCGGGGGCATTTATTTTTTCTGTTTTCCATACGTGCGTGTGTATGTACGTCTTTCTGTTGTGGGTGTATGTACTACGTATGCGCGTAATCATGTAACCTCAGGTCAAGTCTTTTTGTAACAGGTGGAGCCTGAACATTTTAGAACTCATATTTTCCAACCAGTTGATGGAATTGGTTTATTTTTGGTATGATGATAGATATAGGTCCATGTTTTATTCAGCAACACCTACACCCATGCCCCTGACCTTAACAGTCAAGGCCACGGACTCAGAAATTTTCCGTTTAAAAAGTCGGGTTGAAGCATTTGTATCAGGTAAAACCTGGACTTTTGCAATGGATTTGTTTATGGCTTCAGGATCCTTCAGACTTAGAAAGTTTAGTAAGATACTTTAAGAGTTGATATTTTCCAAATCACACGATGCATTGAATTTATATTTGGTATGATGATAGATACTGGTCGACAGTGATATTCATCAATACCCCAAACCCTTGCATCTGACCTAAAGGTCAAGGTCACAGATAAAGAATTTTGTTTAATTTAAAGTTTTTAAGAGCTCGCTCATACTTTCAAAACCATATCATGGATTTGCTTCATGTTAGGTATGATGATAGTTCCCGTTCCAAAGTTTTTTTTTAGCCCTCACACCTGCCCTTAAGGTCGATTTCATATACTTAGTTCTATGATGTTTCCGAAGTTTTTATTTAGGGCTGATATTTTCCAAACCATTTATGGATTGGCTTCATATTTGGAATGGTGATAGATACTGGTCCAAAGCTTAATTCAGCCATACCACCGACCCTGTCCATGACCGCAAGGTCAAGGACACATACTTAAAAAATGTCAACTTTAAAGATTCTTAAACCTTATACATGTATTTTCTAAACCATTTAATATATTGGGTTCATATTGGGTATGACGATAACATTTGTCTAAAAGTTTAATCAGCTATATCCCAACCAATTCGTTTGACTTCAAGGACACTTTTTCAGGGGAATTATTTTTTACAATGACGGCTGTTGTCGCAACATGTTTTTTCCGGGATGAGCTTGGCCCCTTGGCGGGAACATCTATGTCATATTGACATATTTTTAGTTGTTTGATACTTTTTCCGACTTTAGGACTTGGCTACTTTTGGTGCTGGTGAATGCATTTTAAAGGAAAGCATGTAATTTGGGGCGTATTTGATGGTTTTGCCTATGCTTTTCGAAGAAAAAGTGGGGATACAATAATCGTCTTCGCCGACCGTCCATCTTACAAGATAACTCCTAGCCTTTTAAAGATTCAAACTTGAAACCTTGGTAACTTATAAACGTTTGGTCTAGGGGGTGCATGATACTTGCAGAATTTTCATCCCACCCCTGGGGACGGGACCATGAGGAGGGGCCACGGGAGGTCAAAAGGTTTCAAAATATGGTCGAGTAACATATCAAATTGAACGGCATGATGAGTAGAATACATTGCATTAAAAATTTAACCCAAAGGGTCATTGTGGAGGTTACCAGAGGTCGAACTCCCTTAATCCGTATGTACGTCCATCCGTCCGTCTGCCTTAACAGATAACTCCTCCTAGACATTAAGAGATACAAGCAATGCACCTTTTGGAATTGATAGATCTTTGGTCTAAGGAGTGCATGATACTTGCGGAATTTTCATCCCGCCCGTAGGGGCGGGGCCATGAGGAGGTGCCACGGAAGGTCAAATGGTTTCAGAGCATGGTCATGTATATATCAAATTGAATGGCATGATGAGTAAAATACATTGTAATCAAAATTTCACCCAAGGGCCTTTCTGGAGGTTATCAGAGGTCGAAATCCCCTAATCCGTCTGCAGGTCTGTCTGTCCGTCTGTCTCACCAGATAACTCCTACTAGACCTCAAACCCGCATACCCCATCCATTACAATTACGGGATTACTCTTGCTAGTCCGTAACAGATAGAAACTTGAAACCTTTGGAACTGATTGATCTTCCTTCTTGGGTGTGAAAAACACTATCGGAATTTTGATCTCACCCCTAGGGGAGGAGCACCGGTGGTCAAAAGTCAAGGTTTACAAAGCATGGTCGTGTAACATATCAAATCGAACGGCATGATGAGAATAATACATGGCAATCAAAATTTGACTCCTCGGGTCTTGTGGAGGTCATCAGAGGTCAAAACCCAACATCCTATCCATTACGATAACAGGATAATTCCTCCTTGACCGTTACAGATAGAAACTTGAAACATTGGGAACTCATAGAGGTTTGGTCTGGGGAATGCTTGACACTTTTGGAATTTCTATCCCAACCATTTGAGCGAGGCACCGGGCGTCAAAATAAAAAATGGCAGCCTCAATAGCTCAATGGTTAGGACGTTCGGCTTGTGATCGAGAGGTTGTGGATTCGAATCCGGCCACCAGAGGCGAGTTGTGTCCTTGGGCAAGACATGTAAAGCCATTGCCCCACTCCTACAAAGAAGCAGTGGTGTAAAAGTCACTGCCTCTCGCGCGCGCGTGATCACTTCCAGAACGTGTGTTCGTGAGCGATTCAAATAAGCTTGAAGCTTTCATCGCATTCGAACTAAAATAAATTAGTATTAACTAAAATCAAGGTTTTCAGAACATGACAGGATACCATATCAAATCGAACGGCATGATGAGTAGAATACATTGCGATTTGCCTTGGGCCAATGTGGAGGTCTCCAGAGATTACAAAAACGCATACCCTCTCCATTAAGATTACCGAATAACTCCTCCTCGACAGTTAGAGATAGAAACTTGAAACTTTGGGAACTCTTAGATCTTTGGTCTTGGAGTGCATGACACATTGCTTTTTTATCTCACCCGTGTGGCGGGGCAATGGTGAGGAGGCCCTGTGGTGGGGGTTATGGGTTCAAAAATAAAGGTTTTCAGAACATGGTCGAGTAACATATCGAACGGCATGGTGGAGATATGCGATGGCATGCCATCGATTGCACGATTCTGGTTTTGTGTTACTCATTTATTATGTAATTCCTTTCAGTAAAAAAAATGACACTGTTTATCCTGAAAGCAAACGGCGGCTTAATACTGCCCGTCACTTCAACACAATGGCTGCATTGTCATCGCTAAGATAGTGTCAGAACGTTTTTTTCGCAGAGGACAATACAGAATCATGGCAGTGAATTCAGAGGGTTTTTAGGGGAAAACTTAATTTTCTTATTTCTGCTCTAAAATATAGATTATTGGTACTCGTTAGAACCGCCTCATCGAGGCGGTTCTAACGAGTAGCCACAATCTATATTTTGCGAAGAAATAAGAAAACTATCACTATTTTTATCTGAAAATTTTCATTTTTTTTTCGGCGATGAAATTTACAATGTATTTGAATAGGCGTGATTTCGTATTTTCTTCTCTTCTCTCTTCAGACTGGTATGTCACCAAAGCTCCAGTGAGGAAACCTGAAAAATTCGGAAAACAGACAGCAGAACGTTCGACATCGATAACGGAATATGAAGATCGGGGTGCTGATGTCACGAGAAGATCAATGAATACATCTAATGCCCATCGAACATGCACCATGAAAGGCCCAGTGCAGATGGTGAACACCGCGAAACTTGCAACCAAGCAGTCCAATGATACAGATGGCCATCAAATAAAATTCAGAGACTTCCCCATATATTCTCATTACATCAGTAGATTTGATTAACTGTATTGCTCACCAACCAGGACTGAATAAATAATTAACTTGATTAACAGTTAATCCCCGATTATAGATATTGCAATGTTTCGTGTATTACTGTGGGAACTTTTTTTAACCATTCAACATTCCATAAATATAAACTTCAAACACACATACAAATTAATCAATTGTTGACTTGCAGCAAAATTTAATGTACATTAATAACGCTAATCTGGGCATGACGCTAACTTTGGTTGCTAAACTGAATCAGAGAACACAGGCACGTTAAGCCCCAAAGGAGTGTAGATGGAAACGATAAAGTTCAGTACTAGATGAATTTGAAGAAATAGATTGATATAAGGACGACAAATAAAGGAGAAGCACTAATATACAAACACGTATTCTTTAACCGATTTTAGAGAAGTTACGATTTGCTGCCATTCAAGGGATCACAGTCAAAGCTGTATATGTAGGTCAGAGAGGTTGAATTAACCCTTGTCGTGCTGAGCCTGGATATGTCGTATCTTTCAAACAATGTAGATCCAGATCAGGATCTTAATTGTTTGTCATTCAGTTTATGAATTTGTTGCAATGATTTGCATCAAGAAATCTGACTGATTGATAAGCAGTGGTGGGTGTGGCATATATGCATATTCAGCAGGTCAAGTGTTAAAACAACTATCATAGTCTGCTCGAACAACCTTACTGTAGAGGTTCAGGCATCTCAGTCCAGTAGCTGCTCAGGTAATAGTCTGTTCCATCTTGCAGCCGGACTCCCTCCACTTTCAGGATTGCGAAAAGATTCATGAGTGTAAACTCAACAGAATATTGCTAGTATTGCAAAAAAAGTTAATCGGTTTGTCATTTCAGGGTCAGGGATCAGTTTTTAGGAGCATGCAGCCGTGAGCTGTATGTTATTTTGAAGCCTAAAGAGTTTACGTGTATGGCATATATGGCAAGCAAATTTATTTGCTGAAGCAAGAGAAGGCGTGTCAAACTGTGTTACCAAGGGGCAACGCGAGAATAGGAGCCAGCAACCTAATAAGCCCAACATAGGAAAGTCAAGTGGAAATCCCCAGATTAAACGTTCAATATGTGGTAAATGGCATTTTACTTTTAAATGTTTTAAAAACCCCGATAGGAAGCCAGTTAACAGCACTGAAATAAGTGCAAGTCAAAGTATAGGAAGTGATAGTAAAGGGAGGGAAAGTCACATTGACGCGAGCGCGGAAACGCAAGGGATGCATACAGAAAGTGAGGGTACACAAGGTAGGGGCCGTGGCTGCAAACGTGGCCGAAGTGGTAATAGAGGGTCTTTTCGCGGACGCGCTAGGACCGATGGAACACCGCGTGGTGGTGGCCATCAACTATCTTTCTGAAAGACAAAAATAGGTGGAAAGTTTAAGGATGGGTTCGAAAGTGATTATCAGAGTAAGGTTAATAGTTCATAGAATTTGGATAAGAAGACTGAAAGAGTATGCTATTTTTTTAAGTCAAGGTTGCCTACGGAAAAGGGTATTGCTAATGGCAAGAATGTTGTTGTGTTGAGAGATACGGGATGCACAGGTTGTGCGATTCGGAGAAACTTAGTTTCTGACGATCAGTTGTAAGTTAAGGAATAAGACGTAACTTTGATAGATGAGACCACACAGAGTTATCCTTTGGCATTGATAGATACTGACTGTTCGTATTTTACTGGGCAAACGGAAGCTTTATGCATGGATGGCACTTTATATGATCTTGTTATTGGTGTCATTGGTGAGTCGAGACTTCCAACAATTTCGGCTGCAGCTGTTACCAGGTCTCAAGGTAGGCAGAGTGGGGGCACTTATAGAAAACTTGCGGTTCCTGATCAGATAATATGTGACGATAAGGAAGCATGAAAAAGCTCAAAACTCTGATGAAAAGTTAGCAAATATAAGCTTTTAAGGTGAAGAGTTGAAACTGGCAATAGGACAATGAGTCGTGGTTTGAATACAGGGGAAACTGAGTTTGTGAGAAAAGAAATGATATATAGGGAATTTACTAAGAGAAATAAGGGACAATAATTCTGGCCACTTAGGAATAAAGCCCACATTGGACAAAGTTTTAAACTCGTTCTATTGCCCTGGTGTATGTGGAGATTTGGTAAGTCTTGCAATCTTTTTCAAGGGACTATTCAGAAGGGTCGTGTTACAAAGGTGCCTTTTGGGAAAATTGCCTTTGATAGACATTCCATATAAGCGGATGGCCGTTGATATAGTTGGGCCAATAGAGTCCCGGTCAGACAGAAGGGCGCTTTATATTTTAACAATGATTGACTATGCAACCAGGTACCCAAAAGCGGTAGCGTTACCTACCATTTAGACTGAACGCGCAGGTGAAGCGTTAATGAAAATTTTCAGTAGAGAAGGCATCCCTGATGAAATGTTAACCGATTTGGTCCGATTGAACGCTTCCATGCAACGCTGAAGCAAATGTTACGAAGGATATGTGCAGAACGTCCTACAAATTGGGATAGGTATCTCCCGGCATTACTTTTTGCAGTTTCGCAGATAGGGAGGACTCACAGGAATATTTTGGGATTTCCCCGTTTGAACTTTTATAAGGACGCAACGTCTGTGGCCCGATGGCAATCCTAAGGGAATTAAAGTCTGGTGAGATAAGGAATGAGCAAGTTTTATCAACGTACCAATATGTGATTGAATTATAGGAAAGATTAGAGCAAACATGTACAGTAGAACTTCGATGGCTCGAACACCGATGGCTCGTTTACCATGGATGTGTCGAACCCATTCTTGAGCCCCTAGCGTAATCCTCTACATAAGAAATAGTGGGGGATAATTAAGGAGATTTTAGTCTTTTATCTTGCAAAAGTATGCTGTGTGTACTCATTAGAATCGCCTCGATGAGGCGATTCTAATGAGTACACACAGCATACATTTTCATCATAAAACACCGAAAAGATGTCTAAGGGTATCTCGTTATGCCTCCTGACAGTAACCTCAGTGGCTCGAACTATCCCTGTCTCGAACAGATTTTCGTGGTCCCAAAGGTGTTCGAGGCATTGAAGTTCGACTGTAAGTTGGCGCGTGAAAATTTAGAAAAGTCACAGGTTAAGCAAAAGACTTACTGTGACAAATGCGTAAGATCACGACTTACTGTGACAAATGCGTAAGATCACGAAGATTTGACGTCTGTGATAAAGTACTGCTGATATTACCGACAGACAGTAATAAACTGTTTCTTCAATGGAAGGGCCAATTTGGAATAGTCGAGATAGTTAATAGAATGGATTATAAGGTCGACGTCAATTGGGTAATAAATACCCATTACGCTAACATGTTAAAGCAGTATGTTGAACGTCAAAACGTGACGTCACATCGTTTGCTGCATGCTGAAACACAACTTGACACCCCTAAATTTTGAAATGGACTCCAGCTATATATAAGGAGGAAGATTCCATTTGGTACAAAAAGGGTTAAAGACATCAGTATGTCAGACAAATTGACGACAGAGCAACGCTCAGAAATGGAAGCATTAATAGGGCAGTACCCAGATGTAATGACTAGCTTACCAGGTCGTACTGATCTAATACAACATGACATAAAGTTACTTACGTCAGATCCTATCCAGGCTAAGGGCTATCGCAGACCATTTAAAAGACAGAATATTAAGCGAACAGTTAAATTTAGTGGCAAACCACCTTGGTGTAACGCAGGACAGTGTGGGGCAAATAACCTTAGCTTCCTCATACTCTTATAAAAGAAAAGCTTAATGATTTAATTGAATGGGCTTTTCACAGAGAAGAAGATTCTCTCTATCTTGCATGTAATGTCAGAAATGCATTTTTCACTTCTAAAGAGCATAAGAATTATACACTTTGGTCATGTCAGAAAGTGTGTGATGCTCACACCTTTCTACTTGACAATATTTATATTAGATTCGGTACTAAGTTATTTAGACAAATTGTGGGTATTCCGATGGGTACGAATTGCGCACCTCTTGTGGCTGATCTATTCTTGTATTGTTATGAAAGAGACTTCATGGTGTCGCTTTCTATTTAAGCCCCCCCCCCCTCCAACCAAGTGGGATTCGTTTCACTGACCGTTCCAGTACGGTTCTTTTGTCGAGGATTACTTTTGTTATGGGTTGTCTTTGAGTCTTGTATCGCTTATATTCTTTGTTTTGGATAGCCAATTAGCCGTTTTGTGTGAAAGTGACTTCCTTTTGGCTTGTCGCTAGTGGTGTTTCCATTGGAGTCTAGTTATTTCATGTTTGTGTTTCTTTCCCTTTGGTGTCTCAGATGGGAGCTCAAAAATTGTATCGATTCCTGATCATTGCCTTCACTTCTATTTAGCTCCTTAAGGGCTTCTACATTGACGTGGTAAGGAGGCTTGTGTGCCATCATTTAATGAAATAATTTGGCACAAACCAAAGCAGTCCAACAATTAAACCCTATTTTAAACATAGAATGTGTTAGGGTAGGAGCATACCCTTTTACGAATTACTAGCAGTTCTTAATCTTTAGATAATAATTGCTTGTCCGACCTTATGTATTCTGATAAACAAACGGATATGAATATCTCTTTATATCAGACATTAGATTTTTTTTTATGAATTTTATTATATAAGCTGTAATGCTTAATATAGTTTTTGTCCTTCAAATCTGTAGATAAAATATTTGTCATTCAGCGACCAAGTTTGCTGGATGTGTTACCGAAGGCCAAGACAAGCTTCCTACGCTATACTGGTTACCAAAACTTCATAAAAGACCTTACAAAGCACGGTTTATTGCAATTTCTAGCTCTTGCACTACCACTGAACTTTCTAAATTATTAACTTCCTGTCTTACTGCTATTAAAACGCATGTGATTAAATATTGTGATAAAGTCTTTGAAAGATCAGGAAGAAATCTGTTTTGGTCTATAAAAAATTCGAATGAGGTTTTAAATAAATTGAAATCCAGACATTTTCGTGCTTCAAGTCTGTCTACTTACGATTTTTCCACTCTTTACACTACACTTCCTCATAATCTTATAAAAGAAAAGCTTAATGTTTTAATTGAATGGGCTTTTCACAGAGAAGATTCTCTCTATCTTGTATGTAATGTCAGAAATGCATTTTTCACTTCTAAAGAGCATAAGAATTATACACTTTGGTCATGTCAGAAAGTGTGTGATGCCCTCACCTTTCTACTTGATAATATTTATATTAGATTCGGTACAAAGTTATTTAGACAAATTGTGGGCATTCCGATGGGTACGAATTGCGCACCTCTTGTGGCTGATCTATTCTTGTATTGTTATGAAAGAGACTTCATGGTGTCGCTTTCCATTGAAATTTAGATGATTTATTTAATATTGATAATACCCATTTCGATGGTTTGATCAGTCAGATTTACCTCCCAGAACTTCAGTTAAATAAAGCAAATTCTTCTGATACCGAGACCCCGTTTTTGGATTAACATCTATCTATTGTAGATGGGTTTGTTTCGTGCAAAATTTATGATAAACGCGATGACTTTGATTTTGAGATTGTAAATTTTCCTTTTTTGGATGGTGATGTTCCTCGTGCGCCATCCTATGGCGTTTATATTTCGCAATTAATTCTATTTGATAGAGTGTGTAGTCATGTAACTGACTTCAACACTCGAAATAATTTTTTAACGGCTAAACTTCTTAATCAGGGTTATACGTCCCATAAACTACGCAAAGCCTTTTCAAAATTTTATAGATGCCAATCTGATTTGATTTCAAAATTCAATATTGGACTTAAATCTCTTCTGCAACAAGGTCTATCGGAACCCGAATGTTATGGTTACTTAGTATATGCATTCAGAAAAATATATAACCGCAATAACTTTAGCACCCAATTTCGTAAAATCATTCTTCGATATAAAAAGATTGGGTACAACATGGATATTATACGACAGACTGCATGCATGGTAGTTAACCTAATCACGGTTGGCAACTTTGTTTTCCTCTTTAATTGCACGCCGATGGGTCAGCCCTCAGATTCTATGACGGTTCCAACGTAAAGGCTTATTGAGAATTAGAGAGATCTAATTCAAGGTAATGTTGGTTGGTGCCTGATGCTCTGTCTCTGGTCGGGCCCATCGGAGTCTAACTGTTGGTTTTCTTTTGCTCATGCATTTCAGTGGTTTCTTGCTGTCGAGTCCTCACCGTTGTCTCACCTCAGTGGTTCTTTGATTATTCGTGTTCACGAAGATGTTGCACTGATGAGTTAGGAGGCCTTCGTGCGGACTGAACAAATTATTTGTCTAAATCGCGACGGAAGTAAGGGCGAGGATTGTGGCCACGTAAAATCGATTTAAGCCCCACAGTGGAAATCTTTCCTATGACCGTTCCAAGGCGGTTCTTCTGTGGCGATTTATTTATGTTGTTGTTTGTTACTTACCGTGTGTATCACTTGTGTCTTGTTATTTTGGATGGCCATATGGCCATTTTGTGGGAAAGTAACTGTCCTTATGGCCTTCCTTTGTTTAGGTTTCCATTATGGTCTGGTCGCTTAATGTTTGTGTTTCTTTCCCTTTGGTGTCTTTGATGGGTGGAGTAAGTTAATTGTATCGATTCCTGATCTTTGTTTTACTTCTACTTTATAATGATAATGGCACTTAATTCGGGGAAAAGTAGGATTGTTTAGTAAAATATATAAAATATAATATAATATAATAACTAGAATTTGTTTTTCTACAAAAACACAGATGTCTCCCCCGTTTTTGACTGCTAAGTATAACCTTGACATTGGAGGTATGGAGCTGGGTCTTGTGTGCAACACATCATCTAATGAAGATGAACATTTCTGCATAGTAACTTTAAAAATGTTCATAGAAAAATAAAAAAGTTATTGGCCGTAAACAAAAAAAGCACTTTTTTACCTTTGACCTCTAAGTATGGCCTTGACCTTTGCGGTACAACACATCGTCTCATGATGGTTAACATTTCTGCCAAGTAATTTCATAATCCATCAAAGAATAAAGAAGTTATTAACTGTCCTTTTTTTACCTTTGACCTCTAGGTATGACCTTGACATTGGAGGTATGGACCTTGGTCTTGCACATGACTCATGGTCCAACTTTCAAGCCTCTAGCTCCAACAGTTTTTGAGATATCTTGCTGACAAGATTTTATTAAAAAAAATTCAAAGGGCAATAACTCTTGAAAGGGGCATAGTCCGGATGAGAAAAAAATACGTGTCAGCTTAATTTTCATTAGGAATGCATATATGAAATTTCAAAACCATAGCATACACAGTTCTAAAGTTATGCTATGCATCACTTTTAGGATTCATTACAACGGGCACAAATTACCAAAATGACAAAGGGCCATAACTCGCAAAGTATTTTTCGGAATTTTGTCAAAAGTTAATCAGTTCATATACTCATCACCACCAATATACTCAACAACTTTCAAGGCTCTAGCTCCAATAGTGTTTGAGATATTTGGCTGACAAGATTTTATTAAAAAAAATTCAAAGGGCAATAACTCTTGAAAGGGGCATAATCCGGACGATAAAAAAATACGCGTCAGCTTATTTTTGATGAGGAACCCATATATGAAATTTCAAAACCCTAGCATACACGGTTCTAAAGTTATGCTATGCATCACTTTTAGCATACATTACAATGGGCACAAATTACCAAAATGACAAAGGGCCATAACTCACAAAGTATTTTTTTGGAATTTTGTCAAAAGTTAATCAGTTCATCTACTCATCACCACCAATATATTCACCAACTTTCAAGCCTCTAGCTCCAATAGTTTTGAGATATCTTGCTGACAAGCTTTTATTAAAAAAAATCAAAGGGCAATAACTCTTGAAAGGGGCATAATCCTGACGAGAAAAAAATACGCGTCAGCTTATTTTCCATCAGAAATGCATATATGAAATTTCAAAACCATAGCATACACCGTTCTAAAGTTATGCTATGCATCACTTTTAGCATACATTACAATGGGCACAAATTACCAAAATGACAAAGGGCCATAACTCACAAAGTATTTTTCGGAATTTCATCTACTCATCACCAACAATCTATTCACCAACTTTCAAGGCTCTAGCTCCAATATTTTTTGAGATATCTTGCTGACAAGATTTTATTGAAAAAAAAAAAATTCAAAGGGCAATAACTCTTGAAAGGGGCATATTCCGGACAAGAAAAAAAATACGCGTCAGCTAATTTTCCATGAGGAATCCATATATGAAATTTCAAAACCCTACCATACATGGTTCTAAAGTTATGCTATGCATCACTTTTAGCATACATTACAATAGGCACAAATTACCAAAATGACAAAGGGCCATAACTCACAAAGTATTTGTCGGAATTTTGACAAAAGTTAATCAGTTCATCTACTCATCACCATCAATACAATCACCAACTTTCAAGGCTCTAGCTCCAATAGTTTTTGAGATATCTTGCTGACAAGATTTTATTAAAAAAAAAAATTCAAAGGGCAATAACTCTTGAAGGGGGCATAATCCGGACGAGAAAAAAAATACGCGTCAGCGAATTTTCCATGAGGAATCCATATATGAAATTTCAAAACCCTAGCATACATGGTTCTTTAGTTATGCTATGCATCAAAAGCGTAATGGACGGACGAACGAACCAGAACCAATATGCTCCTCAAACTTTGTCAAAGTTGGGGGCATAATAAGAAAGTTATTGACAGAACAGAAAAAAGGCCCTTTTTTACCTTTAACCTCTATGTATGACCTTGACCTTTCAGGTATTAAACTGGGTCATGCGGGCAACACATCATCTCATGGTGGTTAACATTTCTGCCTAGCAATTTCAAAATCCATCAAAAAATAAGAAAGTTATTGACCAAACACGAAAAAAGGCCCCTTTTTTACCTTAGACCTCTATGTATGACCTTGACATTTTAGGTACCAAACTGAATCATGCATGCAACACATCATCCCATGATAGTTAACATGTTTGCACAAGTAACTTAAAATTCTATTTAAAAATAGGCAAGTTATTGACAAAACCCGAAAAAAGGCCCCCTTTTTTACCTTTGACCTCTAAGTATGACCTTGACCTTTGAGGTACCAACCTGGGTCATGCGCGCAACACATGGCCTTATATTGGTTCACATTTCTGCCAAGTGATTTCAAAATCCATCTCAAAATAAAAAAGTTATTGACCAAATACGAAAAAAGGCCCACTTTTTGACCTTTGACCTCTAAGTATGACCTTGACCTTTGAGGTACCGACCTGCCTCATGTGCACCACACATCGTCTCATGATTGTTAATAATAATGCCAAGTAATTTTAAAATCCATCTCAAAATTTGAAAGTTATTGACCAAATACGAAAAAAAGGCCCCTTTTTTGACCTTTGACCTCTAAGTATGACCTTGACCTTTGAGGAACCGACCTGCCTCATGCGCACCACACATCGTCTTATGGTTGTTAATAATTATGCCAAGTAATTTTAAAATCCATCTCAAAATAAGAAAGTTATTGACCAAATACGAAAAAAGGCCCCTTTTTTGACCTTTGACCTCTAAGTATGACCTTGACCTTTGAGGTACCGACCTGCCTCATGCGCACCACACATCGTCTTATGGTTGTTAATAATTATGCCAAGTAATTTTAAAATCCATCTCAAAATAAGAAAGTTATTGACCAAATACGAAAAAAAGGCCCCTTTTTTGACCTTTGACCTCTAAGTATGACCTTGACCTTTGCGGTACCGACCTGCCTCATGCGCACCACACATCGTCTTATGGTTGTTAATATTTCTGCCGAGTAATTTTAAAATCCATCAAAAAATAAGAAAGTTATTGACCGGACACGATTTGCCCATACATATATACATACCACCAAACTTCCAAGGGAGATAATTCAAAAAGTATAAATGCGAGAGTTATGGTTCTTGCGCACTGCACGTCGTCTAATGCTGATTAATATTTTTACGAAGTTTCGTGACGATAGCTCTAACGGTTTATAAGTTACAGAGCGGACACGAAAGTGTGACAGACGGACAGACAGACAGACGGACAGACGGACAGACAGACGCCCGGGGGAAAAACAATATGTCTCTCCGAAAAAAATTTTTTCGGGGGAGACATAATAATATATAATAATATATATAATATATAATATACATATATAGTAAAATATATATATTGTCAAAACTGTATCTTTTTGGTGCAATGTTCCCAATATTTCTTATCAAACTAATAAAAAATATCTTCACGGCCTTTCTACAACATTTTATAACATCATTTATTCTTTTTCTACACTAAAGGTACGATTGATTTACTGTTGTTATGACTTTTGTGATAATTGCTATTTATTGGGTACTGAATTAGCCCCCTTAATTTCAACAACTTGTCCCCACTTTATGGTGCGACAACAACATGAATCTAAACAAGAGGACCAAGATGGTCCTATATCGCTCACCTGAGCTAAGAGCTAAGAGTTTTGCGCGTGCCCCAGTGTCCTGTTTGAGACAAGAGTTTAAAGGTTTTTTCCATAATATGTATATGTAAAGTGAGTGGGCCACGGCGCGGGGACATTTTTGGTCTCAGGGCTATAATTTGAACAATCTTGATAGAGGTAAACTAGATGAAGCTTCATACTAAATATCAAAGACATGTGCCTTCTGGTTTCAGACAAGAAGAATTTTAAAGATTTCTCTATCACAAGCCTGCATAAAACCAGTGGGCCCCAGCACGGGGGCATTTTTGGCCCCAGGGCTATAATTTGAACAATCTTTGTAGAGGTCAACTAGATGAAGCTTCATATCAAATATCAAAGACCTGGGGCTTCTGGTTTCAGACAAGAAGATTTCTAAAGATTTTCAATCCCTATATAAGCCTATGTAAAACAAGTGGGCCCCCGTGTGAGGCCAATTTTGGCCCCACGGCTATAATTTAAACTATCTTCATAGCGGTCCACTAGATGAAGTTTCACACACCTGGGCCTTTTGGTTTCAGACAAGAAGATTTTCAATGATTTCCCTATATAAGCCTATGTAAAACACGTGGGCCCCGGCGCGGGGTCATTTTTGGTCACAGGGCTAAAATTTGAACAATCTTGGTAGAGATCAACTGGATGAAGCTTCATACTAAATATCAAAGACACGGGCCTTCTGGTTTCAGACAAGAAGATTTTTAAAGGTTTCCCCTATCTTAAGCCTGCATAAAACCAGTGCGCACCGGCGCGGGGCATTTTTGACCCCAGGGCTATAATTTGAACAACCTTGGTAGAGGTCCTCTAGATGAAGCTTCATACCAAATATCAAAGACCTTGGCCTTCTGGTGTCAGATAAGAAGATTCTCAAAGGTGTTTCGTATACAAGCCTATGTAAAACCAGTGGGCCCCCATGTGGAGCCATTTTCAGAGAAGAAGATTTTCAGATGTTTCAGAGAAGAAGATTTTTAAAGATTTTCCCTGTGTAAGCCTATGTGAAACCAGTGGGCCCCGGCGCAGGGGCATGTTTGGCCCCAGGGCTATAATTTGAACAATCGTTGTAGAGGTCCACTAGAAGAAGCTTCATACTAAATATCAAAGACCTGGGCCTTCTGGATTCCGACAAAAAGATTTTTAAAAGTTTCCCTATATAAGCCTATGTAAAACCAGTGGGCCCAGTAGTAGGGCAATTTTTGGCCTCATGGCAATAATATGAACAATCGTGGTAGAGGTCCACTAGATGAAGCTTCATACCAAATATCAAAGACCTGGGCCTTCTGGTTTCAGACAAAAAGATTTTTAAAGGTTTCAACTATATACGCCTATGTAAAACAAGTGGGCCCCCGTGTGGGGCCATTTTTGGCCACAGGGTTGTAATTTGAACAATATTCATAGCGGTCCACCAGATGAAGCTTCATATCAAATATCAAAGACCTGGGCCTGCTGGTTTCAGACAAGAAGATTTTCAAAGGATTTTCCCTATATAAGCCTATTTAAAACCAGTGGGCCCTGGCGCGGGGACACTTTTGGTCCCAGGGCTATAATTTGAACAATCTTGGTAGAGGTCCAATAGATGAAGCTTCATACAAAATATCAAAGACCTATGTAAAACAAAAGGGCCCCGGGGCGGGGGCATTTTCGGACCCAGGGCTATAATTTGAACAATCTTGGTTGAGGTCCACTAGATGAAGCTTCATATCAAATATCAAAGCCCTTGGCTTTCTGGTTCAGACAAGAAGATTTTTAAAGATTTTCCCTATATAAGCCTATGTAAAACCAGTGTGCCCTGGCACGGGGACATTTTTGGCCCCAGGGCTATAATTTGAACAATCTTGGTAGAGGTCCACTAAATGAAGCTTCATGCAAAATATCAAAGACCTGTGCCTTCTGGTTTCAGACAAGAAGATTTTAAAGGTTTTCCCTATATAAGCCTATGTAAAACCGAAGCGCCCCAGGGCGGGGTCATTTTCGGCCCCAGGGCTATAACTTGAACAATCTTGGTAGAGGTCCACTAGATGAAGCTTCATCCAAATATCAAAGACCTTGACCTTCTGGTTTCAGACAAGAAGATTTTTAAAGATTTTCCCTATATTAGACAATGTAAAACCAGTACGGTAGGGGGCGGGGCCATGGTTGGCCCAAGGGCAATAATTTGAACAATCTTGGTAGAGGTCCACTAGATGAAGCTTCATACGAAATAGCAATGACCTGGGCCTTTTGGTTTTAGACAATAAGATTTTTAAAGTTTTTTTTTCTTATTTTCCAATTTTGTTGCCATGGCAACCAGAGTTCTGCATGGAATGGAAGTCTTTAAACAACTTTGAGAGAGGACCACCCAAAGATAATTTCTGCCAAGTTTGGTCAAAATCTGGAATTGCGGACGGACATCCGGACGGACGGACGACGACGGACGAATGACCGATCACAATAGCTCCCCCGGAGCCTTCGGCTCAGGTGAGCTAAAAAGTAAACAATATTCTTTGATATGGAGGTATTTTTATCCTTCCGATTCGATGCCTTATTAAAAAGTATTTCTAGAGGGTTTCTGAGATATATTTCCCCGGCTATAAGCCTGCCCAGGCAAAGCGTTGAGAGTCGGAACGTACATGCATATAAACCCTATTGGTTTCGTTGGGCAACTGGGCTTAAGATGTCATTTCATCTCAATGTCGGGTAAAAAACCCACAAAATTGGCAGCAACGTCTCCAAAGTGACCTATACAGTGTTGACAGGGACGTTAAACATCAAATCAAACAAACAAACATCAAACCACTTTACATGTATAAGTTTCAACTTTGTAACCCTCACAGTTGTTGCGAAAAAATGACTAAAATCTTAGAATTCTTTTCATATATGGTAAATTATAAAACATACTTGGGGTACATACATACCCATTGACCACGGAGTTAATGCCATATATATGAAAGACAACACTTGCGTTTTCTGATTTCGAAGTATCTGCCCTTGACTTAGCCCCTTATAGTAAACAGTTTCCGGTTCATAACTCCTAAACCGTATGGGATATATTCATGAAACTTTATTGGTGCATGCATGGCATTTGGACGATGTGTCATGCACATGAGAGACAACTCTTGCTTTTTGGTTTTTGAATTATCTGCCCTTGACTTAGTTCCTTATAGTAAACTGTGTGCGGGCCGTAACTCCAAACCCGTATAGAATATAGTTATGAAACTTTAAAAATGCATGCATGGCATTGAGATGAGGTGTCATAAACAAGGAAGACAACTCGTGTTTACTTGAAAATGATATCTACCTGATTAATAACTTCATGCAATACCTGTTACAATTACATATAATTTTTTTTTTCTAAATGGTATTTTTGCGGGGGCATTCGTGTCATATGGACACTTTTTCTAGCCACAATAAGGTTGTGTGAGAATATTCATTAATCTGTCTGATATATTTAGTTTCGAATATATAGTAGTTTCAGGAAAAAATACACTAATTGGATGTCACCCAACTTGGTGTATGCATTGATGCTCGGGCAGTATCTGTGCTGATGGACTTACATTAACATTGAAAAAACTAGCAAAAAATTATTTTAGTTTCCAGTGGAAATCCGATTCGGTCCATAAGGGAAGACCTATGGTTAAGCCTATGATAATTGTGACATAAATTGGCTGTAAACTGGCTCTAAACTATATGATTAAGGTCCGTACCTAGTAAATAGTAAATCCGATGCCAAACTAACTAAACATGTGTTCAAAGAAGAAGTAAAACAAAGATCAGGAATCGATACAATTAACTTACTCCACCCATCAAATACACCAAAGGGAAAGAAACACAAACATGAAGCGACCAGACCATAATGGAAACCTGAACAAAGGAAGGCCATAAGGACAGTTACTTTCCCATAAAATGGCCAGATGGCCATCCAAAATGAAAAAGACACAAGTGATACACACAGCAAGTAACAAACAACAACATAAATAAACCGCCACAGAAGAACCGCCTTGGAACGGTCAGTGGAAAGAATTCCACAGAATTCCACTGGGGGGGGGGCGGGGGGGGGCTTAAATCGCTTTTACACGGACATACTCCTCGCCCTTACCTCTGTCACGGTATACACTAATTTTGTTTAGTCCGCATGAAGGCTTCCTAACTCATCAGTGTAACATCTCCGAGAACATACAAATAAAAAACTACAGAGATGAAACAAGGTTGAGGACTCGACAGCCTACAGCAACATAATTGCTGGAGCAAAAGAAAACCAACAGTTAGACTCCGAGAAGTCAAAAACAGAGAATATTCAAGATTGGTTTGGGGAAGGTGATGTGATACTTATTGATAGGGGCTTTAGAGATGTGTTTGATTTTTTGGAAGAGTGTGGTATCTAGGCTCATATGCCAGGATTCATATGAAAATCACGAGCATTCTATCAACTTAGGAAGTCAATGAAACATGGTTAGTCAGCAATGTAATATACAGTCGAACTTCAATGGCTCGAACACCTTTGGGACCTCGAAAATATGTTTGAGACAGGGGTAGTTCGAACCACCGAGAGTTAATGCCAGGAGGCATAAGAGATGCTTTTAAACATCTTTTCGGTGTTCAATAATGAAAATGTATGCTGTGTGTACTTATTAGAATCGCCTCGATGAGGCGTGACATTTGCATGATAAAAGACTAAAATCTCCATAATTACCCCCACTATTTCTTATGAAGGGGATTTCGCTAGGGGCTCAAGAATGGGTTCGACACATCCATGGTAAACGAGCCACCTGTGTTCGAGCCATCGAAGTTC
Source organism: Lucinisca nassula (assembly GCA_963580285.1). Classification (NCBI taxonomy): domain Eukaryota; kingdom Metazoa; phylum Mollusca; class Bivalvia; order Lucinida; family Lucinidae; genus Lucinisca; species Lucinisca nassula. The sequence goes on along the minus strand of OY757025.1, from coordinate 53,355,496 downwards.
TACTGTATACTAATATTTACAAAAGCATGCACAACGTATGTTTGGGACGTTGTCATGACGGAGCGGGCAATGACCTTGACCAGACTTTTCTTGAGCTAGCTTGAAACTTCTAACTACCCATCCTTTTGCAAACCAATTGTAGACTGCCCTACTTGAATTAAAGGTAGATAGGAATTTTTCCACAGAAAGCTGCGCCGGACCTGAAAACAAAACTCTTGCTCACTTTGTTTCGAGTTGAACTCACATTCAGTTGAGGGTTCAATCGGACTACCGGGCCCGGCTCATGTGAAATCTACATAAGAGTACATCTGATAAATAAATCTCGTGCATGGTTTTGATGTATTGGTAAGGTGGTTGAATAGTCACTCAGTTTACAATCTGATTACCCCACCCATTTGCGATTCTGTGTTCACTGAACCATTAAATGTTGCTTAATTCATCCGGTTCCACACTGCTACCAATTGTACTGATAACAAGAAAAATGCCTAATGGCATTATGGACGTTTTTTTTTTCAGTACGGTTAGGATGGTGGTGGCATGGGTGGGGTAGGGGGGGGGGTGTGCTGGTGTGGGGTAGGGTGGGGTGGGGTGGGATGGGCTAGGAGTCTGGTGGGACGGGGTGGAATTTGTGGTGGGGTGGGGTGTGGGGTGGGATGGGGTGTGGTGGGGTTGTGGGGTGGGGTGGGCTTGGGTGGGTGGGATGGGGTGAGGTCGGGTAAGGTGGGGAGTGGTGGGATGGTGTTGGGTTGGGGGTGGATTGGGGTTGTTTTGGGATGGGGGTGGGGTGGGGTTGTGGGGTAGGGTATGCTAGGGTAGGGTGGGGTGGGTAGGGTATGTATGTAAAACTAAGTATGCATGTATGTACAGAACAAATGCAATATCCTAACCCAGTAACAACTTTTTGTGGAGGGGGGGGGGGATGATCTGTTTATGTGTTTTAAGAAGAAAAAAAAAATAAAGTTTTTTTCTATTTTTAGCTCTAGCTCTAGTGGCCACTGATTTTAGCAATTTTGAAAAAGGGTCACCTAATGAACATTTCTGTAAAATAATTTTGAAATCGGGCTATTATCCCAGGAGGAGATGTCGTTTAAAGAAATTGTTGACGGACGATGGACATCAACTCACCTTGAGCACTTCGTGCTCAGGTGAGCTAAAAAAAGAACAAAAAAAAAAAAAAAAAAAAAATTCCATGCCTGTGCATGCATGTATGTATTATTACTAGCAACTATCAGGGGAGGAAGATAATAATTGTTCATATGTGTTTATGGAGAAGAAAAGAAAAATAAAGAAAAAAAAGAATGAAAAAAGAAACCAAAAAAACAAAAAGAACAAAAAAAAAAAAAAAAATGTCTCCACCAGGGTTTGAACTCACGCCCCTCAGATTCATAGTCAACAATAGGATTCGTAGTCCAGCACTCTATCCACTACACTGGCATTTGAAAAAAGGTTAACCAAAAGGTAAACCTGAAAAACACAAGTTTGAAAAATGACAATTTCCGCCAAAATTTTAGTCTTTTGCGCCATTTATGGATAATACATGAAAGCGGTACCTTCACTTATGCATCAGTCCTGATATTAAAACAATATGCTACAGCATAGATTAAAAATGTTACTTTGAAAAAAAGGTTAACCAAAAGGTAAACCTGGGACGACGCCCGCCCGCCCGCCCGCCCGCAGGACGCCCACCCGCCCGCCCGCCCGCCCGCCCGGACATCACTATTTTAAAGGACGGATTTTTTTAAAAAAACCCGTCCAAAAATGATACTATTGTCCAAGAATCACCATTGGATTCCTCCCATATTACCAGAAACTTTAAACAAATTAATGATTAAGGTTAAAAATAAGTAAAACTATCTTAGCAATTGAAAAATGCAGTTAATCTTCCTAAGCTGCAATATTGTTTCGAAAATTGTTTCTAAACATCACTTCAGACATGCTTTAGTCTTCCTAAGAACAAATGGCAGTGAAAGAGCATACAGGTAACAACCATAGTTAACTTTCAAACTACACTACAGTGCCATGCTAAGTTACCCCACCCACAGTTAAAGGCATGTAGCTCGACAAAACCCAACCTTGCTTGCGACCAGAGGTATGCCATAATAAAGTACACATGTTAGGCTGTTTACCTGCAAAAAATAAAAATATTTGGTACAAGGCCAGAAAACCCCCAAATGGGCACCCCGCTTTCTCCGCGAAAATCGCTTTTTCCCGGCGAAAGAAAATCGGTACAGGTGAAGACGTTCCCGACGTTTCTCCTTCACATGTACAGTAGAACTTCGATGGCTCGAACACCGATTGCTCGTTTACCATGGATGGGTCGAACCCATTCTTGAGCCCCTAGCGAAATCCTCTACATAAGAAATAATGGGGGTAATTATGGAGATTTTAGTCTTTTATCGTGCAAATGTATGATGTGTGTACTCATTAGAATCGCCTTGTTCTAACGGGAAAAAGCGCTGACACTTAATCATGAATCATCACTATACATGTTTGACCCAATTGGTAGCATTTATGAGTTTGGGGTCGGGGAAGGAGACTTGGTAGCGCAAATAACGAGTGTTAATAAATGCATGCAAAGGCATATCAGCATGTCCTTTTTCACGCGCCTGCATGAATTCATGCAGGTGCGTGAAAAAGGACATATTGAAGCATGGCGCGATATAGGAGTCCGGTTTTGCGTCCGTTCGTCCGCGACATAGGCCTGGCTTGTGGTGAAATTCTTGTGTTCCTCGTAAAATGGTCACTAAAATTGCATTAATGCTGTACCAGTTAGACAGTTCGTAATCATACATAATTGAATCGAATTCGAGCTTTTGATAAATGTCGCACATCATTATGGTGTTAATTATCTACATGTACGACTCATTATAAAAATTCGCCAATTCAAATTAATTGAAAATTTTACCAATAAAAGCGGAAAAATTTCAGATAAAAGTTCTGACATTTTTCATATTTCTGCTCAAGATTGTGGGTACTGTTTAGAACGCCTCGGCGAATCGGTTCTAACGAGTACCCACAAGCCATGTTTTTGAGCAGAAATAAGATATACAATTTATACCCCTGTTAACCCAAGTTTTACTATATAAAAGTGGGGTTTAAGTGGGTGAAAAAATAAATAGACATTTTTCGTGATGTGAACAAAAGTTGTCATGACACCTTTGAAAGGGATTATACAATAGAGAAATAAATAATTAATAAATAACTTAAACTGTAATTGTGTATTATGAAAGAATATTTGATTATAATTTAACAATGACTACCATTTGCCCTCGTTTACAAAAACAACAACACCAAACAAACGAAGAAATAATAATAAAAAAGAAAATTAGACTTTTACTTTCCCGCAGCCCATTTTATTCTCGACGAAACGCGGGTAAATTCATTTTCAATGACTTTTCGCCGAGGACCTCCGGTAAATTTCTCCGCGAAATCGGGAGAAATATCCGCCAGAAATTTCTCGCGCTTTTTATTTTTTCTTGCGGTTTCGCGTTAGTAGGTTTCTCCGCGAAACAAGAAAAATGGGTTTTACCGTTGGCTGGTCTGTATGACGTTATTTTATCATTCGCACCCACCTAGTACAGGTAGGGAAGTGTTTTCCGAGCATGTCTAATTGTTTTTATACGCCCGTTTGAAAAACGGTCGTATTATGTTATGCCCCCGGCGTTCGTCCGTCCGGGCACACCAATGGGCACTAGTTGGGTAGGACGTTGCTGAGTATTTGCCATTTATTCCGTTAGTGTTCAAAAAAGTAGCCAACAAGATTTATTGCTTTGTTGGGTAGTTTAGGGGTATTTTTGTGTCTTGTTGGGTAGTTTTTAACATGGAAGTACCCAACAAGTGTCCATCTGTGAGGAAGTGCGCCATATTGTCCGTCGGTCTGAAATTTTTTGTTTCCGGATAACTCCTCCTACAGTTTCCGGCCGATCAAGCTGAAACTTCATACACAGTAAGACCATGGTGTGGGGTAGCGCATATTATTTCGAGGTTATGGTCCACCAATTATTAATAGACTTATGCCCCTTTGAAATGGTTTATTAACCTTTCGTTTCCGGATAACTCCTCCTACAGTTTACATCCGATCAAGCTGAAACTTCATACATAGTAAGATTATAATGTGGGGCAGCGCATATTGTTTCGAAGATATGGTCCACCAAATAATAATAGAGATATGCCCCTTTGAATTTTTTTTGTAAACTTTTCGTTTCCGGATAACTCCTCCTACAGTTTAAATTTGATCAAGCTGAAACTTGATACATAGTTAGAACATGGTATAGGGCAGCGCATATTGTTTTGAGGTTAAGGTCCACCAAATAATAATAGAGTTGTGACCCGTTGAAATTTTTTGATAACGTTTCGTTTCCAGATACATGTAAATCCTCCTAAAGTTTACACCCGATTTAGCTGAAACTTCATATATAATTAGACCATGCTGTGGAGCAGTGCATATTGTTTCGAGGTTATGGTCCACCAAATACAGTAGAATTCCGCTTAAAGACCACCCCTATATTAGGACCACCCCGCTATTAAGACCGGTTTTTGCCAGACCCAAATTATTTCCTATATAATTGATTGCTATTTATTCCGATAAAGAGACCACCCCGCTATTCAGTATTAAGACCACTTTCAAAAGACCAAATCTGTCATTACCGTTCGCTATTGAGACCACTTTTTGGTCATGTCAAGTTAATTTGCATGTCAGGTATAAAATTTTCCTGCATTCTTCACCATTACAACAGGTTTTGGTAATGTTCGCAGTACTTCACACATATCCCTAAAGGTGTGAATAACAGCAGTTTACCTGTACTAATTTGTGCTGAATAAACTGTATTGTATTTGTGTGTTGTTTTGACAAAATGTGTTATGAGTATCACTATCAAGCCTAATTGAATAAATAGTTTTGTTAAAGTGCAGCTCCTTTTTCTTCAGATATTAAGAAGATTATTTTGGAACAATTGAAATCATGAATGTGATTTTCATTGGTGTAATGCTGCACATAATTACAAGTAATAAGGAAAAGGACAGAAAAGATTTACCAAATAGCAATAAAATGGGCAAAATACACATAAAAAAAGAATTTAAATCCATCTTACCAACCATATTTTTTCACCAATTCCATTATTAGGACCACCCCGCTAATAAGACCGCTTTTTTGAAGTCTAGAAAGTGGTCTTAATAGCGGAATTTCACTGTAATAATAGAGTTATGCCGCGTTGAAAACTTCTGTAAACATTTTGTTTCCGGATAACTCCTCCTACATTTTGGATCCGATGATGTTGAAACTTTACAGTATATAAATTTCTTTTAGCTCAGATGAGCGATATAGGGCCATCATGATCCTATTGTCATCTTATTTATACTAATTTATTTTAGTTCGATTGCGATGGAAGCTTCAAGCTTATTTAATCGCCCTCGAACACTCATACCGGATGTTTTCACGCGCACGAGAGAGAGGCAGTGACTATTACACCACTGCTATCCATTTACACCCGGGTGGAGTGAAGCAGTGCCATTACGTGTCTTGTCCAAGGACACACCTCGATACCGGGTGCCGGATTCGAACGCACAACCTCCCGATCACTGCGCTATCGAGGCTGTATTGTCATCTTGGTTGAGTTAATTTATGTTTGTGTTCGTTTCACTTAGGTATCTTGGACTGGAGGAGTGATGTAACTATATCGATTCTTGATCATTGCATTAACTTCTTTTTTGTTTCATGCAAAAAACATACAAAATTTATGATCAGTGCGATGATTTTGATTTTTGGATTCTAAATTCTCCTTTTTAGATGGCGATGTTCCACTTGCGGTGTCATACGCAATTTATTCCGTTTGCCAGAATGTCTAACCATGTAACTGACTTGAGCACTCAAAATAAATTATTAACAGCTTAACGTCTTAATCAGGATTATTGGTGATCTTTCCAGTGTCTTACTTGTTAATTGGCTTTGTGCGGTTGCTTCAAATTTCGTCTGATGTTTTATGTGTACAGCCATGTCGCTTACTTACTTTAGGTGACTTGGGATGACCGCGTTCTCTCATTGTGGCCTTTGATTCAAAAGACTGGGTACATCATGATCTGCAGATGTACATGTGGGCTTGGCATCATCGTACGTTCTACTTTTAATCACTTGTTCAACTTTTGAACTTAGCCATTTCTATCCGTAGCACATCTGTCTTTGTATCCGTTACGCTTTGCATACGATCGCATATTGCTAGAGGTAAAACCCTGAAAATTTGTACATGCTTATACATGTAGCATCAGTATTAGAAATAAGTCGACCTCTACTTTTCCGTTTTATATAAGAATTCGTCTTGTCGTGTCATTCATCTTTTTCGACTAAGGCATTTGACGACCGATTCATTATCGGCATGATGCCGGGGGCATTTATTTTTTCTGTTTTCCATACGTGCGTGTGTATGTACGTCTTTCTGTTGTGGGTGTATGTACTACGTATGCGCGTAATCATGTAACCTCAGGTCAAGTCTTTTTGTAACAGGTGGAGCCTGAACATTTTAGAACTCATATTTTCCAACCAGTTGATGGAATTGGTTTATTTTTGGTATGATGATAGATATAGGTCCATGTTTTATTCAGCAACACCTACACCCATGCCCCTGACCTTAACAGTCAAGGCCACGGACTCAGAAATTTTCCGTTTAAAAAGTCGGGTTGAAGCATTTGTATCAGGTAAAACCTGGACTTTTGCAATGGATTTGTTTATGGCTTCAGGATCCTTCAGACTTAGAAAGTTTAGTAAGATACTTTAAGAGTTGATATTTTCCAAATCACACGATGCATTGAATTTATATTTGGTATGATGATAGATACTGGTCGACAGTGATATTCATCAATACCCCAAACCCTTGCATCTGACCTAAAGGTCAAGGTCACAGATAAAGAATTTTGTTTAATTTAAAGTTTTTAAGAGCTCGCTCATACTTTCAAAACCATATCATGGATTTGCTTCATGTTAGGTATGATGATAGTTCCCGTTCCAAAGTTTTTTTTTAGCCCTCACACCTGCCCTTAAGGTCGATTTCATATACTTAGTTCTATGATGTTTCCGAAGTTTTTATTTAGGGCTGATATTTTCCAAACCATTTATGGATTGGCTTCATATTTGGAATGGTGATAGATACTGGTCCAAAGCTTAATTCAGCCATACCACCGACCCTGTCCATGACCGCAAGGTCAAGGACACATACTTAAAAAATGTCAACTTTAAAGATTCTTAAACCTTATACATGTATTTTCTAAACCATTTAATATATTGGGTTCATATTGGGTATGACGATAACATTTGTCTAAAAGTTTAATCAGCTATATCCCAACCAATTCGTTTGACTTCAAGGACACTTTTTCAGGGGAATTATTTTTTACAATGACGGCTGTTGTCGCAACATGTTTTTTCCGGGATGAGCTTGGCCCCTTGGCGGGAACATCTATGTCATATTGACATATTTTTAGTTGTTTGATACTTTTTCCGACTTTAGGACTTGGCTACTTTTGGTGCTGGTGAATGCATTTTAAAGGAAAGCATGTAATTTGGGGCGTATTTGATGGTTTTGCCTATGCTTTTCGAAGAAAAAGTGGGGATACAATAATCGTCTTCGCCGACCGTCCATCTTACAAGATAACTCCTTGCCTTTTAAAGATTCAAACTTGAAACCTTGGTAACTTATAAACGTTTGGTCTAGGGGGTGCATGATACTTGCAGAATTTTCATCCCACCCCTGGGGACGGGACCATGAGGAGGGGCCACGGGAGGTCAAAAGGTTTCAAAATATGGTCGAGTAACATATCAAATTGAACGGCATGATGAGTAGAATACATTGCATTAAAAATTTAACCCAAAGGGTCATTGTGGAGGTTACCAGAGGTCGAACTCCCTTAATCCGTATGTACGTCCATCCGTCCGTCTGCCTTAACAGATAACTCCTCCTAGACATTAAGAGATACAAGCAATGCACCTTTTGGAATTGATAGATCTTTGGTCTAAGGAGTGCATGATACTTGCGGAATTTTCATCCCGCCCGTAGGGGCGGGGCCATGAGGAGGTGCCACGGAAGGTCAAATGGTTTCAGAGCATGGTCATGTATATATCAAATTGAATGGCATGATGAGTAAAATACATTGTAATCAAAATTTCACCCAAGGGCCTTTCTGGAGGTTATCAGAGGTCGAAATCCCCTAATCCGTCTGCAGGTCTGTCTGTCCGTCTGTCTCACCAGATAACTCCTACTAGACCTCAAACCCGCATACCCCATCCATTACAATTACGGGATTACTCTTGCTAGTCCGTAACAGATAGAAACCTGAAACCTTTGGAACTGATTGATCTTCCTTCTTGGGTGTGAAAAACACTATCGGAATTTTGATCTCACCCCTAGGGGAGGAGCACCGGTGGTCAAAAGTCAAGGTTTACAAAGCATGGTCGTGTAACATATCAAATCGAACGGCATGATGAGAATAATACATGGCAATCAAAATTTGACTCCTCGGGTCTTGTGGAGGTCATCAGAGGTCAAAACCCAACATCCTATCCATTACGATAACAGGATAATTCCTCCTTGACCGTTACAGATAGAAACTTGAAACATTGGGAACTCATAGAGGTTTGGTCTGGGGAATGCTTGACACTTTTGGAATTTCTATCCCAACCATTTGAGCGAGGCACCGGGCGTCAAAATAAAAAATGGCAGCCTCAATAGCTCAATGGTTAGGACGTTCGGCTTGTGATCGAGAGGTTGTGGATTCGAATCCGGCCACCAGAGGCGAGTTGTGTCCTTGGGCAAGACATGTAAAGCCATTGCCCCACTCCTACAAAGAAGCAGTGGTGTAAAAGTCACTGCCTCTCGCGCGCGCGTGATCACTTCCAGAACGTGTGTTCGTGAGCGATTCAAATAAGCTTGAAGCTTTCATCGCATTCGAACTAAAATAAATTAGTATTAACTAAAATCAAGGTTTTCAGAACATGACAGGATACCATATCAAATCGAACGGCATGATGAGTAGAATACATTGCGATTTGCCTTGGGCCAATGTGGAGGTCTCCAGAGATTACAAAAACGCATACCCTCTCCATTAAGATTACCGAATAACTCCTCCTCGACAGTTAGAGATAGAAACTTGAAACTTTGGGAACTCTTAGATCTTTGGTCTTGGAGTGCATGACACATTGCTTTTTTATCTCACCCGTGTGGCGGGGCAATGGTGAGGAGGCCCTGTGGTGGGGGTTATGGGTTCAAAAATAAAGGTTTTCAGAACATGGTCGAGTAACATATCGAACGGCATGGTGGAGATATGCGATGGCATGCCATCGATTGCACGATTCTGGTTTTGTGTTACTCATTTATTATGTAATTCCTTTCAGTAAAAAAAATGACACTGTTTATCCTGAAAGCAAACGGCGGCTTAATACTGCCCGTCACTTCAACACAATGGCTGCATTGTCATCGCTAAGATAGTGTCAGAACGTTTTTTTCGCAGAGGACAATACAGAATCATGGCAGTGAATTCAGAGGGTTTTTAGGGGAAAACTTAATTTTCTTATTTCTGCTCTAAAATATAGATTATTGGTACTCGTTAGAACCGCCTCATCGAGGCGGTTCTAACGAGTAGCCACAATCTATATTTTGCGAAGAAATAAGAAAACTATCACTATTTTTATCTGAAAATTTTCATTTTTTTTTCGGCGATGAAATTTACAATGTATTTGAATAGGCGTGATTTCGTATTTTCTTCTCTTCTCTCTTCAGACTGGTATGTCACCAAAGCTCCAGTGAGGAAACCTGAAAAATTCGGAAAACAGACAGCAGAACGTTCGACATCGATAACGGAATATGAAGATCGGGGTGCTGATGTCACGAGAAGATCAATGAATACATCTAATGCCCATCGAACATGCACCATGAAAGGCCCAGTGCAGATGGTGAACACCGCGAAACTTGCAACCAAGCAGTCCAATGATACAGATGGCCATCAAATAAAATTCAGAGACTTCCCCATATATTCTCATTACATCAGTAGATTTGATTAACTGTATTGCTCACCAACCAGGACTGAATAAATAATTAACTTGATTAACAGTTAATCCCCGATTATAGATATTGCAATGTTTCGTGTATTACTGTGGGAACTTTTTTTAACCATTCAACATTCCATAAATATAAACTTCAAACACACATACAAATTAATCAATTGTTGACTTGCAGCAAAATTTAATGTACATTAATAACGCTAATCTGGGCATGACGCTAACTTTGGTTGCTAAACTGAATCAGAGAACACAGGCACGTTAAGCCCCAAAGGAGTGTAGATGGAAACGATAAAGTTCAGTACTAGATGAATTTGAAGAAATAGATTGATATAAGGACGACAAATAAAGGAGAAGCACTAATATACAAACACGTATTCTTTAACCGATTTTAGAGAAGTTACGATTTGCTGCCATTCAAGGGATCACAGTCAAAGCTGTATATGTAGGTCAGAGAGGTTGAATTAACCCTTGTCGTGCTGAGCCTGGATATGTCGTATCTTTCAAACAATGTAGATCCAGATCAGGATCTTAATTGTTTGTCATTCAGTTTATGAATTTGTTGCAATGATTTGCATCAAGAAATCTGACTGATTGATAAGCAGTGGTGGGTGTGGCATATATGCATATTCAGCAGGTCAAGTGTTAAAACAACTATCATAGTCTGCTCGAACAACCTTACTGTAGAGGTTCAGGCATCTCAGTCCAGTAGCTGCTCAGGTAATAGTCTGTTCCATCTTGCAGCCGGACTCCCTCCACTTTCAGGATTGCGAAAAGATTCATGAGTGTAAACTCAACAGAATATTGCTAGTATTGCAAAAAAAGTTAATCGGTTTGTCATTTCAGGGTCAGGGATCAGTTTTTAGGAGCATGCAGCCGTGAGCTGTATGTTATTTTGAAGCCTAAAGAGTTTACGTGTAGGGCATATATGGCAAGCAAATTTATTTGCTGAAGCAAGAGAAGGCGTGTCAAACTGTGTTACCAAGGGGCAACGCGAGAATAGGAGCCAGCAACCTAATAAGCCCAACATAGGAAAGTCAAGTGGAAATCCCCAGATTAAACGTTCAATATGTGGTAAATGGCATTTTACTTTTAAATGTTTTAAAAACCCCGATAGGAAGCCAGTTAACAGCACTGAAATAAGTGCAAGTCAAAGTATAGGAAGTGATAGTAAAGGGAGGGAAAGTCACATTGACGCGAGCGCGGAAACGCAAGGGATGCATACAGAAAGTGAGGGTACACAAGGTAGGGGCCGTGGCTGCAAACGTGGCCGAAGTGGTAATAGAGGGTCTTTTCGCGGACGCGCTAGGACCGATGGAACACCGCGTGGTGGTGGCCATCAACTATCTTTCTGAAAGACAAAAATAGGTGGAAAGTTTAAGGATGGGTTCGAAAGTGATTATCAGAGTAAGGTTAATAGTTCATAGAATTTGGATAAGAAGACTGAAAGAGTATGCTATTTTTTTAAGTCAAGGTTGCCTACGGAAAAGGGTATTGCTAATGGCAAGAATGTTGTTGTGTTGAGAGATACGGGATGCACAGGTTGTGCGATTCGGAGAAACTTAGTTTCTGACGATCAGTTGTAAGTTAAGGAATAAGACGTAACTTTGATAGATGAGACCACACAGAGTTATCCTTTGGCATTGATAGATACTGACTGTTCGTATTTTACTGGGCAAACGGAAGCTTTATGCATGGATGGCACTTTATATGATCTTGTTATTGGTGTCATTGGTGAGTCGAGACTTCCAACAATTTCGGCTGCAGCTGTTACCAGGTCTCAAGGTAGGCAGAGTGGGGGCACTTATAGAAAACTTGCGGTTCCTGATCAGATAATATGTGACGATAAGGAAGCATGAAAAAGCTCAAAACTCTGATGAAAAGTTAGCAAATATAAGCTTTTAAGGTGAAGAGTTGAAACTGGCAATAGGACAATGAGTCGTGGTTTGAATACAGGGGAAACTGAGTTTGTGAGAAAAGAAATGATATATAGGGAATTTACTAAGAGAAATAAGGGACAATAATTCTGGCCACTTAGGAATAAAGCCCACATTGGACAAAGTTTTAAACTCGTTCTATTGCCCTGGTGTATGTGGAGATTTGGTAAGTCTTGCAATCTTTTTCAAGGGACTATTCAGAAGGGTCGTGTTACAAAGGTGCCTTTTGGGAAAATTGCCTTTGATAGACATTCCATATAAGCGGATGGCCGTTGATATAGTTGGGCCAATAGAGTCCCGGTCAGACAGAAGGGCGCTTTATATTTTAACAATGATTGACTATGCAACCAGGTACCCAAAAGCGGTAGCGTTACCTACCATTTAGACTGAACGCGCAGGTGAAGCGTTAATGAAAATTTTCAGTAGAGAAGGCATCCCTGATGAAATGTTAACCGATTTGGTCCGATTGAACGCTTCCATGCAACGCTGAAGCAAATGTTACGAAGGATATGTGCAGAACGTCCTACAAATTGGGATAGGTATCTCCCGGCATTACTTTTTGCAGTTTCGCAGATAGGGAGGACTCACAGGAATATTTTGGGATTTCCCCGTTTGAACTTTTATAAGGACGCAACGTCTGTGGCCCGATGGCAATCCTAAGGGAATTAAAGTCTGGTGAGATAAGGAATGAGCAAGTTTTATCAACGTACCAATATGTGATTGAATTATAGGAAAGATTAGAGCAAACATGTACAGTAGAACTTCGATGGCTCGAACACCGATGGCTCGTTTACCATGGATGTGTCGAACCCATTCTTGAGCCCCTAGCGCAATCCTCTACATAAGAAATAGTGGGGGATAATTAAGGAGATTTTAGTCTTTTATCTTGCAAAAGTATGCTGTGTGTACTCATTAGAATCGCCTCGATGAGGCGATTCTAATGAGTACACACAGCATACATTTTCATCATAAAACACCGAAAAGATGTCTAAGGGTATCTCGTTATGCCTCCTGACAGTAACCTCAGTGGCTCGAACTATCCCTGTCTCGAACAGATTTTCGTGGTCCCAAAGGTGTTCGAGGCATTGAAGTTCGACTGTAAGTTGGCGCGTGAAAATTTAGAAAAGTCACAGGTTAAGCAAAAGACTTACTGTGACAAATGCGTAAGATCACGACTTACTGTGACAAATGCGTAAGATCACGAAGATTTGACGTCTGTGATAAAGTACTGCTGATATTACCGACAGACAGTAATAAACTGTTTCTTCAATGGAAGGGCCAATTTGGAATAGTCGAGATAGTTAATAGAATGGATTATAAGGTCGACGTCAATTGGGTAATAAATACCCATTACGCTAACATGTTAAAGCAGTATGTTGAACGTCAAAACGTGACGTCACATCGTTTGCTGCATGCTGAAACACAACTTGACACCCCTAAATTTTGAAATGGACTCCAGCTATATATAAGGAGGAAGATTCCATTTGGTACAAAAAGGGTTAAAGACATCAGTATGTCAGACAAATTGACGACAGAGCAACGCTCAGAAATGGAAGCATTAATAGGGCAGTACCCAGATGTAATGACTAGCTTACCAGGTCGTACTGATCTAATACAACATGACATAAAGTTACTTACGTCAGATCCTATCCAGGCTAAGGGCTATCGCAGACCATTTAAAAGACAGAATATTAAGCGAACAGTTAAATTTAGTGGCAAACCACCTTGGTGTAACGCAGGACAGTGTGGGGCAAATAACCTTAGCAGTAAGCATATCAGACATTGTGTGTATAGTTATTTATTTTTACAGAAGCTGCGATTGTTTCCATCTTCGTACAGTCTACAGAAAACACATTGAGGCATGTATTTCTTGCAAAAAGGGGAAACCTATGTTGCGAGATGAAAAATTCACTAGATGTTGTTTACAAGTAAGCATTTACCTTTGTATTGACAGTTCAATATAAACGGTAAGATGACACGCAAGAAAATCATGCTTTACGGTGTCTGGGTTTTTCATAAATATCTTCCCGTATTATTTCAAGTGTTATTTTAGATATTTGTTCAGGTGAGGCTATGGTTTGTCTTTTTTCAGCGAAAATGACTATTTTGTTGATGTTTTTATGGAATAAATATGAATAAGGAATATAATTTCTAAAGGACCGAAATATCGGTTTCCTTCTAAAATTGATTTCAGTAAATGTAGAGATGAAATCGCTGCTTCCTTGAATGAATTCGGTAATCGATGGTGTAAGCGAGAGTATGTTGAGCATAAAGCCCTCAAGGACTGGAAACTTAGCATTTTAAAACTAGTGAATAAACGCATTTCTTTCTATTCTCAAAATACTAACTTATTACCTCCTAAGCCCAAGACGTCTTTACGTCATCTTAAACTAGGTATTCAAGAATTTCATAAGAAGTTTGTTTTGGCCCCTGCAGACAAGGCCGCTAACAACGTCGTCGTTGTGTGACGGCTTAGCCTATGAACTTCAGCCTTTAGCTGAAGAGAGAGCTATAGTAGATAAACATGTTTGTCTTTCAGGCACCAAGTTTGCTGTGTGTGTTAACGAAGGCCAAGACAAGCTTCCTACGCTATACTGGTTACCAAAACTTCATAAAAAACCTTACAAAGCACGGTTTATTGCAAATTCTAGCTCTTGCACTACCACTGAACTTTCAAAATTATTAACTTCCTGTCTTACTGCTATTAAAACGCATGTAATTAAATATTGTGATAAAGTCTTTGAAAGATCAGGAAGAAATCTGTTTTGGTCTATAAAAAATTCGAATGAGGTTTTAAATAAATTGAAATCTAGACATTTTCGTGCTTCTAGTCTGTCTACCTACGATTTTTCCACTCTTTACACTACACTTCCTCATACTCTTATAAAAGAAAAGCTTAATGATTTAATTGAATGGGCTTTTCACAGAGAAGAAGATTCTCTCTATCTTGCATGTAATGTCAGAAATGCATTTTTCACTTCTAAAGAGCATAAGAATTATACACTTTGGTCATGTCAGAAAGTGTGTGATGCTCACACCTTTCTACTTGACAATATTTATATTAGATTCGGTACTAAGTTATTTAGACAAATTGTGGGTATTCCGATGGGTACTAATTGCGCACCTCTTGTGGC
Source organism: Lucinisca nassula (assembly GCA_963580285.1). Lineage (NCBI taxonomy): Eukaryota > Metazoa > Mollusca > Bivalvia > Lucinida > Lucinidae > Lucinisca > Lucinisca nassula. The sequence continues at coordinate 53,340,389 of OY757025.1, read as the reverse complement.
TGATCTGTTCTTGTATTGTTATGAAAGAGACTTCATTTTGTCGCTTTCCATTGATAACCAATCTGAAATTATTGAAACTTTTAGCTCTACTTCTAGATATTTAGATGATTTATTAAATATTGATAATACCTATTTTGATGGTTTGATCAGTCAGATTTACCCCCTAGAACTTCAGTTAAATAAAGCAAATTCTTCTGATACCGAGGCCCCGTTTTTGGATTTACATCTATCTATTGTAGATGGATTTGTTTCGTGCAAAATTTATGATAAACGCGATGACTTTGATTTTGAGATTGTAAATTTTCCTTTTTTGGATGGTGATGTTCCTCGTGCGCCATCCTATGGCGTTTATATTTCGCAATTAATTCGATTTGCTAGAGTGTGTAGTCATGTAACTGACTTCAACACTCGTAATAAATTATTGACGGCTAAACTCCTTAATCAGGGTTATCGGTACCATAAACTACGCAAAGCCTTTTCAAAATTTTATAGACGCCATTCTGATTTAATTTCAAAATTCAATATTGGACTTAAATCTCTTCTGCAACAAGGTCTATCGGAACCCGAATTTTATGGTGACTTAGTATATAAATTCAGAAAAATATATAACCGCAATGGCTTCAGCACCCAATTTCGTAAAATCATTCTTCGATATAAAAAGATTGGGTACAACATGGATATTATACGACAGACTGCATGCATGGTAGTTAACCCAATCACGGTTGGCAACTTTGCTTCCCTCTTTAATTGCACGCCGGTGGGTCAGGCCTCAGATTCTATAACGTAAAAGCTTATTGAAAATTAGAGAGATAATATTGGTTGGTGCCTGATGCTCTGTCTCTGGTCGGGCTCATCGGAGTCTAACTGTTGGTTTTCTTTTGCTCCAGCATTTCAGTGGTTTCTTGCTGTCGAGTCCTCACCGTTGTCTCACCTCTGTGGTTCTTTGATTTTTGTGTTCACGGAGATGTTGCACTGATGAGTTAGGAGGCCTTCATGCGGACTGAACAAATTAATTGTCTAAATCGCGACGGAAGTAAGGGCGATGATTGTGGCCACGTAAAATCGATTTAAGCCCCCCAGTGGAAATCTTCCACTGACCGTTCCAAGGCGGCTCTTCTGTGGCGATTTATTTATGTTGTTGTTTGTTACTTACTGTGTGTATCACTTGTGTCTTTTGGTTTTGGATGGCCATATGGCCATTTTGTGGGAAAGTAACTGTCCTTATGGCCTTCCTTTGTTTAGGTTTCCATTATGGTCTGGTCGCTTAATGTTTGTATTTCTTTCCCTTTGGTGTCTTTTATGGGTGGCTTAAGTTAATTGTATCAATTCCTGATCTTTGTTTTACTTCTACTTTGTATTAAAATTTATTACTGATTATTTTGTAGAATAGGCTTTTTGTCGTGATATATATCAATTCCTGATCTTTGTTTTACTTCTACTTTGTATTAAAATTTATTACTGATTATTTTGTAGAATAGGCTTTTTGTCGTGATATATATGTTGTATGTTTTGTGCAACCGCACGACGCAGTTGATCTGCGCATTTGTTGCTCGTAAGGGCCGACTGCCTCGTCGAGGGTATACGTTGACTGGTAGGTTGGTGCCCGTTTTGTCCTGATGAGCGTACATATTTGCCATGGGTAATGGTACATTGCTGGAAGATAATGAAAACCACTGAAAGTTGACTCCTATGGTTAAATGAGGCTAGAGGTCTCCAGTTCCCTGAGGGGAATGGGTACACTAGATCATATTGCGGCTAAAAGCTCGTTAAAATGAATAATTAGGATTGATATGTATGTTGTATTATAGGCGCGAATATTATACTCCTTTTTGAAATCGTTGATAAATTTGAAGAAGAAAGCAAACCAGGAATGCTCTTCTTCTCTGACTTTGAAACGGCATTCGATAGTTTCGACCACCAGTATATGTTTAAGTGTTTAAACCATTTCAATTTGGAGAAAGTCTGCTTCAGTGGGTAAAACATTTCTACAACGATGCAAAACGTTGTGTGTCAAATAATGGTTATCTTTCTGCCTTTTTTTCCCATTAAGAGTGGAGACCGACAATGATGTCCACTCTCACCCTATCTGTTTATTGTCAGCATTGAATTGCTTTCACATATGATTGGTTCTCACTCAGATATTACTGGCATAACCATTTCAGGGGATGAATTTAAGAAATCGCTTTTCGCCGATGACGCTTCATTCATCGTAGATGGGTTCCTGCAATCCTTCCAAACATAAATAAACATATTAGATAATTTCAGCTATATTTCAGGTTTAACGTTAAACGCTTAAATATGGCAAGTTTTACAGATGGGTTAAATGGCTAAAAAGATTTAAGCTATTTTAAACACAGGGTATTCCAATGTAGTTCGAAAGAAGCAAATTCTTTAGGAATGACGTTTACTACTATACCAGAAAATGCTCTTTCTATTAATCTAGAGCCCAAAATAAATTATTTTAAGAAGTGTTTGCCACAATGGCAGCATCGAAAACTTACTCTGATGGGGAGAATAATTGTTGTTAAAAGCTATGTTCTTCCGATACTCATATATGCACTGTCGGCATTACCAAACCCTTCGATTGATAAAATTAAACAAATCGATAGTATCATGTATGAATTTATATGGGACGCAAAACCTGAAAAAAACCAAAAGAGAAACATTAATAAAAGATTATGAAAGGGGAATGGGGGTCTGAAAATGATTGATATTAAAACATTCAAAGCCTCTTTGAAAATTAGCTGTAACACTTGACATTTTTTAGCATTTAGCCCCTGAAATGGTTATGCCAATAATACCTGGGCGAGAACCAATCATATGTGAAAGCAATTCAATGCTGATAATAAACAGACAGGATAAGAGTGGACATCCTTGCCGGCATCCACTCTTAATGGGAAAAAAGCCAGAATGATAACCATTATTTGACACACAGCGTTTTGCATCGTTGTTGAAAAGTTTTACCCACGGAAGCAGACTTATCAGTCTTTGAATCGACTGCCTATTCGAAATTCGCAAAATTGCAGTATGTTTCCTCTCTGGCTTTCGTTGCCGGATCATTACAGGGTCACTGATGAGGCTTTATTAGCCGAAACTACGTAGTATGACCCATCTTCTTTCTTATGAATGTTTTCATTGCTCTTAAAGGAACTCATTTTTGATTTTTATTTGCCTTCACTGCAGCTTGTGTTGTGCCGTGTGGCGGCCGTAAAACGTCTCTCCGTACATCAACCATAGTGCAGTTTATATTTTACTTTTGGTCCTTTGAGATCAGCGTAAATATTCTGAGAAATCAGAAAGAAATTATTGGTTTAGACTCATATTCTAGACGGGTTTTTAATTATTTGGACCCCGTTTTGATTTATATCAGTCTTTGAATCGACTGCCTATTCGAAATTCGCAAAATTGCAGTATGTTTCCTCTCTGGCTTTCGTTGCCGGATCATTACAGGGTCACTGATGAGGCTTTATTAGCCGAAACTACGTAGTATGACCCATCTTCTTTCTTATGAATGTTTTCATTGCTCTTAAAGGAACTCATTTTTGATTTTTATTTGCCTTCACTGCAGCTGGTGTTGTGCCGTGTGGCGGCCGTAAAACGTCTCCCCGTACATCAACCATAGTGCAGTTTATATTTTACTTTTGGTCCTTTGAGATCAGCGTAAATATTCTGAGAAATCAGAAATAAATTATTGGTTTAGACTCATATTCTAGACAGGTTTTTAATTATTTGGACCCCATTTTGATTTATATCAGTCTTTGAATCGACTGCCTATTCGAAATTCGCAAAATTGCAGTATGTTTCTTCCCTGGCTTTCGTTGCCGGATCATTACAGGGTCACTGATGAGGCTTTATTAGCCGAAACTACGTAGTATGACCCATCTTCTTTCTTATGAATGTTTTCATTGCTCTTAAAGGAACTCATTTTTGATTTTTATTTCTCCAAATTTGAAATGGTTTAAACACTTAAACATAGCGTTTAGCCCCTGAAATGGTTATGCCAATAATATCTGGGTGAGAACCAATCATATGTGAAAGCAATTCAATGCTGATAATAAACAGATAGGGTAAGATTGGACATCCTTGTCGGACCCCGCGCTTATTCGAAAAAAAGGCCAGAAAGATAACCATTATTTGACACACAACATTTTGCATCGCTGTAGAAACGTTTTATCCATTTAAGCAGACTTTCTCCAAAGCTGAAATGGTTTAAACGCTTAAACATATACTGGTGGTCGAGACTATCGAATGCCTTTTCATCGTCAGAGAAAAAGATCATACCTGGGTTGCTTTCTTCTTCCGTTTTATCAATGATATAAAAAGGAGTCTAATATTCCCGCTTATATATATATTAGATATCTGTACTGGCGAGGCAAAGGTTTGCCTGTTGTTGTTTTTTGTGTGTGTTGTTTTTAGCAAAAATTAATATTTTGTCGATGGTTTTTATGGAGCAATATAAATAAGGATAAGGAGATGCTTTGGGTCACGTGCTAGCGACAACTTGTCCTTTTAAACGAAAAAGTTCTTTTTCTCTGTATTTTAAAGTAAGGTCGTTTGTGTTTAAGCTATTGGTAACTTAACATACCTGAATCTCGTTCACCTCGAAATTCCCGTGCTAAGGAGATTGGCATACTATAAATAGGGGGAATTCTCAGTCCAGTTGAGGAAGAACAAAAAAAAAACAACACTAAGCGTTGCGTCAGGGTGTCTGAAATGGCTGGAAAGCCGACGAAGGTATGACATCGCGACTTCAATTCGAACGGGTGGCTATTGTATGTATTTTAAGAAATCGCAGCGATCGGCATATGGTGCATTATGTTAGTAAGTGTAATCTAACGAATTTATATGTGGTTAATTGTCTGTGTGCTAAGGACCAAGTCATGGAATGTGTCGAATGCTGTATATAGTAGAGTTGTAGACGACACTCGATGAGTCTGCGCACTTGCGTAGCCCGATCCGTTCCCTTTTATTGCCTGCTATGTATGTTTAGTAGTAAATTTGTTATGTGTTACATGGGGGGTCGGGGTCTGGCGATCTCGGCCGAGCATGCACATGATCCTGGCTGATGATTCATATATTCATTGGGCATAATTCCGGGATATGGAGCGGTACATGTTATGCTGTTGTGTATCGAGTATTTCGTTAACTAATTGTAGGCACTGAACGGTTTGGTGGTTAGCCGTAAATGATGTTGCTTCCCCCCCCCCTCCTCCGAAGCTAGCAGGCGGTAAGCAGCTGTTGCTGAATAGTTTAAGTCTGTGGCGCACCAGTGGTGGCATAGGGCCTTGATTAAATAATGCGTATCTTTTAGCACTCGAGTGCAGAAGTGTTGTGAACGATTCACTCTGAATGTTAGTGATGTTGTGATGCGCATCGTCCGAGATTAATATTACACAATCATGTTGTGTAATTTGTGTGGAGGAACATATCGCCAGCCGGAAGAGTTCTAGGAAGTGCACTTACTAATTTAGTTACTTAACTTTTTATTTATTTTTTTCTTCCTGCAATGTTCCACTTGGGCTAAGACAAGGTGCCGGACTTGGCTAGTCCTTCTTCACATAAATCCCTCGGCTTAGACCAAGTGGGATAGATAAGAAAATGCTTGTTTATATACATGTTAATGTGATGTTTGTAAATATCTTATATATCATTGAATAATTAGAAAGGATACTATTCTAATTAGAATGCCATCGGTGATTTTGTCCCACAATCAGAAATCCGGAACTAGAGCTGTCAGAGGATCTGACTATAGCCCCGCTTCAGCGCTGTCAGAGAAGAAAGTTATTTAAGCTGCAGAGAAAACAGTTATGAACAAGAAATAACTGTTGAAAATTTTACATTATCTGGAAAAACTCTAAGAGTTGTGAGCCCGTGTCCCTCATTTCAATGAGCATGATACATTACCAGAATGTCCATGTTTATATTAAATTTCATCTTCCATTTTTCAATGTTCAAAGGGTAATAACTCCTAAAGTAGGCAAATCAGAGTCAGGGTTCCTGCGCTCTGCACATTGTCTCATGGTGCTTTACACTTGTGTGAAGTGTCATGAAAATATCTCAAATGGTTTGTGAGTTATGGAGCCGACACAGTCAAAATTGCCTTTTTAAATGTTCAAAGGGCAATAACTCCTAAAGTAGGCAAACCAGAGTTATGGTTCCTGCACTCTGCACATCATCTCAAGGTGCTTTTCATTTATTTGAAGTTTCATGAAAATATCAGAAACGGTTATGGAGCGGACATAGTTAAAATTGCCATTTTTTAATATTCAAAAGCCTATAACTGAAAAAGTAGACAATCCAAAGTTTGGGTTCCTGCGCTCTGCACACGTAATATGGTGCTTTACATTTGTGTGAAGTTTCATAAAATTATCTCAAACGGTTTTTGAGTTATCGAGCAAAGACGGCTAAAATTGATATTTTTCAATATTCAAAGGGAAATAACTCAAAAATTAGGCAATCCAGAGTTATGGTTCCTGCACTCTGCACACCATCTCATGGTGTTTAATGTTTGTGTGAAGTTTCATGAAAATATGTGAATGGGTTTTAAAGTTATGGAGCGGACACGAAAATTGTTAACAGACACAGACAGACACACAGACAGACACACAGAAAATACGAAAACCAGAGTTATGGTTCTTGCGCTCTGCACATTGTCTCATAGTGCTTAACATTTGTGTGAAGTTTCATGAAATTATCTCAAACGGTTTTCGAGTTATGAAGCGGACACTGTTAAAATTGCCATTTTTCAATGTTCAAAGGGCAATAACTCCAAAAATAAGCAATGCAGAGTTATGGTTCCTGCGCTCTGCACATCGTCTCATAGTGCTCAACATTTGTGTGAAGTTTCCTAAAAATATCTCAAACGGTTTTCGAGTTATGAAGCGGACACAATTAAAATTGCCATTTTTCAATGTTCAAAGGGCAATAACTCCAAAAGTAGGCAATCCATAGTTATAAATCCTTCGCTCTGCACATTGTCTTATGGTGTTTAACATTTGTGTGAAGTTTCATGAAAATATGTTAAGCAGATACAAAGTTATGGAGCCAACACAAATTAACGGAATTACGGAATTACGGAATTACGGAAAATGTTCAAAGGGCAATAACTCCAAAAGTAGGCAATCCACAGTTATAATTCCTTCGCTCTGCACATTGTCTTATGGTGTTTAACATTTGTGTGAAGTTTCATGAAAATATGTTAAGCAGATACAAAGTTATGGAGCCAACACAAATTAACGGAATCACGGAATGACAGAAGGACATGGCAAATCCAATATAGCCCCACTTTTTCAAAGCGGGGCTATAAATAGGATGGTCACATTCCGTTCTCCCGGCAACATGTATGTTTTGCAAGAGCATGATAAAACATATATGTTTCAAGGCTCTCTGATCAGACGCGCCCGTCTGATCCGGGCTTGCATTGTTTGCTAAGGGGTTTCCTGCATGCAATGGGTTACACAACGACTATGTATTAGATATAGTGTCGAGATATAATTAATGTTGTTCTTCTGATCTGATTCAGATTTCGTTCCTCCGATACATGATTTATGAAAAGATAATACTTCGGAAGCCTGTTTTTGTCGTGTATTTGTTACGCTTTCGTTATTTTCGATCAAACCTTTGCTATAGCTTCGAAAAATATAACTATCGAATCTTATCTTGAGCTACAACACAGAATTAATAATAACAGTGTTAATGTTATGTGGGAAGTGAAAATTCTCCCTGTCCTTCATCAAAGTAATTATTATATGAGCCCCGCCAAGCGAATTTGTGTCTTCGAGCATTCCGTCATGTCACATTTTACCTGCGCATGCCCAGCCATTCAGAAGGGCCAGGGATATGGCTTTCAGTCTGAAGGTTCCTCTTGAAACACTGCTTGTATGAGCGAGCAGCGAAGGTTCTGGCGAGACTGCGCGGATGCGCAGGCTCGCCTGAACCTTCGCTGCTCGCATAGGCGATAAGTACCAAAATCGCTTGACAGGGCCCATATTTTCTTATCAATTGTTTTGTTTGTTTGATGTATGGTTTAACGTCCCCGTATAAGTCATTTTGGAGACTTTGCTTCCAATTACATGGGACTTTTACCCGACACGAGATGAAATGGCATCTCAAGCCCTGTCGCCCAATGAAGCCAATAGGGTTTATAAGCATGGACGGTCTGACTCGCACCACTTTTGCCTGGGGAGGCTTAGATCCTTTAAGCGGTGTAGCGTACTAGCGTGCGGTCAGTTTGAGCTCCGCGTTGAAGCATCATGCAGCCAGTCTAATCGTTTTGGATCACTGAGTCCAGTTAAGAATATTGAACGTATCTAATTATTGATGGGGCCTAACTTATTCGCCTCATACCATTCAGTTCTGCGGTGAATTTTGTGCGTCCAAAGGTTACCCTTTTAGACAACATATTTATGTTATTTGTGCATGTCTTCAATGTTTCTCCTTTTGTGTTTTTTTGCCAGTTTTTAGTCTGCTTTCGAGGGCTTAGGGCTTAACATTGCCATCGTGAATACTTTCCCTGAGTTAGCATTGTCTTCCTTATTATTCAAAAACTGTTCAATCAAATATGTATCATGCTAAAAGTACCCTGGAAGAAGAATAGTGTAGCATGTACAATGGCGTTTATAATAGAAAGATGTGTCTTATGGAGAAACGTTGTTTCAACCTCGCCGCAACGTTGATTAATGGAAATTAATTTCAGGACACCGCGTTTATTGTTGCCGCCCAGTGCTGTATAGGAAAGCTAATGAATTAGGGGATAACTGTATTCAAAATTGTCATTTTGGAAGGTTAATCGGCAGATTTACGGTCGGAAATTTCGTTTTACGGCGACGCGTCAGCGGAGCCGTAAAACGAAATTTGCGACCGTAAAATCGACGATTTACCTCCCCAAATGACAATTTTTCAATACAGTTATCCCCATTCGAATGCATTTATTCGGTTATTTTCTTTGAAAAAGTGTGCTATTTTGCTCAAAGCTGCGTAAAACCAAATACCAGCCAATGGAAAGAGACGTTACATGATGAAGTCGGGTTTCCGACAGCATATCGCAGAATATACTGTCGCAAATTTTCGACGTTATCCAATCAGACGTCGCGTTATATATGCAACTGCATTATAGTTAGTTATAAGAAGCTCATATTCAGTTCTTGGTTTTCCGCTTATTCGTATAACCTTCAGAACATTCACCAAATTTGAATTATTTGCTGGCTCCCAGCTTGCACATTGTCAATATTGGAAAAACAGGTAACCAGACCCCCTGACCTGGGGGGGGGGGGGTGGTCTGGTTACCTGTTTTTCCAACACTGATAACCTTCAGACTAGGAACCAGCAGATAATGCAAATAAGGTGACAGATTGTGAAGAAACTGAAAGCTAGAACCAATCGTAAAAAATAACGCTGTTTCGCATAATGGTTTCGTCATTGTGAACATTTTGTATGGTTTATAACTCTTACATGGGTGTGAGGGATGGATGGAAAAATCCGTCCCGAGGGTCACTGTCCGGAATCACGAGAATGATCCTGAGAGACGAAGTTATCTATCCATCCCTCCCACCCATGTTGGATTCTTTTTCTTGCATACCTTCCATTTCTGAGTGTGGATTTTAATACAGTTTTTGCAGTCACTTCGGTTGCCGGCGTCCGCCATAGTGTGATGACAATACAGTGATGTCTGGTGAGGTAACGTGCTGTCACAGCCAACCTTAACGAAGGCGCATGTGAGGTCGTATTCAACCAGTGCATTTATCAAACACGCGAAAATATTCAATAGTTGATAAAAACATAATTTCTATCCCAGGCTTAAACCACGGATCTAGTGTGCAAGATGTGAGAAAGAACATACCTTAAGGGATGTTGGCAACTTCCACCATCCTGTTATATTTCTGTGGTATTCGGGTGAGCAGATTGGCGCGGATGTGAACTGGTCCCATCTGAAAATAGAACGAAATAAAGGATACTCATTCGCCATTCATATTAGTGCAGGGCGTGATAATACTATTTCCCCACAACTTGCCCTGCCATCTTGTACATCATTGGGGAAATGTTCCCCAAACAACATATTAACCATGAATATTCTAGGTCAGTTAGCCTTATAGATCCATATTTGATTTGGTCTACCCGACTAAGTTTCTGCCTATTTGCCAGAATAGACAGTGGCCCTGGGTGAATATTTGCCTGCTTCGAGTTTCCAGATAAGATGGGGTTTACAAAACATATTCCATATCAATAGTATTATGAAGATGACATGCTGCCTCGGTTCGGATGCAAACTGTCAGTTCGGGATGAACTTTGTTTTAACCGGGAGGGCAGTGAAACATCCCTATCAGGCTGTATGCCCGTGTTGTACAGCCATTTACATGTAAATATTTACCTGTGTGATTCGGGTATCGTGGCAGATGTGACCATATTCAACTATGCCATGGTTCATCAGAGATTGTTATCCTTGATATATTCCACAAAAATGTGTAAATGAATTGTTAAAGTTGAAATTTCCCTCTTCATGGGCGCCGCCATGTTGAATCTGGTCACAATACGAAGCCCTTTCATTGGCAGATAGCACTGATCAGCTGCTGCAAACCAATCAATCAGGATCCTCCGTTCGTACGGCCACCTCCTCTGATTGGTCGATTCTACGTCCACGTTACTGGCCACCCTGGTATAAAAACCACTGCTTCCACCCCGGTTCCTTGGAAATTGCGTTACCGGTTTTTCTAATATTGACATTGTGCAAGCTGGAAGCCAGCAAATAATGAAAATATGGTGAATATTGACAGCAGACGGGTTCTTAGTATTGCTTTCACTCCGATTTGTTGCTTTTATGATGAGACCCCGTAAAATACGTTAATTTAGCTACTCCGAGGCCAAAGATTCACATGGAGCAAGTTTGGGCCAGGGACGCTGCAGTGCCGACTTAGAAACTGGGACTACCATTCACGGGTTACGTAAAGGAACTAGGAATCCGCCATTCTACCATGAACAATATTTGGACATTTATCATTTTGAGTAAATCGCTAGACCCAACACACATTTTGGGTCGACGACTATTAGTGTTAATACTTGTTAAGCCTTGTGCGGTTCAATCTTACACTGACTAATACAAGAATGAGCCCAAACTCAGCAAGTGCACGTATAAAGAAAAGCATAGCGTTTACAAGTCCTTATAGTAAATACCCTGGAAAACCCCCTCTACTGTAGAGAACATGGGGCTTACAGAAATAACCTCTTTATTTTCGCTTAACCCTTTACCACTCAGATACGCATTTTTAGGTGTACGACCGCCCCCCCCCCTCCCCACCCCACTAACCTTTTGAGCCCCTGAACCACTTAAAATCTGCATTCTCCACCCCTAGACAGCCATGTTTTCACAAGGATAAGTTGTCCTAAAAATCACCTGTTTTTTTTTTTTCGCGGATCCTCGCAAAAAAAAAAAAAAAAAAAATATATATATATATATATATATACCTATGGGGGTTGGAAGGGGGCAGCGTCCCCCTGACGGCCAGAAAAAAATGGGAGCATGGTCAAGCCGGCCGCTGAAATGAAATTTGAGTTGTCTTTGGTCAAAAATGCCTCGAAATTGACGCTGGCGAAACATACTGCAGACAGTGAAAATCACTAGTGCCAAACCCTATGACCCATTTTGTACAAGAAACCCCAAAACGGGTACCCTGACAAACAGTGCAGGCCCAACTCAGACGGCGTCTGATCAGGGCCTCCACTGTTTGATAAAATTTCAGTCAATTATTGAAATATATTTCGATGAAAACACAACCTGACACCCCTAATTTTTTTAATGGACTCCCGCTATATATATAAGGAGCAAGGTTCCATTTGGTACTAAAAGGGTTAATTGTTGCCTTGACAGCAGTGTGAAGGTTAGGATTCGGTCAAATATACATTCGAAATCACACTTTTGACAACTTTTAGATGACTCCTTGTTACCATTGATTTAGCCTAAAAAAACATTTGAAAGGCTACTGCCCAGTGAACATTCCTGTCCAGATTCATGTAAAACAGACCATCCATTATGAAATAATGACTATATGAAGATGAAATTGCTGTCAAAGGCAACACTGTGAAAATCAGCAAAATTCACAAAGTCCCATAGTGGGAATGGGTTAAAATACAGTCGAACTTCAATGGCTCGAACACCTTTGGGACCTCGAGAAAGGGGTAGTTCGAGCCACTGAGGTTACTCTCAGGAGGCATAACGAGATACTTTTAGTCATCTTTACGGTGTTCTATAATGAAAATGTATGCTGTGTGTACTCATTATAATCGCCTAATCGATTAACAATAAATATTTTTTGATTGTTGGCCTTGTTAACCACTTAATAAGCATACCAAAGACACCCCCGCCCATCGGGGCTTAGAGAAATAGATTGGGTTGCATGGCGCTTCCACGCACTATTCATGGGTACTGGTAAATCGCTAAGGACCAATCCTGCCAAAGTAATGTGTTGTGAGTCGGACCGTCTAATAGATTTTAGCCTTTTGGTTTCATTGGGAGACAAGGCTTGAGGTGTCATTTCATCTTAATGTCGGGTGAAATACCCACACAATTGGAAGCAGCGTCTCCAAAATGTCTTTAACAGTGTTAGCGGGGATGTTAACCTCAATTCAAACAAACAAACAAAGCGTGCCACAGAAAAGTGCAGTGAGGTATTCTGACCAGCTTGAGATATGATCCTTAAAGTGGTGACTGGGCCATGAAACTCGAAACACCATAAGAATTACTAAAACTACAAATATCAATGCACATAAAGGCAATGGCAGCAATAACAGTAGTAATAACAGTAAAGACGGTAATAATAAATCTAACAATATTGTGTTTGTTTGCAAAACACTATATAAACTGCTTTAAAGAAGAGCTCGGTTTGAGCACTATGACAGGCAACCTAACATGTAATCTTGCTTCTTTGTCCAAAGATGAAATTCTGCGAAACCACAAATCGGTGGTGCTTTCGTTTGTAATTTTCCTCCCAGAGGAAGATATGGAACATCCAAAGTTGTACTGGATTCCTAAGCTTCACAAGAATCCGTACAAGCAGAGATATATCGCGCGTTCAGCTAAGTGCTCAACCAAGCCTCTTTCAAAGATCCTAACACGAATTCTTACTGCAGTTAAAGATGGCCTTCATAAAATATTGGGACACTGTATATGCCAGGAGTGGTGTGAATCAGATGTGGATCTTGAAAAACTCCAAAGAGCTTCTAGATCATTTTCATGCAGTCTTTTCTTTCAGTAAACAGCATAAAATCTTTCGATTTCTCAACACTCTACACAACTATTCCTCATGATAAATTGAAATCTAAACTCAAGGAAAGCATAAATCAATGTTCGTCCACAAGAATGGTAACCGTCGCTACCAGTATGTTGTCATTGGCTACAAAGACACATATTTCGTTCGAGATCACTCTGATGCACCACAAAAGTACACTAATGCAGATGTCATAAAGATGCTGGAATATCTAATTGACAATATTTTCGTGGAGTTCAGTGGCCTCATATTTCAGCAAACAATTGGCATATCAATGGGTACTAATTATGCACCGTTGCTTGCCGATTTGTTCTTGTACTCGTATGAGGCGGCGTTTGTACACGGTCTCCTCAAAACAGGCATGAAACGCCTTGCACAACAATTCAATTTCACCTACAGATATATAGATGATTTAATGTCTCTGAAAAGGTGCTACATTAGCAGAGTACTTGGAATTCATCTATCCACGTGAACTTGAAATTAAGGAAACAACAGAGACTGCAACCTCCTCCTCATACTTGGATTGTTATCTCTATATTGACCACGGGAATCTTACTACTAGGCTGTACGATAAACGAGATGACTTCAATTTTCCCATTGTTAACTTTCCCGTCCTGAGCAGTAATATACCGTCTGCACCAGCATATGGAGTTTACGTTTCACAGTTAATCCGATATGCTAGAGCCTGTTCCAAGTATCAGGACTTTATGGAACGTGGGAAGGTGCTCACTACCAGGTTGTTATGCCAGGGGTATCAAAAAACCTAACTGGTATCAACACTAAAGAAGTTCTATGGGCGACACCATGAACTTGTTGATCCGTAAAATGTGGCCATTTCCAGAATTATTTCTGATGTGTTTGCCAATGGAAAGCCATCGGAAGACTTTCAAAATCTCGGACATACCCTTCTCGGCATTTACTCCGTTTCTTCGTTCAGGTCGATAGGCATGGTGGGCGAAGCTTGCTTACCAAGTAATGCTTACTATCCTAGGACGCCTGATTATACTCTTCTGGAGTACATGTCTGTTGGTCTGAACATTGGCATTTGTCATTTGTCTATGGATTAATGATTTTGGATTAACGCTTTGGTACTTCGACCTTAACTACTAATAATTATCAATAACTACAATAACATTAATAGTTGTAGTAAAAACAGCTATGGAAATAAAACAATAATTATAACATGTATAATGTATTGAAATAAAATAATAATAGTATTATAAATAATAATTAAGGCAGTAAATCCTTAAATGCATTCCTAAAAAGGATTTTTAAATGTTACATATACAAGCATAAATTGACTAGAATATTACTTAACCCATTTTCGTACCAAATGGAATCTTCTTCCATCAAGTCTTTTTTTCATAATTAAGGGGTTTCGGGTTTTGTTTGCCCACAATAATTTGGAAAATGGCTAAACTTTTTGCAAACAGTGTAGGTACTGATCAGACGTCACGTTCTGTGGCATCTGATCTGGGCCTTCACTGCTACCCATTTTAGTGTTAAAGAAAAATTACATAACATAATTCAAGGGCAAGAGTTATGTGCTACTTGTGAAGGGATTAAAAGAGTTCAGAATGGTGTTTGTTGCATAGATATTAGTATTCACAGCAAGTAGACATTTTATTGATTTTATTACCTTTGGAAATAAACAAGGTACATGTGTCGTGCATTCAAGCAATTTCGACTGACTGATTTACAGGTCAAAAATGACTCATTCTTTAGCTGAGAATGAGAATGTTTTTATCTGAAAACTTTATTTTTTTTTTCGGTGGTAAAAGTTTCAAAATATTTGAATAGCCGTGTTTTCGTAATGTATTATGCAGGGTGTATCAGGTTGGGCCCCACCCATCAGGGCTTGAAGAAACAGATTGGGCTGCATGGTGCTTCCACACAGAGCTGAAACCGACTGCACATGAGTACTGGTAAACCGCTAAGAGGATCTAAGAATGTCCAGCCAAAGTGGTTCGAGTTGTACCGTCTCATTGGGCAAAAGGGACCAAATGGGCAAAATCTGTTAATATGTTAACAATTCCAATTGTCTTTGGACTCTTCATCGCGTGAACAAGTCCGTGAAATGAAGACCCCCTAAACCCCACTTTATATAGAGAAAATTGGGGTTTACGGGGGTCAACATTATTTTTCTTATTTTTGTTCCAAGACATAGGTTGTGGGTACTCGTTAGAACCGCCTCAATGAGGCGGTTCTAACGAGCACCCACAACCTATGTTTGCGGTATTTATAAGAAAAATATCTCGGATTTGCATCAGAAAAATGGGCTTTTTGGAGATGTGAAAAACGCACTATGTCGCACGGGTGTGTTATCGTAATGTTTTTGCCTTTACGAAATGGAATACATTGTACTTTGGAACTTTACAGATACATAGACCACTAAAAGAAGCATGTTTGGGATTGATAATCTGTTGAAATCTGACGGAGGTATGGCCCTATTAAATTATAACTGTTACATCACGAAAACACGCCTTTATAATTTAGACCCCCTTGAACCCCACTTTTACATAGTAACACTGGGGTTTCCGGGGGTATACCTTATTTTTCTTATTTCTGCTCTAAAATATAGATTGTGGGTACTCGTTAGAACCGCCTCATATCGATTGTGGGTACTTGTTAGAACCGCCTCGATGAGGCGGTTCTAACGAGTGCCCACAATCTTTATTTTGAGCAGAAATAAGAAAAATATCACAATTTTTCATCATAAAATTTTCCTATTTTCGGCGATAAAGGTGGCAATGTATTTGTATAGGCGTGTTTGCGTAATGAATGGTTTTTGGACCCTTTTTCCTTCACCATAATGGAATATATGGATGATATAGACCACTTAAGGAATGTGACCAAGGAACATAACTCTGACCGTCCTTTATCTTCAGTTTTCTGCTCTTAATGGATGTGACAAAGTAGTTTTTGGCCTATTACTCCTTCGCTGCTCGTAAATGGAATATCTTGATGAACTTTTACAGATGTATAAAATACTTAAGGAAGCAAATTATGGCCAAGACCAGGACTTAACTCTACCAATTCGAGTTCTTGACTTATCTGCCTTTCATATAATGTAAAAAAAATGTTTTACCATAACTCCTTTACTTTATGGAATGCCTCGATGAAATTTTACAGATGTATAGAACACTAAAGGAAAGGAACCATACTCTGACCATGATATTTAGGTCTTCAGTTACCTGTCCATGTATTTGGAACTCCTTTCAATATGGAACCGGCAGATAAAACTTCAGAGATACATTGAGCTCTATTTACCCCCGCCATTCAGGGCTTGAAGAAATAGATTGGGCTGCATGATGCTACCTCCTAGAGCTGAAATCGACGCAAATGTGTACCGGTAAACCGCTTAGAAGGTTTTAGCCTACCCAGACAAAATGGTGCGAGTTTGGCCGTCCATGCATATACTTCTCTATGGTTTCATCGGGGTTAATTGCCTTGGCCACAATAGGCAACTCTTAGTACCCAAGCTGTTCTACATGAAGCATATCCATCACATGGTTTCGAAAATATGAGCTCAAAATACATTTAAAATACAAAATAAGTATGTGACCTTAACCTTGATGTCAGGGGTAGGCCTATGACTGAATTAATCTTTGGACCTGTACAAGTAGCTATCATCATATCAAATATGATGCAAATCCTTTATATGGTTTGAAAAATAAAAGCTCTTAACATACTTTAAATTTAAAATCTTTATGACTCTGACCATCATCTTGAGGTCATGTGCATCGGTGGGGTATTGTTAAATATCACTTTGGATCTGTATATATCATTGTACCAAACATAAACATAATACATCATATGGTTTAGCGAATATGAACTCTTAAATTAACATTAAAATATTAAAAAGTCTGTGACCTTGACCTTGAAGTCTTACGCATGAGTGGGGGTAATGCCAAATCACCATAGCAAATTTAAATTTAATCCATCGTATGGTTTGGAAAATATGAGCTCTTTAAAGCTTAAAAAAATAATTTCTAAGTATGTGACCTTGACCTTGAAGCCTTTGGCATGGGTAGGGCATTGCCAAATAAACCTGTGGACCTGTATCTATCACCATAGCAAAATTAAACTTCATCCATTGTATTGTTTGGAAAATATGAGCTTTTTAAAACTTATAAAATTAAAACTTTCCAAGTCTGTGACCTTGACCGTCAGGTCATGAGCCTGGGACGGGTATAGCTGAATAAAACTTTGGACCTATATCTATCATCATGCCAAACATGAACTAAATCAATCATAAAAGGTCCGGCTCTACCTGGTACAAATACTGTAACCTGAGTCTTTAACATTAAACAGTTCAGAGTCCGTGACCTTGACCTTGAGGTCATGGCTATGGGTCGGGGTACTGCTGAATAAAACTTTGGACCTATCATTATACCAAATATGAACAAAGGCCATCAAATGGTTTGGAAGATATGCGCTCTTAAATAATTAAGTCCTACCTGGTACAAATACCTTCACCTGAATCTTTAACATTAAAAATTCTAAGTCCCTGCCCTTGACCTTGAGGTCGTGGGCATAGGTAGGGGTACTGAGGAATGAAACATTCGACCTAAATATATCATCATACCAAATATGAACCAAATCCAACACATGGTTTGGAAAATATTAGTTCAGGTTCTATCTCGTACAAATGCTATAACCTGAGTCTAACAGGATTACGTATTTACACACATGCGTACAGAAAGACGTACGCATTTACCCACGGACGCACGTACAGAAAATCAATAAAACTTTATACCCCCTGCATCTTCCGATGAGGTGGCATAAAACAATGTCTGAAGTAAAATCAAAAAGTGATCTCAAATTTTAATAAGAAAAGTCCTAAGATCCATGAAATATTGTTATTGTTCACACAGATCTGATAAACAGTGATGCTGAATAACAGATTCTGACAACATGTTTTCCACAGTGGCATAAAATTAATAAAATAGCAGAGTACTTTTCTGTTGATTTTTAAATCATAGAAAAATACATTACATTAGGTAATGAATCCAAACATGCAAAGGATCACATTTTTGGGACATTGGTAGACAAAGTTAATCCAGATCAGGGGCTTTAGTGATAATGGTCTATACCATTTGCTTAAAGTACAAAGGGTGTTGTAAAACCTACAGCAACAGAAAAATACAAGGTTCAGTTGTTTAAAACTAATGACATCGTTAGTTAACATATCTTTGAAACTTTGATTATTTAATTTGGCAAATATGCTAATATTTTTGCTGACAAAATCTGAGAAGCTTTTGCAGATCACATTTTTTTTTCAGCAAAATACCAGAATTTTAGATATAATACTTGCTAGAACCGTTAGTAATTTGACCACTAACGAGCTCCTTAAGCTAATGATGCTTTGAACAACTGGGCCCTGACACGTCTTAAAATTAAATAGGTAATGGACCTCTTACAAGATAATGGACGAAAAATTCTATGTATCATATATGGGTTGAGAAAGAGATGAAAAATGACAGAAATAAAGTTTAAGAACAAAAGGAAGAAAGAAAGAAAGAAAGATAAAAAGAAATGCATCCACAGGTCAGGGTTACCCCTGCGTGAAAACATGTTGAAATTGACCTTTGACCGTTAAGTATGAGATTGACCTTATAGGTACGGACCTGGGTCTTGTGTGCAACAAATTGTTCCATGGTGGTTAACATTTCTGCCCAGACATTTCAAAATCCATCCAGGAACAACAATGGCATTGAGCGGACACAAGAAAAAGACACTTTTCTTTACCTTTGACCTCTAAGTATGACCTTGCCATTGGAGGTTCTAACTGTGCATGACACATTGACTCAGGATGGTTAACATTTCTGCCAAGTAATTTCAAAATCCATCCCGAAATAAGGAAGTTATTGACCGTGTTTAAGATTCTGACACTTTTTTGACAGTTGACCTCCAAGTACGAGCTTGACCTTGGAGGTACGGACCTGGATTTCGCACGCAACACATGGTCTCATGATGGTTAACATTTCTGCCTTGTAATGTTAAAATCTATCCAGAAATAAGAAAGTTGTTGACCGTGTTTAAGTTTCAGACTGACGGACGGACGAATGAACGGAATGATGAAAAGACAGAGGCAACACTGTTTGCCCTTCCATCATTCTTCAAATGACGGGGGCATAAAAAGAAATATATTGGAGAAACTCAAAAAGAAAGAAAGAAACATCACAATGACAATAAGTCAGTGAAACAAACAACATTGTAACTTCACATTTTATGCACAGATGAACTTCAATGGATTGAACACCAATAGATCATCTACCATGGTCAGACTTTCAGATAAGTCTTTAAACCGAGGTCCCGCTTCGTATGACCTTAGCTGTTTCTTACACGTTAAACTCCAACAATCACTCACACTCACTCATCTACCATGGCTGATTCGAACACATTCTTGAGTGCCTAGAAACTTCACCTTTTAGGGTAAATTTGGGAGGGGGGTTTCTTATTTTGAATAGGTATGTTTTGAGGTGATTCTTTTAGAACTGTTAAAAAAATAAGGACAATAACTTATTTTTCTATCTAAAGTGTGAGACCTACTGTCATAAAAGACAGTACTTTCTTGCAAACCAGACAAGGAAATCCGTGATTTTACCCTGGGATAGAAATTTATGTTCTGACCCTGGTGTTCCGACCCAAAATCGAATATAATCGCGTGTTTGACAAATGCACTGGTTGATTACGACCTCGAATGCGCCGTCATTAAGGTTGACGCCACAGCACGTTACGACGTCACTAAACATTCCTGGAGTGTCAACACAATATGGCGGACGTTGGTAACCGAAGTGACTGCAGCATTAAAAGTCCGCGCTAAGAAATGGAAGGTATGCAAGAAGAAGAATCAAATGTGGGTGTGAGGGGTGGATAGAAAATCCGTCCCTCGGGATCAATGCCCGGCATCACTCGGCAAGCCTCGTGATGCCGAACAGTGTCCCTCGGGACGGATTTTTCCATCCACCCCTCACACCCATATAAGATTATTATATTCCCCCACATGGCATTTGTAATGGAAGCAGAACAAATCAGCATAAATAAACTTACGACTCACACTGACCACGGCATCTGGAATGGCAAATATAGTCCCTCTTTTATTGACAGCCTCACAAGTGTATGCCCCAGCATCGGTATAACGAACATCAGAAATCGTCAGAGTTCCCCGTCCATCCTGGCTCACAACTGTCACTCTGTCTCCCGAAGGCTCGTTTCATAAATATCATATGAAATGACCACTCGTGAAAGATCCTCTATATACTCTATAAGAAAAAATATGTTTCTAAGACCTTGTTCCTCATGAGCAAAGTCTTAGAGGCATATTCCTTTTTGTCTTGGAGGCATTTTCCTTCTTTCAGAGGATGCCAACAATAAAACACGACATTTGTCGCCAGTTTTGTTGACTGCAGGTTACTTTAAAAAATCATTTTTTTAGCAAACAGTATAGACTCAAATCAGACTGCTTAGGGTCGACACTGTTTGCCCGTATAAAAAAAACTATTGTTTGAAAGTTTGCTAGAAAATTCAGTAGACGACATTAGCAGACGACATTTAAAGATGCATGTTTTCTTGGCAGGTTAAGCGTTACTACCGATTTAAATATCCATTAAACTTTCTGTAAAATAAAGCAGATCAAAGTAGTAAATTCTGTGGCATTAAATTACAGAGGTCAATGCACCAGAAATATACATCAAAGTCTGCCAGTTTCTTTGTACTGCAGACTTAACTGTCTCAACGTCAGTTCAGATGATTGACATGGATGTCCTGATAACTGAAAGTACAATGTACCTGATTGGATGGTCGCACACTTGCTGCGTCACAACTGGCCTAATTATTTTTCTATCCTTGTCAGTTTGTGATGTCACATCACGAAAACACGCCTATATAATTTTGATCCCCTTGAACCCCACTTTTATATAGTAAAACTGGGGTTTCCGGGGGTATACCTTATTTTTCTTATTTCTGTTCTAAAATATAGATTGTGGGTACTCGTTAGAACCGCCTCGATGAGGCGGTTCTGACGAGTGCCCACAATCTATATTTTGAGCCGAAATAAGAAAAATATTCCAATTTTTCATCATAAAAGGTTCATTTTTTCAGCGATACAGGTGGCAATGTATTTGTATAGGCGTGTTTTCGTAATGATAAGTTGAAGTTTGGTGATCAAATGATATGCAGCACCAGTTTTTTGTTTGTTTGATTTGAGGTTTAACGTCCCCGTCAGCACTGTAAAGGTCATTTTGGAGACGTTGTTTCCAATTTTGTTGGACTTTTACCCGACATTGAGAGATGTAGCACCAGTATGAAATCGGTTGGGGCTAGACTGTTACTGAGTAACATATTCACTCCAAAGTCTAATGACTATAGAAATCAGTAGTAAATGGAGACCAAACAATTCCAAAGTTGGCATAAGAAGCAAACACTTGTACCTGAAAATATGTTTGATAGAATGTATTTCTAGGGCTTGTGTGCGTGTGTGTTTAAGTTTTACATCCCTCCAACAGCAAAGGTCATACAGAGACTGGACCTTGGTTTAAAAACTCATCCAGAATGTGTGGAGAAGCCCAAGATTAACCCCACGACCCATGGTTTGTAAGGCAAGTAGCATAACCACTATACCAACAATGCTTCTTTTCTAAGGCTTGTATTACTAGTTACAATGACATGTCTTAATGCATTGTGCTCTTCATACGGGCAATATCAATACAAAAACATGCATATACAAATAAATTGTAAATTATATAACCGAAAAATGAAAATTTTCAGATGAAACATTGTGATATTTTTCTTATTTCTGCCCAAAACATAGATTGTGGATACTTGATAGAACCGCTTCGGCAAGGCGGTTAGCAGCAGGGGGTGAATGGACGTTTTTGTCCGATTCAACCCATTAAGGCTCCCAGCCTATTTTGGCCCAAACATATTCTCTTTTTGGCATATTAAGCCTCCCAACCCAAACATCAATATTTTCCATTCGGCAAATTAAGCCAACCAACCCTTAAAATATTCTACCCCAACTGGCTGCGACATACCAAGGGCACTCGCCGAGTACCTCGTATAACCACGCAGCAACACAAAAACCAAGAGCCCTGGGGACGGCCCACCACCCTCGCCAGCCCGGGGCTCTGGTGGGCGTCAAGGATAAATTTTGCATTTAGAAGTGTTTATGTACATAGTATATTCCGATAATAAAGGAATTCGACTACTGTACATGGTTGATTTTGTTTGTTTGATTTGAGGTTTAACGTCCCCGTCAACACTGTAAAGGTCATTTTGGAGACGTTGCTTCCAATTTTGTGGGACTTTTACCCGACATTGAAATGAAATGACATCTCAAGCCCTGTCGCCCAATGAAACCAATAGGGTTTATTAGCATGGACGGTCCGCCTCGCACCGCGGTTCCTGGACAGGCTTAGATCCTCTAAGCGGTTTACCAGTACTAGTGTGCGGGCCGGATTCAGCTCTGCGTGGAAGCATCGTGCAGCCCATATATTTCTTCAAGCCCCTATGGGCGGGGGCGAATACATGGTTGAAGGTAGGTATGTTTGGGACCTGTGAGAAGAGATGTTGTAAGACGTACTGCAAGGTTCATTTGGCCAAGATCCGCAAAGGCAAGAAAATTCCCACTCCCTGCAGAAAATGTGGGAAAGGTGTTCAAAGCGAAATAGCCCGTTAACCATTTACCGTTTGTCGCTTATGACCCACAGAGGGTTGACGCGTCGTTCAACACGAAATCATCATCATCATCATCATCATCAAAGCGAAATATAAATCTGTCGGGCTTGTGGACGAGATAAAATACGCTCCCGGCACATAGTCTCTATTTTCAAAATGATTTAAAATGAACTCAGTGATCCCAAAGGACCAGAAAAAATAATCTGCACTATGTTGATGTACGGGGAGGCGTTTTAAGGCCGCCACACGGCACAACACCAGCTGCAGCGAAGATAAATAAGTTCTGGAGTTATATCCTTGGAAGCAAAGAATACACCAAATAAATGAAAATAGCAGACTCGGTTTTATTGAGTCTGTTCATGACCAGTACTGAAAAGTGCAACACCGGTCACGCCCTCTAGCGCCGGCTTAAGCAGAACTCAAAACTCTTAAGCAGAAGTCTTCTACCAGAAACCCTACCCTTTCACTGCAGTCGCCTACGGCCTCTTCCCAATCAGAGACCCAGACCGGCCAACCTCGCCCCACTCAGAGATGGCGATCTCAACTGTGTGCACTTTGAAGGCGCCCTGAGGGGTCAGGGTTTGACACAAACGCGTCGCCAAAAAACACAAGAATGGGAGATGAGAGTCCACACAGGATGAGCGACTGTTCGCGACGTGGCCGAACTGAAAAAAGATCCTCAAAAGAGCAATAATCCTGAGGGACATTGCTGGTGAGGTCATTTTCAACAGTGGCAAATATGGTAGAGGTGGGAATGGCGGCCATAGATCCGTAGAACTCATCTGCCACAACGGCCATGCTTGTTCCAAAGACCTCCACTTACCCCAGAGTAGAGAGGTTCACATCTACGTATTTGACGTCTGGTAGGCTATTCGGGAAGCAACCCGTGGGGAGCTGAATGCGGTCTGGCGGTGGCCAAGACCGACAGCTCTCAGTTGACCAGTTCGTGCTCCAGGGCGGCCGCACCTACAGGACGTTGGAGGCCCAAGAGTGACTCCAAGCAATCTGCGCGAAAATGGGCAACCCTGAACTTGCTGACGGAGCCTTCGGCGAAAATCACGCGGCCAGTATTGTGGCAAAGGAAAGGAACGGTTGGAAGCCAACTCCAGCCAACCTCCTTCCAGACGTTGAGAAGGCCTGTGTGGAGCACGGTCACGTAGGCCTTTGGAACTCGATGAATTATGACACGAGGGAAGTTGTCAGTATCGACATGAAGGCCTGCTATACGGCATCCTTCCAGGGCATGGGTGAACAAAAACCCTATTTCGAGAAGTCCGGAACCAAACCCACCAGATGGTCCATGTAGCCATCAATGGCACTCTCCCCGAAGCTATTGGCACAGGCTTCGCCGAGATCCAAGAATGGGAGTTTGATGCAACCTGCCATCCTGTCATCCCTGTCTGGTTCTTGAAGCATTTCGCCTCCGAAAGCGATGGTTGGGCCCCGACACAGCTCCTTGCCTTTCTCATAGGGTCTGGTTTGCTGAAGAGCCTCAAGATTCAGGAAGCCATCATCGCCTTTAAGAAGCA
Organism: Lucinisca nassula; assembly: GCA_963580285.1. Lineage (NCBI taxonomy): Eukaryota > Metazoa > Mollusca > Bivalvia > Lucinida > Lucinidae > Lucinisca > Lucinisca nassula. The sequence goes on along the minus strand of OY757025.1, from coordinate 53,315,923 downwards.
AACCGATGTGTGGATTCCAGAAGACCGTGACCAAGGCTGCAGTGTTATCGGCAAGTTCACCAAGGGCGCCAAAGCTGCCAACGGTGTTGGCGGTAAAAGACTGATACGAAGGCTTGTGACCGACCAAGGAGAACTCGACTTCCTCGTGCGAGACATCCGCCAAAGCGGCACCCTGGTCGGAGCTCCCGAAAAGTGTCCTCTGGGCTATATTCACACGTATTATGATGACTCCCAACCACAGTGCGCTTACCTGAGGGCGAGCATGCTGGCCTACGCCCACATCAATCTAATCTCCATGCTTTCAAGGTTTTAACCTGATGAGGCCGTCCGAGTGGCTACCGATTCTATCTATTTCCGGAAAGCGGCGCTCTATAAACTAGAGGGGGTTGAGGCTTTAAAACCTCATGGAATCCACCCAAAAGGTTGCATCTGTTACATCCGCCACAACGAGGAAACACCGATGCCACCACGAGACGTGATTGCCCCAGCTCAGTGGCGTGACAAGGTTGAACAACTATACATGCCATTGTGTCACGCGGTCTACGCCCCCCCCCCGACCCTGAATATATAGCAAACACCAAAGACCTGCCCGATTCGTCCGCGCCACTTTATGTCGATTCCCTGACCCGACATCAGCTGAGCTACCTAAACGGCGGCGGGGGCAGCTGCAAGACCACCCGAGCGATCGAGCTCTTCCGCGACAAGAATCCCCTCGTCTTCACCCCGACACATCGCCTGGCCAAAGAGATGCGGGCCAGGGGCGTCCAGGCCCAAACCTATCACAGCTTCTTCCGCTGGAGTGGCCAGACAGACAGGACAACCGAAAGGATGGGACAGAAGTTCCTTCCCCGCGCGATAATCTGGGACGAGATCTGCGTGCAGTGCCCCGCCCCACTATGGAAACCTTTCTCGACTGGCTCAATGGTCGGGCGTCCAGGTCATCTGCTGTGGCGACCAGGGGCAACCGCCCCGAATCGCCGGAGAAATGCCGCACGACTGGCTGCAGCAGAGAGCCGATTACTATGAAGATGTTAAGGCCGACCACAGGGCAGAAGAACCGGCTCTGAAAGCTCTTAAAAGGGAGATCCGTCTCCAACCAGACCGAGTACAGGGTCGGGCTATGAGACAAGCGCTACCGGCCTGCCTTTGGTGGGACAGTTTGTGGAAGCTTGGAAGCCGGGGGACTTGATCCTACCTCGAGGCAGAAGGTTCCCGACCGGGCCCAGGCGCGACTGTTCGAGAGCCATGAGAAGCATTTCCCTGACCTCCCCGTTCCCCTGCTATATCGTCCCAACGATACTCGGCAGCAAAACATCATGGTCACCATCCCTGGGCCCTTGTTGGTGGATGGAGAGCGAGACCAGCAGGAGCTCGTTCTGAACGACGTTGTCGAGGTGCCATTGCAAACCGCCCGCGAAGTCCTGGACGGCAGATGGGGCCAGGACTGGGCTCTTGGCTATGCCATCACAGTCCACTCAAGCCAAGGTCTCACCATCGCAGACCCCCAAAAAGTCTGGATTGTCGCTGACTTCCTGCGGTTGTCCAATCTCGCATATTTGGCAGTGGCAAGGGTGGAGTACATGCACCAACTCGAAAGGGTAGTCTGTCCCCCAGAGGAGGGTTCTGAGAGGCCACCAATACTCACCAAGCAACAGCTCCGCAAGGTTATTGCGAAGAAGCTTGTGGCCCACAAGCGACAGGACCAAGCCAAGGGGCTCCGGTTTAACCTGAAGGTTGGTCAAATCCTAGAACTCAAGGAGGCACAGAACAATCACTGTGCCGCGTGCGATATTGAGCTCCTATGGGCTTACCAACCAAAGGACACCCAGCAGTTCAGCGTTGACCGGTTAGACAACTCCGTGGGCCACGTCGCGACAACATCAGGCTGACCTGCCCCGAGTGCAACCGAAAAAGAGGTGCGGCTTCGCTCAGCGTTTAAGAACCCTATCCGGAGGAAGCTGGGTCTCGGTCAGCACAACAAGGAGTTCCTCGCGCACAAAGCCGCGCTGAGGTCCATCCTGCAAGTAATACACCACGGGCTCGTCGGGCTTGGTCACTGCGCACACGAGCCGGTGCACATCCAGGGACTATATGGGATCAGTCGCTCACCGGAGCCCCACTTCAAGCTGGTACATATAGCGAACCGCCGACGCCGGAGGGGAGTTTTGCCTCCTCGAGACCAACAGGTCGACCAGGAACTACAGAAGAGGGCTTTTGTGTGCTTGTTCTTGCCGCAACATGCAGCATTTTGGCCCTAATGACCTCAGAGGGCTTTTTGCCGTTCAGTGGGGTGACCTCGCCATTCAAGGCTGCCACAACGGCAGGCAACCTTTTCATCCACTCTGTAGACCTCTGACCAGAAGTGAGTCGCATCTCCTGAGCGTACTGGTGCCCAAAACGCCGCTCAGCCAAGGTACGATTGAAGCGCTCAACAATGCCCTGGTCCCAATGGATGTCAACCCGACCGCGCCGAACCTGGACAGAGTGCTTTGCAAACAGCTGGCTGACAGAGCCCATGACCTCACGGCCGGGGTCAACCTGGAGCAATTTGGGCCACCTCAACGGGCCTCGCCTGTAGACTCGAGACAAAGCTTCAGCAACCTCTTTGGCTTCTTTAGTGGCCAGAGGCTCAGCTTCGTTGTAACGTGAGGCTTCATCAACCACGGTAAGGGTGTATTTCTATGTGCGCTTGTTCGCTTTGCAAACACGGTCGTGCGGCAGAAAGAGCAGGTCAGGTTGATGAACCTCGTTCGGCGTGTTAACGTCGAAATTTTCTTGTGGAATGTGCCGCCTGGCGGCGAGGTAGATCTGCCAGATGGCCTGCTTCTTCAACCAAGCTCGGACCACATCTTCTGAGGTCTTAGCCGCAGAAGCCAGCTTCTTTATGGCCTCAAGACCCTCCAATAACCCTTAGGGCCGTAATAAATATCTGCAAGGCGGATGGACAACTTTCGATCCATGTATTTATTGTTGTCGTTGCTTTGTTAGCATTGCTATGCTCGTAAGTCTCTAACGGAAACAAGTGCTGCGGAATTGTCTAGGCGAGTTTGTAGGCCACAAGACCGGCCGCGACCATCCCCAGGATGATGAAGGTAATCTCGCGGTCTTTCTGGTCGTCACTCGGGTGGTAAAAGTCGGAGAGCAGGGGCTCGGGCCCAATAGGGTCAAGGTTATGCCCGGCGACCTGCGCATATAGGCGCGTCGCGTCATCGACGTCTTTGAAGGTTCGAAAGGCGTGCCCCTGGGGGCGCGGAGTTCCTCAGTGATGCAATCAATACGCTCGTTCCGTTTTCGAGACCATTCTGCCTGTGCAGCCTGTAGCAGTTCGGCTGCTTTATCGTGACGCCTGGGCTCTTCGTCGACGCCAGAGCTCTTCAAAATCGAGAACAAGTAGTTCGATCCCGAAAACGCTAGGGAGTTCACCAGGGCACCGCCAACGAGCATAGCAATACTTGCCATTTTATTACTTCATGATATCAGCAGCTATAATACCCTGTTTAATTAGCATATCTTTGATTGCCATGGCGAGAGTGATCAACTATGGCCATGTCCACATCACGGGGTGTGAAGTCTACCTTCGGGGGGCTAACCCCATCGCCATCTTGCCAAGCCGGGCGTATCCCACAGCGATGCCGCAGACGACTGCACTATGGCAGTGAGCATTAACAAGCATTTTACCATCAGTTGCCGGGGTACTGATGAGGCTTTATTAGCCGAAACTACGTAGTATGACCCATCTTCTTTCTTATGAATGTTTTCATTGCTCTTAAAGGAACTCATTTTTGATTTTTATTTGTCATTGTTGCTTATTCAATATAGAATGGATCTGGCCTGGTCTCTAATTATTTCACGCCCCGGGTTTTATCCTGTTGGGCAGATAACTTCCTATTCGACTTGTCATTTGTGCTTTACAACATGTTGCTGTTGCTCTGCAACAACGACGAAGCAACTTGTCGCCGCGATAGGCTCACTGCAACAGCAATACCACCCGCAAGGCAAACCCCGATTATCCATGAGGTCCAGGCTCTTTGTCCTTCTGGCAGAATACCGTGATGTTCCTGTCGTTGTTGCTATTGCTCTGCAACAACAACGGCGGCAACACCGTTATTCGTGACATGATGATTTTCTTTGGTTTCCTGAAGCTCCTTGAGCAGTCGTTCTTGGTCTTTCGAGCGGCGGCGCCGGCACGACCGACTGCAACCTTTTTTCGGGTCTTTAGGCTTCGTCGCTCTTTGCGTTACTGGCTCCGCCAGTGACGTTGTAACTGGCTGCGCCAGTGGCGTCGCAACGTCCGCCAGCTGAGTTGCAGCGTCCGGCTGATGATCCTTTCCCGCCATCATCGTATTCTCCGCCATCATTGTATGATGAATTGATGGGACAGCAATGCTCAAATCTGGCATGCTTGAGAGTGATTAAAATTGCGATGAGCGGAGCTAACCATGCCATAGCGGTGATAGAGTTCGCTGACAGCGCCTTGAAGTGCGCTACCTAGAAACGGATCGCTTTTAAGATCGCGAATGAGCCCTTGTGGGTCCGGGATCGAAACGAACATCCCGACCAGTCCCGCATACAGCCCGAGAGCCGCGTTCGAAATCGTCTTTGACATGTCTGCCCCTAATCGGGCGGAGTAACGGGCGTAGAGCCTCTCGACCTCAGAGTACTCAGCTCCTCGACCTGGTCGACGGTCAAGGCCTTTCCGTGAGCCACAATTCCGTATTTCCTGGCCGACCCTCCTGCTACTGTTGCAGCGAGCCTTTCCCGGTATTCTTGCACCCTGTCATCTTTCCATGGCTCTGTTTGTTGCCCTGCAACATGCGCCAGTTGCGTGTCTGGTCCCGCCGGGTGGTCAAGCATCTGGTCTATCAGCTCGTCACGGTCCATTCTTTTGCAACAAGGGCGGACCTGTCTAAAATGGAGTCGCAGGCATGCGCATACATGCGCGGCAAACATCTGGATCACTCGAGAAAAGAGAAAAAAGACAGCGAAAAGCAGCGCCACATGCAGGCCAAGTACAGCGATTACGGCCGCTACTGAGCACATCGATGTTGTTGTTGCTGCGCAACTGCTTCGCAACAGCTAAGCAATATTAATCTGGTAATGATCACTACATGATAATATTTCAGCGGGTTGATCAGTCTTCAACAGAAGCTTAGCGTGTTTTGTCTCGGCTAGCTGCTGCCGCACCAACTCCCGTCCCCGTGCGGGGATCACGTCATTTTCAAGCAGACAGTCTTCGAACGATTCACGATCCTTGCAGTGAAACAAACAGACCCAGCGCGTCTGCTCGCGCAAGTCTTTCAAGACGGAGTTGTACTTCTGCGTGAGGACCCAGACAGACTGCTCCGTGTAGCGGCCCGAGAACGCCAGCTCTTTCTTCTTCGTCAAAGCCATCTTAGCGCTGCAGTCGTCTATGATGTATAGGGTCGGCTCGCCCTGGAACACCCGGTAAAACGCTCGCAAGTAATCGTAAGGCGCTCACCGGGGTCTAGAACGTAAATCTCTGGATCCGCCCAGATCCAGGGGCGCTGCTGATACGTCCTGTTGTACCGTATGGTGGGACACAGAACCACTACGTGCTGAAATAACCCCCGGTAGGGGCCTTCGAGCAGATCGAGGATAAAAGCGGTTTTTCCGTATCCCGTCTGCCCGCTGATTGTCGCCGAATGGGCCATGCGCGGTAGGAACTCTTTTAACCGTTCCTCAATGAACCGCTGAGACGAATCTGCCATCTTCGATGTTAAGCTGTGCATCCATGATGACGTAGAGGTAGATGTTCAATGCGCAAGCCCCCTCGGCTCTTTTCGTTATCTGGATGGTCACACCTTTGCTGGCATTCTCTATCCGCCTGCTAGAGCCGTGGAGCCGGTCGTCGTCGCTTGTCCTCAGGTCAAGCCACAGCGCGTACTTGCTGGTGAGGTATTCTGCAAGGCTGACGTCGGCTAGGGCAAGGTCTTTTTCAACCGTTGCCACTTCAGGGTGTCGCTTGCTGCCGGCTGCGAAGAGCTTCCTCGCTTCATCAAACATTTGGTAAGAGCGTATCCCTTGGCTGAAGAGTTGATTAGGGATCCCCTCGATGGTGACCTCGACCTTGGCGATTTTCGGGTTATAGAATGCCCCAGTATCGCGAGCGAAGAGCTGTTGCGCGACTGCATCCTCAAAGAGCATCAGGATACCCTTCTTGTTGCGGGCGGGCACGTTGAGATTGATATTCCAGAGGGTGTCGCTCTTGTCTTTGCCGATTTTTCGGTGCCGCAGTACCCGGTCATACATGATCGAAATGCGGTCTCTGTACTGCGTGTTGATCATTTGGGCCAGCTCTGACTGGGTAATCATGTCATACTCAAGACAGATGTTTCGAATGTCGAAATAGATACCTCTGTCTGTTGCCTGGATCACACGGTTGTAGTCTTTGAACGTGAGCTCATACTCGAGCCGGTCGCCCAGCGCCCTCTGGTAGAATGGCATATGGCTCTTGAGCAGCTCGAAGTCCAGTGGGATGTAGAAGCGATTGCCGTTAGCATCGGCGACGGCTTTGTCCGCTAGAACGGACTCGTCTTTGTTCCCAGCATTGATACGGATCCTCGTCGTATTTCGATTATTCGACGTATCAATGCCTTGGTACTGGCCATTTTTCCTCTCTGAAGCCGTCCTCCAGAGATCGCAGTAGCAGTGGTACACGTCACTGTCGTCGATGCTGAGGACCTCGTTCTCCGAAATTTTAATGACGGTCTTTTTCCCGAGGGCGCGGCCTAGGTTCTCACACAAGGTCCGATTAGCATCATCGTCGAGCCCCAGCAAACCAGCGTTATCGTGAAGGCCAACCACATCGCGGTCCCGGGGATGATGACATCATGTTTGCCGAGGTTGGTGAATCGAACCAGAAGCTGCTGGTTCGGGCCGATCTTGCTGGGGTTGTTAGATATCGTCACCGATTGCCTCGCCCTTTCACCCAAAGGGGTTCGCGGAGGCACCGGTAGGGATCAAGTTTTCGTCCGTACTTGCTTGATGACATAGTGTCAACTTTGTTGACACTCGACAGTCTGTTTTAAACATATGCGACACCTTCAAATGTGTTTCATAAAATATGGCTGACTTTGAAAACCCCTCGTTCGAAGACTGGTCCGACCCTTATGATGCCGCCGACGATGACGCGTTCAACCTGCCAGACGCTATTATGGACCCACCACCGGACGTCGAACAAGGGCTACGCGCGGCCGGGGACAATCTCTAGAACCTCCGAGGCGAGTTAAGACGGACAGCACTTTCTGACCACAAGAGGCGCCTGGCCTCTAAGGGGTTGCGCCTCGAAGGCAATCTCGACTATGACCAGTTTGGTGTTGATGATGATGGTAAAACACTCTACTGGACCCCCGGCGACAAAAACATGTCTATCACCGCGACAAGGGGAGGATTCCGGCTTCTGGCTCTGTCCACACTGGCCTCGAGTTATGGAACAGGGGGTGTAAATGCAATTCGGCAATCACTGGGGCTCACTGACTATAAATCAGATATGCCGCGTCTCGGCAAAGAGGTTATGGAAATACTCCAAAAAGCACAGGAAACCCTCCCAAAAAATATTGACTCCCCGGCGTAGCACACGGCGTTATTGGAAATGTCGAGGCCGCATTGAAGACAATTGATGATCAGCCTATCGACACCGCGTGGGTCACCCAGGCCAAAAGAGAGCATGCTGGGCTTGAAAAGGTTATGACTCGAACCCGAGACAAGCTCGTGAACAACCTGGCGAAGCTCTCGAAAGCCGGAAAACCGAGGTTGAAAATCACTTTGCCCTGGAACGTCAAAAACTGTCGGGGACGAACGACCCCGAGATGCAGCAGAAGATTCGAGACCGAACCAGAAAACTGGAGGGCGATCTCTCTGACATAGTACTTGAAAGACAGGCAAGACTCGAAGCCGTCTCTACGAACAGAGAAGCTCTCCGGTCCCTGATCTCCCGAATCAGTGAGACGTTTAGGAAGATGCTCAATGAAAATAAGACGCTGGCTGAGCGAATACGGACACTCTTCCGCGTACAGGGGATAACAATCGTGAGCATCCTTACAGCGATTGGGGTGGCAATCTCGACCCTAGTGCTTGCGCTCATCGGCGGGGGTGGGGGATGCTGGCTCCCAGGCCACCCGGCAAGGGCGGAGTCAAGGAGTGGGTAAAAAAGCACCTACAGTCCCCCGGGCGTGCCCTTGCCAATTTGGCCGGCAAGGCCGCGGCCGCCCTGCCCGGATTCATCGGGTCCATCGTCTGTTGGCTCTTGAGCACGCTAGGGAAGGCCGCTTCATGGCTCGCAGATAATTTATGGGCCTTGGTCATCGGCGTTGGGGCCTTCTTCTAGTGGCTGCAAGGGACTGGTTAGCGAGACCGCGCATATCACGGAGTGATAAGCCAAAGCACCACTAAGCCAACCCCGATCCCTGCGACTATGAGAGCTGTTTTCTCTTCTTCATGGTTGAGACCGGATTTCCAGTGGCGCTGGCGTGACTACCGCGGCAGACCTAGGTGGCGACCCTTCGGATTTGGTTATTATAACCTTGGACATTGCCGGGATGGAGTGCCATGTCGCTCGGCATCAAGTAGAGCCCTCTCCCGGAAGCGTAATCCAGTGGTGTGGATGCATATTGCAACGTTTTTTTTATAGCGATCGATGCTGTTGGGGATGTCGACGGTCGAGGCGATGGCGTCTTCGAGATTCGCCATAAACTGCTTTTGGGCGTCGAACCCCGTCCCGACTTAGAGAATGTTGGAACGGGTCTGAGCTTGTGTTCCCAAGATTGCCCAAACATAAGTCCGAATCGAGTCTTTGAGGCGCTCTGCACCCGCTTGCGTGTACCCTCCTGATTTATCGAGAATGAACAGCGTCCACGCCTTTGAAATATCCCGCTTATGGCGTATGGCGTCCTTCGGGTGAAAGAAGGGGCCATCGGAGCTGTGATCACTGCGGTATTTCCCCGAAGGGGTCATGGAGGTACTAAAAGATCCGAGGCCTTGACACCCGTAGTCCAGCTTTTGCCTCCAATCTGTAGAAGGCGAAACGGCGAACTCCTCGCAAAGCCTCTTGAAGGCCCAATAGTCATATTGGTTATCGAACCATGAATAAGACTCCCCAGGGAGGGCGACTTTTAGCTCCTCAAGCAGACGCCTCGTCGTATAATAGACATGAAAACAATACAGGCTTGCAAGAAGGGGTTCCTCCACTTGGAGATGGTCCTGGAATGAAACACCACATCCGGCGGATGCGTACCAAACCGCAAAGTTCAGCTAGCACTGCCACCAGCTGAAGGGGATGTCCCACGCTTTGTGTGCCATATTGATGTCCCCGGTAAGCGGAGGGTTTTGATAATCGGCGAAGACGTCCGGGTACTTGGCAAGGAAGTGTCTCCCCTTATCGTCGACCATTATGGCTAGGGTGTGTGCCCCTGCCGCTGAATCTTAATGTTTGAAATGGCCGTCTGCCTGATATTTTGCCAAGCTATTAAACATAATTGCCTTTGTATCCATACCCATTTTGGTGTTGTTGTGTAACACAAGACAACTGTTCAATATGTTCTATAAAAGGGTTATCCTTTGGAAGCAAGGAATACACAACAGAACTGAAAAAATATGGAGTGAACATGTTTTCTGGGCCAGACTAGCTAGTTTCGGCCAATTAGGCCTCATCAGTGACCCTCAGATATTTTCAAAATTCCACAATGGAATCAATGATCCCAAAGGACAAGAACATATATTCAACACTATGATGTAGGGCAGGGAGACGTTTTACCGCCGTCAAACAGTCCCACACACCAGCTGTAGTGAAGTTAAATATGTTCTATAAAAGGGTTATCCTTTTGGAAGCAAGGAATACACCACAGAACTAAAAAAATATGCAGTGTACATGTTTTCTGTGCCAGACTAGCTAGTTTCGGCCAATTAGGCCTCATCAGTGACCCTCAGATATTTTCAAAATTCCACAATGGAATCAATGATCCCAAAGGACAAGAAAATATAACCTACACTATGATGTAGTTAATTATTTTATTATTATGTACTTCACGCTCACTGACGTTCAAAATGGTATGTCAATCAATTTTGCCAGGACCCAGTCTACGGGTGAGCTAGAGATTGCTCTCTGCAAGTTGACGTATTATCACTAGTGGTACAACATATGCACGGCGAAAAGGAACAATTAGGTCTCAAATAACAAGACTGAAAAAATAATACCTGACGGGCATTATAACGTCTGTGAGTTGAACGAAAAGGTGTTTCAACGGTTGGGCGCCGAAATCACTCTAGATGAACCCTCTGGTGTACTGCAATTGATAGTAAAGCCGGAGAAGTCATAACAATGAATCGCGAATAAGCTAATCTCTTAGGCTTTTCCGACAATACTTTCAGAGCTCGTACCTCTACCTTTATCCGTGTCAATGATCACCTAAAAAGAATGAACCCCTCCAGACGTTCACTGCAGATGAGCTACACAAGCTGGCCGTCCATCGTGAGGTCTACTTTCATCTTGCTGAGTTAAGTACTTCCGACAATCTGCATAACAGTTTCCCCCCTCTACACTGCTTAGATCTATCCCTGTCCAGAACGAAAAGTGTGGGGCTGGTAGAACTGAATCATTTCCTGTCTTACAGTACAAGAGGTTGTCGTCAGGGCCTATTTCACAGCTAACTATCTCACTTAGAGATATCAACGGGGAGATGTTACCATTCGAGTATATGAGTGCAACCCTACATATAAGGAATGGTTGACGCAAGCGGCCCCGGTGGGATCAGAAAATGCCCTGGGGTGGCTTAGGGTGATACTGAGGGGTTCGGTAAGAACGGAAAAGAAGATCAATTGTATGACTTCCAGCTCTCTGATGGGGTCTACAAAAGAAAAGAGGTCGCCCAAGCGAGGTGATTGAAATTCGGTGATCTCAGCGACGTAGATACCTCAAATACCGTTCAAAAAAAGGGTTCATACCCTAGCTTGGACTGGGAGCAAATGGGTTGCCTTTGCGGACCCCATTCAACAAACTGGGTGGCTTATCGACATCAAGATAGCGTCTCCGTACGTCGTGACTGCAAAACAGCATAAAATCAGAAAAGTAGTAAATAGTGGCACTCGACTATGCTCGTATATCCCCGGGACGAAGAACATTGTCGTTTCCGAAGATAACGTGCTAAAGACAAGCAACAACCGACAGGGAATCCTGAAAATAGTCTACGAATTTCCCCAGCGGGACTCATTGGTATGGACTTGCCAACACCATCGATCCTCCTTGATCTAATTCTCGGAGATAGACCTGACGACTTTGTTGATGTGTTACCCGGCTTCAAGCTCAAATGGCCATCAACGCATGCTAATAAGGAGGTTGGGTTCACATAGTCACAAAAAAGGGGTCTGCTCTTGAAGTGCAGTTCGTTCTTGAAGGAATCCAACGTCAAGCTGAATGCCGTCATTTGGATATGCATAATATTTTATAGGCCCAGTGTCTCTCACAGCAGACCAAGCTATAGTCATTATTAGCCAGTAGTCTATTTACACCCACCCAGCTCCAGGGGTAGTACACGATGGGCCTCTACCCAGGACTTGAAACCGGAGATATTCATCGACTTCAGCATGTGGCCGAGGTCAGATTCCGTCTCGAGAAGGAGCGAAACTTCAGGGCTTCGCTCTATAAAAAGTACCAGCGTGGATTTAACGTTATAGACGGGGTTGGGACCCCGTTTTCTATGACCGGCGTTGGGCTAGCGACTTCTGGGGTCGGATTGCTCGAAAAGATCATCGCGACGCCTGTCGCCCTTGGCCTTCAAGCTGGGACGATTGTGTGTGGGTTGCTGGGTGTCGGCGGGAAATTTATAGGCCGGAGACTCCAGGCGAAAGCTAAAAAGCACGACCAGATCCGTGTCCTGGCTGTGTCGAAGCTAAGCTCAATCGCAGACCGCATTTCAGTCGCCCTGAACGATGACCAGATATCCGAAGAGGAGTTTTGCCTGATTCCCTCTGAGGTTGACATGTACAATCAGAGGAAAGATGAAATTCATGGACGTCAGAAACAGGGCGTTGGCTTTTCAGAGGAGGAAAAAAAGGAGTTGTTTTAACGTGCTAAAGACAAGGCGTTAATGACGGCCCGTACCAATCTGTTGGAAGACTTGGACAAAGCTGGTCACAGTGGCATTTCTTATTGAACATTTCTTGCTCGCGGGCTTAAAAGAACGCAGGCTGGGTCAGGACCGGCTCTCAGTGAGCTGGTCAAAACTCAAGCCCCTTAATTGTTTTCCAGGGTTTGCTCGAAAAGGCTCTTCCTGGTCGTAACATTGCACGTACAAATCATCCCGTTCTCGGTAGCGACCATAAGCCGCGGGACGCGAGTACATGTACCACACGCCGTATTTTCCATAATCGCGAATCAGTACATCACACCCAGTGTGTAATAGCTCTTTGATTTTGCCCAAGCCCTTTTCACCAAAGAGCATTTTAACCTCCATCCCGCTCATGAGTTTTTTTGTTTCAGGAAAATGTCTAAAACACATGCGTCTGATCAGTGTCTTTAGGACGAAATGGGTACAACTTGCTGGTTAGGACCGAATGGGCACAACTGGCTGGTTACATCTGATCAGTGTCTTTAGGACGAAATGGGTACAACTGACTTGTTAGGACCGAAAGGGCACAACAGGCTGGTTATGGCTTGTTACTTCCTGGTAGTCTGGCAGTTACCTCTCTCACTCGCTTATAGCCTTACCTTTATATACATGCATTCAAATACCTGTTCTCGGTAAATGTCGGATTATTATTTACTCTATTTTACACTTAACAGATTTTCGATTTTTCCAATACAATTATCTAAATTATTTACATAACTCGATAAAACATTATTGGAAAATGGCGACCCGCTTTGAGAAAATGAAAACGCAAATATTAATTGATGTTCATTTCATACGATTATTTTTGTCAGGTCCGATAAAGTTTGTAAGCTTCGTTTTTTCTTGTGAGGTTCGATTATACCTACCGATTAAATCGCAAAGCGCTGAAAATGAAATGTATAACAAACTGTCTGTTTCCCTCATAAAAAACAATATTGACACTTTTATGGGCGAGCGATATGTTCATTTTCTTATACGGTATTAGGCAATATCACGTGGTCCTACATCTCTAAACGTGTCGAGCACAAGTTTCGCAGACGATGAATCCATACACTCAATGCCGTGGTGGTGGACCGTCCTAAGGTGGGCCAGGGAGGACGCTCTAGCATGGGAATTTATCCTAGAACTTGGGCCCGCTAGAGCCCCGGGCCGGCGAGGGTTTTGGTCCGTCCCCTGGGGTTCTGACTTTTTGCGAGCGATATACGAGGCACTCGGCGAGTGCCCTTGGTACGTTGCAGCCAGTTGGGGTGGAATGTTTTTTAGGGTTGGGAGGCTTAATTTGCCAAATGGAGGATATTTATGTTTTAAGGTTGGGAGGCTTAATTTGACAAAAAGAGGGATTTTTTTTTGGGTCAAAATAAGGTGGGAGCCTGGATTGGCCTTTTATGGCTGAAACAAAAAATGCATTCACCCTCCCCCCCCCTCCCCTGCTGTTCGGTTGTAACAAGTACCCACAATATATGTTTTTTAGCAGGAATAAGAAAACAATAATGTATACCCATGCAATACCATTTAAAAGTGGGGTTTAAGGGTGTCAAAATTATATAGGCATGTTTTCAAGATGTGGTAATCTGTTTGGAACCAGTGCTTATAACTATTCCGATCGCACGTGAAAATGACAGAATTAACTACTGTACATACTGTATAATACTGTTTTAAATGTGTATATAAATGATTGTAGCAAAAAAAGATTATCAAAACAAACAGCTTCCAATCTCATCTGAGCGATGAGCGAGAGGAATACACTGGCTTCCACTCACACACTGCAACTGGGCCCAGTCAAGCGATTTTGGTACATATCGCCTATGCGAGCAGCGATGGTTCAGGCGAGCCTGCGCATCCGCGCAGACTCGCCTGAACCTTCGCTGCTCGCTCATACAAACAGTGAATCAAGAGGAACCTTCAGACAGAAAGCCATATCCCAGGCCCCTCTGAATGGCTGGGCATACGCAGTTAAAATTTGTCATAACGGAATGCTCGAAGACACAAATTCGCTTGACGAGGCTCAACTCATCAAAGGCAAAGGGGAATGGGGGTTACTTGCAGCTGTGAAAAAAAAATCACAATAAAAAATCAGTTAAAATTGCCCCTCTAGCCCTCCCATACAGATACCTTTGTAAACAGGCCATCTCACCAGGATTTAAATTCTGATGATTTTGACCACAAATTCCAAAAAGTAATAATGAATGTGTCAAAGATAGAAGAGTCCCTCCGTGTAGCCTCTATTAACCCATTTTGTACTAGAAACCCCAAAACGGGTACCCTAGCAAACAGTGCAGACACAGCTCAGTCGCTATTTTCCAAATAAATTTTAAAGTCACACATCCTATCAAATAAAAATCAAAAATGAGTTCCTTTAAGAGCAATGAAAACATTGAAAAGAAAGATGGGTCATACTACGTAGTTTCGGCTAATAAAGCCTCATCAGTGACCCTGTAATGATCCGGCAAAGAAAGCCCGAGGAAACATACTGCAATTTTGCGAATGTCGAATAGGCAGTCGATTCAAAGACTGATATAAATCAAAATGGGGTCCAAATAATTAAAAACCTGTCTAGAATATGGGTCTAAACCAATAATTTATTTCCGATTTCTCAGAATATTCACGCTGATCTCAAAGGACCAAAAGTAAAATATAAACTGCACTATGGTTGTTGTACGGGGAGACGTTTTACGGCCGCCACACGGCACAACACCAGCTGCAGTGAAGGCAAATAAAAATCAAAAATGAGTTCCTGAATTTCGAAATGGATTCCTGCCATATATAATGAGGACGATTGCATTTGCATAAACAGGGTTAACATTTAAATTGCCAATCACAACAATAGCAGGCACCATTTTAGAACATTTGTCTTGTTTTTCTGAGATAACGAAATAATCTTAAAAAAAAAAAAAAAACAGGAGAACCATGATAGTCCCATATTGCTCACCTGAGCTAACAGATTCAATGTTTCAGGAAGTTCCAATCTTTACCTAATGAGTTATGCTGATGACAAAGTCAAAAACAGGTATTTTCAGCATTCAAGGGGATATAACTGTATGAGAGATAGGCTGACATCACCATTTTTCAAACACATCCGAAGTTTCAGGAAGGCCCATTCAAAACTTAGGGACTTATGATGATAACAATGTCAAACAATGGGCATGTTCAATTGTTTTTGAATTCATCCGAGCTTTTATCCCTGACTTTTTTTTACATGTAATTTTAAAGAAGGTCTGATCAAAACTGATCAACACAAACACAAAACATGAAGGAACCACAGCAAAAGCACCGACTTGGAACAGTCATTAAAAATTACTGGTGGGTGTAAGTTAACTTCACGTGTTCCCAACCATCACCCTCACTTTCACTGTGGTTCAACCAAGTATTTGTTTGGTCAATATTACAGTTTTCTGACTCATCAGTGAATCAACTCGGTAAACAAAGAAATCACAATAAATAATTAAATCTCAGTTGACACAAGGATGAGGAATCGACAATAAAACGCACTGAGTCATCCGGTGCAACACCACAGGAACACTAGAGCAAAAGAAAACCAACAGTTGGATGTGTTATCGTAATGCAAACCCCGTTGGAACAAGCAACAAACAAGAAAGTTCCGGCTACGACCAAGTAATAAATAGCCTTTAGCCAGCGCTGTGACTGGCAAAACCATATTGACTATATTCAAGTAAAAACTTGGTCTCGAAAGAATCGCCTCAGAAGTCTGAAATTCAGAAAATCTCTTCAAAAATTTATTTTTCTTTCATTCGCTCTCTCTTAGAATATGCGGGCGTTGTTTGGGACAACTGTACCCAGCAACAATGTACATCTCTTGAGAAAATTACAACTCGAAGCTTGTAGAATTGTCTCTGGTATGACTAAGCTAGTAGAGATAAACAAACTATATGCAGAACTTGGCTGGCTCAAGCTATCAGAGCAAAGAAATGTGCATAAACTATACCTATTCTTCAAGATGGAAAACAATCTAACGCCTCTGTATCTCACGGAGTTAATTCTACCGCGTGTAGGCGATGTCTCTGCCTATCCCCTTCGAAACTCTGATCATTACTTGTCTATCAACGCTAATACTAGCTCCTATGCTAACTCGTTTCTTCCCTCAACTATCCGGTCATGGAATAACCTTCCAAACGCAACTAAGAACGCCATTTCGCTTTCTTCGTTTAAACGATTGCTTGCACACAATATGCAAATTTTACTGCAGATATAGATTAGCCCAGATTCTCCACACTCATTTAAGAACTGAATGTAGTGCATTAAACCAGCACCTATTCAGAGGAAATCTTATAGCAAGTCCGAATTGTACATGTGGTGAGGTAGAAAGCAATGACCTTTTTCTATTGGCTTGTCCACGATTTAATATAATTCGTATGGAAATGATAACCAAAATATGCAAGTATATACCGCTTGACATTATCGTAACAACAAGAGTGCTTTTGCAAGGTGACACAAATATTTCTGTCGAAAATAACACCAGTATCTTCAAGGACGTACAAGCCTATATTTTAAAGACACATCGCTTTGCTCTCTGATTAGTCGCGGGATAATTGGCATCACATTCTTTTCCATTAAAACAACATTTTTTTTAAAGAAATTGCCCATAGACACGAGTTACTCTTGGCAGACTCTTCATGTATCTTGGTGTTGACGTATCTTCCAACATTTTTTTCTGTCTTACTCTTGTCGTACCGTAACATTCCCTCTTTGGACCTTTTCAAATTCTTATTTCTTTCCTATCTCTATTCTTTTCTACTCCCTTTATCATTTTCTCTTATTATATATCTTTTAACCGAATGGTCTTTTTTCCTTCTAATGTAGAACTATATGTAAAAAAATACTCTATGGTTTGAATTTATACAGCATGCCGTTCACAAAAACTTATTCTTAACAGGAGATGATTAGTATAAGCGTTTCGCTTGTTTTCAAATTCTGTCATTGTAACTTGTACATGTACTGTTCGAATTGACTTGTCAAAATGAAATGAATAAATATTGTTTAAACCAAAGCCATCATGGAATCTAAATATGTTCTATAAAAGGGTTATCCTTTGGAAGCAAGGAATACACCTAAGAAGTGAAAGATATGGAGTGTACATGTTTTCTGGGCCAGACTAGCTAGTTTCGGCCAATTAGGCCTCATCAGTGACCCTAAGATATTTTCAAAATTCCACAATGGAATCAATGATCCCAAAGGACAAGACAATATAATCTACACTATGATGTAGGGCAGGGAGACGTTTTACCGCCGCCACACATTCCCACACACCAGCTGTAGTGAAGTTAAATATGTTCTATAAAAGGGTTATCCTTTGGAAGCAAGGAATACACCACAGAAGTGAAAGATATGGAGTGTACATGTTTTCTGGGCCAGACTAGCTAGTTTCGGCCAATTAGGCCTCATCAGTGACCCTAAGATATTTTCAAAATTCCACAATGGAATCAATGATCCCAAAGGACAAGAAAATATAATCTACACTATGATGTAGGGCAGGGAGACGTTTTACCTTCGCCACACATTCCCACACACCAGCTGCAGTGAAGTTAAATATGTTCTATAAAAGGGTTATCCTTTGGAAGCAAGGAATACACATAGCATAGTGTCTGACCGTGAATACTATTGATTTCACATGAATATAGAATTATGACACGACTCTCCCTGACCTCATGGGTAAGCGCGCTGACTCTCTAACATTATGTCTCTCACCACTGAGGGTTCGAGCCTCGTTCGGGTCAAACCTTGGTCACCAAGTCCTGCAGCGGAAGATCAGGTGTTACTCCGATTTTCGCCCATCTCTGAGTAACGCTCTGCTCCAATAAGTGAAATAGGACTATAAAACCGAAATATAAAAATAAACAAGAGTTGTCAGAAGATAACATAGCTCGCTTTTTTGTGTACTAAGTTGGAGAAGGAAAGTTATCTATTTTCTCCTTTAAAATAGCCCAACAGACTGTAGCAATTACAAGAGAAACGGATAAGAACACCTAAGAATCACTGAAGAAGAAATCTTGTTTTAAGAAACTCGTATAAAACCCCGATTCTCAAAAAGTGAAGAAAAAGAAAAAGAGGTATAAAAGTATAAATTACCGTGATACCTTAAATAAGGGTCAAAGCTAGTTCAACATGTTTATTATTTTCTAGACATCATGCTAACAATTGAATGAAATGAACAGCCCATAATCCCTACTTTTTATAGAGAAAACTGGGCTTTATGGAGGTATACATGCTTTTTCTTATTTCTGCTCCAAAACATAGGTTATGGGTAGTCACTGGAACTGCTCCAATGAGGCGGTTCTAACGAGCACCCACAACCTATGTTTACAGTATGAATAAGAAACATATCACGGATTTTCATTAGAAAAGCAGCTATTTTTAGAGATGTGAAAAAAGCACTATATCGCATGGGTGTCGTAATGGATAAATCACTTAAAACATGAAAAACAAAAAAACAAAAAAAAAAAAAAAAAAAAAAAAAAAAAAAAAAAACGAAATTTAACATGAAAATTATACATTGTATTTTATATTGTTCACAAAAAGTTTTGTTTGTTTGATTTGAGGTTTAACGTCCCCGTCAACACTGTAAAGGTCATTTTGGAGACGTTGCTTCCAATTTTTTGTGGGACTTTTACCCGACATTGAGATGAAATGACATCTCAAGACCTGTCGCCCAATGAAACCAATAGGGTTTATTAGCATGGACGGTCCGCCTCGCACGGCGGTTCCTGGACAGGCTTAGATCCTCTAAGCGGTTTACCAGTACTAGTGTGCGGGCCGGATTCAGCTCTGCGTGGAAGCATCATGCAGCCCATATATTTCTTCAAGCCCCTATGGGCAAAGTAAGGGATATTCGGGTTCCTTCGAGCCCATCAGCCTAAACATTAGGAATAAGCATATATCGGGCAAACCATTTCAATTGACTATCATGTGTGTTTATTCTATCGTTGAGCAGAAATTTATGCTCGGGTGGCGTAGCACGGGGGCTTAAATTGTACATTGTGTGTGTGTGTGTGTGTGTGTGTGTGTGTGTGTGTGTGTGTGTGTGTGTGAATTCGGGTTTAACGTCGCTTTCAACAATTTTTCAGTCATGTCACGATGGTTTCTGGTTGCGACAGGGAGCTCAATGCTCACTTTTATAGTGCTGCCTCACTAAAGTATCATGTCCCAGACACATTACATGATACCAAACCCAGTCACATTATCGTGACACTGGGTCGACCAGTCCTAGCTCTTCCCTGTAAATCTGAGTGCCAAGCGAGGAGCAGCTAGTACCATTTTTAACGACTTTGGTATGTCGCGGCCCGGGATCGAACCCGTGACCTCCCGTTCCCCGGAGCGGACACTCTACCAACTGAGCTATCGGGGCCGGTGTGTACATGGGGTATCACGTAAATTTTAACATTAGTGACAACCCGGTTTATTGATGCGAGATATCGATAAAACTTTCTGTATTGTTGAAGTGGTGTATGAAAATATTTCATAAACAAATTCGTTATTAGAACCGTGATTCTGCTAACGGAGGCTCAACGTTTGGGAGCCGTTGGCATGCTTCAGACCGGAAGCATGCAGTTGCAGACGGCAAATGTTATAAATACGTCACAGTCAGTTATCTGTTGACTATGGGTACGCTATCGTACGACAGGAGCAGTAGCGGATGTGCAGAGTAGTGAACGCCCGAAGAGTACTAACGGACGCGATAACCACCTTCCTGTCAATCAAGCGTTACGCAGGCGGAGACTAACGTCAACAGATCTTCAGCAATACCTGCGCCTAGTAGGAGGGGTTAATGTCTCTAGACAGATGATCCGAAATCGCCTTCACTCGAGTGATCTTACGGCACGGCGTCCACAAGTTGTACTGCCGTTGGAAGCTAGGCACCGTAGAGCACGTTTTGCGTGAGAAGTTGGAACATTAATCAGTGGTCCCGCGTTATGTTCAGTGACGAATCCCGGTTTAACTTGGACTTGATGGTCGTAGAAGAGTCGGGCGTCGTACTGGTGAACGTTATATAGACCCGGCAAGTGTTGCTCATGACCGACATGGAGCAGGGTCTGTTATGGTATGGGATGGGATCACCATGACTGGAAAAAACAGACTTACATGTGTGCCAAGGCGGAGTTACAGGACTGTACTATCGTGATAACGTGTTGGCTCCTCACGTGATACCGTTTGCTCGACGCCACGGACGTGAATTCATCTTTCAGGACGACGCTAGGGCTCATCGGGCACGCGTCGCCACTGAGTACCTTCAACGGCAAAATAGTCGGACAATACCATGGTCTGCGATGAGTTCAGACATCTCCCATCGAGCACGTATAGGACATCCTCGGGAAACAAGTCCGAAGCCGCAATCCGCCTCCAAGGACTCTGGGTGAGCTTGGTGCAGCACTTCAAGAAGAGTGGCGAAGGATCCTCCGTTCACGATTCCTAGACTAATTGGAAGTATGCGACGACGATACATTGCCTGCTGTGACAATCGAGGCGGTCCAACACGTTAGTGAGGGCTTGTGAAAAATGGCGTTGACGCTTACAAGATTGGTCGCCGTGCCGCTACATAATGACGTGATCATTGGAATTAATGTGTGGTTCAATTTATGGATATTTGATAATCCTTTGAATGAAATGCATCTTGGCCAGGTAACGTTTTATTTATCTCCCAATATTCAACCTGAAATTAAAATATCCCCTACTTTTTGTGAATATATAAAAGCAACTGGACAACTTCATTCTTTCGCATGGGTGTGTTTTCGTAATGACTAAATCACTTAAAAATCAATTTTTCATCAAATGAACAGGTCGGTGGAATGAACACCCTCTAAACTCCACTTTATATAGAGAAAACTGGGGTTTCCATTGGTTTACACTACGAAAAGCAACAAAAAATCTAATCATTTTATTTTATTAAATAAAAGCAAATGGACAATTTCATATTTTTTTTTCAGATTTACCCATATGTCACCGTTTTAACAGCCCATTGTAAGCAGCGTTTGTGTTTTTGTCTATTTTTTTCTTCTTTCTATCTTTCTTTGCCGCCTTCCAAGATCAGTAGTTTCTTCAGTACTCCGGTTCTCCTCCACCACGAAGGATCATAGTATGCCAATATCCGCGCCTTGGAGAACGCTTGCATAAGGTCGCGTAAGCTTTCCGCATAATCGAAGTAAAATGAGAAAAAATGGCAAACTTCGGTACAGCAATGATGTGTCTCATAATCGAGACCCGTTTTCTATTTGTACTGCCCTCCGTCGAATGGATTTATGCAAAAGGGCCAAAAATATCAAAACGTTTTATTACCTAGCCAGCTTTTACCAATTTCTGTCTTCTGACCGTCCCCTTGTACATCTCTTCTATTGACATTACGATCAAAAACTGGCAAACTCTCCAAGCAATTCAGAACAATACATACCATCGCGCAAAAGAGAATACTTTTCCACATCCTTGTGTTGAAGCTGTGCTGTAATAAAGAAGAAGAGTGTCTGAGTTCAATGTTTTAAGCTTAATGCAGTTTGGAGTATTTGAGAACACTGAAACTAAATCTTGGATAAGAATTTGATTGTTGTCTATTTTAATTGGCCGGTACACATTAACTACTGCTATTTATATACTACTCCAAGTTTGAAAGGGATCACTTTTTTAATGCAAAATAATGTTTGGATGAATTAATCAGCTGAATCCAAATTTGATACATAATGATAGAAAACGCATCCTTCACAAAGACTAGTGATTAATTTTGTCAACTGGTACTGCATTCAAGCGTGACAACAGCAACCGTCTTGGCACCCCCAAAATTTGCGGTAACACGAAGGGATTTGGACAACTGATTTTTCACAAATTTCGAAATTTATTTAGACAAACGTGCCTAATAACGTGTATGGCATCCGCGGGCATCAATTACAGTACGACATCGCCTGCGCATGCTCGTAATCCGAGTTTGTATCCGGTCTTGTGGAATCAGCTTCCATTCAGCAACCAATGTATCTTTGAGCTCCTTTAAAGTCCTCGGATGCACAGGTCGGGCTGAAACAGCACGCTGTAGCATGTCCCGCGCATGCTCAATCGGATTTAAGTCCGGTGACCGAGCAGGCCAGTCCATACGAACGATTGTCTCACGTTCCAGATAGGAATCAGTGACGTTGGCACGGTTTGGACGGGCACTATCGTCCATCAGAATTAAGTCCGGGCCGACAGCATCTGCATTTTGTCTGGCAAACTCATCAAGAATCTCATTACAGTACCTCACTGCCTTTAACGTTCCGTTTACAACGACGCACAAGTCAGTTTTACCGTTCATGCTTATCCCAGCCCAAACCATGACTGACCCCTATCCATAGCGATCATGCTCTGCCACATTCAAGTCATCGAATGGCTCTTTAGACATTCGCCACACGAATTGACGTTTATAAGTGAAGTTTAGACATAATCTCGACTCCTCAGTAAACAGTATTGGCGTCAAGTCACGAACCGTCCACCTGACGTGAGTTCTGGCAAAGTCCAACCGGTCTAGCACGTGCTGTCTTATCAACGGAACACGTACAGCGGGCCTCATGCCATTAAGTCCGAACTCGTGGAGCCCGTTTCTGACAGTTTGTGTAGAAATTCGTACTCCAGTTCCGTTCCTAAGCTCGTTATGCAAACGCGAAGCGTTCATGAACCGTTGACGTCGAGACTGAATCAACAAGAAACGGACCTGACGTTGAGTTGTAGCCCTTTCTCGACCCCGTCGTGTCAGTGTGAAGGATTTCCGTGCGTAAGACACCGACTACACATTCGGGAAACCACGCTCTGAGACACATTCAGAATCCCAGCAACACGACGTTGAGAGACGCCTTATTCCAACATTCCGACGTCACGATTCATTTCTTCGGGGCTCAGACGGTTTCTTAATTGTCCCCTAGGCATTTTAGTGTTTCACAAATCAAATGAAGTCCTTTTTACGCTTGGTAAAGGAACACCGACACGTTTCATTGGTCTGCTGGAAAGCAGTGCTGGGCAAGATTTTAGGGGTGCATGAATTCATTTTCGAAGTGTGAGAAGTGTGCACTTTTATGAGTAATGAACTGCACATGAGTTTCTGCTTAAGATATTTATCAATATACCGAGTATAAATTCTATCAAGAAATTTTAAATTTTCAGTGCAAAATTTGGTATATAAAAAGTGATCCCTATCAAACTTTGAGTAGTATATATTCGCCAATAGCGAAGTCCAAGATGATATGCATTGACTCAGGGTCTCCAATAGAATATCGATCATCCACAGAGCACTTTAACAGGCAAGGACTATGATCAGACTTCGCAGATGCCCGTGTTACCATGAATATTCTCTTTTCGCACATACGATCCTATAGACTACCTTGTATATCGGATCAAAAGAAAATGATGTTTTTGAAACAGGCGGCTATCAACCAAGAATGTCCCACTTCAAATCTTCCACAGGGTCTTTTCTGTTCACTAGAGGCAGCTGCCCACGGGCTGATCAGCGGTATCACCGTTCGGTGTACCTCGCAGACTCATTTTCTATTGGTGCAGCTCATAAATAAACATATACATATATATATGATCTGCGTATTTTAGAAAAATATTCTAGCTCATTATTGACTAATTTAGCTTTTTGTTTTATATTGGGTAAATTAAGTAGTAGTATTAACCCATATATGCCTAGCGGCCCTTTTTGGGGACATTGACAAACAGTGCAGACGCAGATCAGACGCCGCAAAACGCAGCGTCTGATCTGAGTCTACACTTTTTTGCTGAAAGTAAAAATGTACGTGTTTTTTTAAAACATATTCCTAACGAGACAAACCTGGCACCCCTATTATTGGAAATGGACCATTCCAAAATTCATTAGATGGGGAATTCCATGTCATATATGGGTTAACTAAATGCTCAGTCTAATTACCGATGAAATACAGACTGCCATGAA
This sequence comes from Lucinisca nassula, assembly GCA_963580285.1. Lineage (NCBI taxonomy): Eukaryota > Metazoa > Mollusca > Bivalvia > Lucinida > Lucinidae > Lucinisca > Lucinisca nassula. Next base: position 53,291,890 of record OY757025.1, on the reverse strand, counting down.
TGTTTTATACATGTACAATGAGGAGAGGAATAACTGTTTTGGCCGAAATAATGATTTGTAAGGACAAAGTGGATTTTCTGTCCCTGAATCCCTTTCAAGCTGGGATACATGTATATGTAACAGGACTGCTAGAATTTTTTTTCTTCAGGAAAATGGATACAGCTACATTTAACATATTTCCGCCATGTTTAAATGGAGACTACTTCTGGTTATTTACATAATATTTTTAAGTTTTTGTGTGCTTTCCTCCGGGTTCGATTTTCACCTGAGTATCACAAGCCCTAATCACGAAAAATGCCTATATAATTTTGACTCCCTTGAACCCCACTTTTATATAGTAAAAACTGGGGTTTATAGAGGGGGGGGGGGGCTTATTTTTCTCAGTTTCTGCTCTAAAGTATAGATTGTGGGTACTCGTTAGAACCGCCTCGATGAGGCGGTTCTAACGAGTACCCACAATCTATATCTTGAGCAGAAATAAGAAAACTCACAATTTTTCATCTACAATTGTAGGTTTTTCGGCGGTAAAGTGTACAATGAATTTGTAAAGGCGTGTTTTCTTAATGATTGGAAATGCAAATAAATATCATCTACACAATCATGATGTACGGGAAGCTTTTCAACCACTACTACACACTCGCACTAGACACTGCTGTAATAAAGAGAAATAGAGTTAAATATTGTTGAGAAGGTTGCCATAGGAACCATATTATACAAACAAGGTTTGGTTCGATTTTCACCTAAGTATCACAAGCCCTCATCACAAAAACACGCATATATTATATAATTTTGATCCCACTGAACCCCACTTTTTGGCCCCGTCCCTCAGGGCTTGGAGAAATAGATTGGGCTGCATGATGCCTGCACGCAGACCTGAAACCAACCGCACACATGAATACCGGTAAACCGTTAAGAAGGTTTAAGCCTGCTCAGGCAAAGTGGTGTGAGTCGGCCCGTCCATGCATATAAACCCTATTGGTTTCACTTGGCGGCAGGGACTGAGATGTCACTTCATCTCAGTGTCGGGTAAAAGTCCCACAACGTTGGAAGCAACGTCTCCAAAATGACATAAATAGTGTTGACGGAGACGTTAAACCTCAAATCAAACAAACAGATACAGTAAAACTTGGGTTTACACTATAATTGCACGCCGGTGGGTCAGGCTCTGTCTCTGGTCGGGCCCATCGGAGTCTAACTGTTGGTTTTCTTTTGCACCAGCATTTCAGTGGTTTCTTGCTGTCGAGTCCTCACCGTTGTTTTATCTCTGTGGTTGTTTGATTTTTGTGTTCAAGGAGATGTTGCACTATTGAGTTAGGAGGCCTTCATGCGGACTGAATAAATTATTTGTCTTAATCGCGACGGGAGTAAGGGCGAGGATTGTGGCCACGAAAAATCGATTTAAGCCCTCCCCCTCCAGTGGAATTCTTTTCCGCTGACCGTTCCAAGGCGGTTCTTCTGTCGCCGTTTATGTTTGTTATGGGTTGTCTTTGGGTGTTTGTGTCGCTTATATTATATTCTTTTGGATAGCCTGTTGATCATTTTGTTGGAAATTAATTGTCCTTTTGGCTTTCCGCTATTGGTGTTTCAATTAGGGTCTGTTGTTTCATTTTTGTGTTTCTTTCCCTTTGGTGTCTCTGATGGGAGCTGTGGGTTAATTGCATCGATTCCTGATCATTGCCTCTAATTCTACTTTAAAGGGATAAACCTTATTTGTCTCAGTTTCTGCTCTAAAATATAGATTTTGGACACTCGTTAGAACCGTACTGGAAGCTTTAACCTCAAATCAAACAAACAAACAACATAGCCGCACTCTTGACACTGTTGTCATGAAGGGAATTGCACGACCCGCAGAAAAAGCAACCGACTGAAGTCGGTTTTTTCTAAGAGTGCCCTAAAATCACAGTGTCATTCTGTCATTCTGTCAGTCTGTCTTTCTGTCAGTCTGTCATTCTGTCTGTCCGTCCGTAACCCGTTTGTGAAAATTGGTGATAGTGACTTAACCGCTTGGAATATTTAAAGAATTTTTTACATACTGATAGATATCAATGAGATCTAACCAATGAACTTACGAAATATTACATTCCATTTAGTATAGCCTCGCCGAGGCGAAAAATGTGAAAATTTTCGAACATTTTTGAACTGCTTCTCCTCGGAAACCGTTGGGCCGATTGAAGTCAAATTTCATATGGAGCCTCTATGGAATGGGGGAAACCAAAATTTGCTCATGGGGTCAAGGTCACATGACCAAAATGGCCGCCAAGCCATATATGGTTTGTCTGTCTGTCCGTCCGTAACCCGTAAGTGAAAATTGGTGATAGTGACTTAACCGCTTGGAATATTTAAACAATTTTTGGCATACTGATAGATATCAATGAGATCTAACCAATGAACTTGCGAAATATTACATTCCATTTAGTATAGCCTCACCGAGGCGAAAAATGTGAAAATTTTCGAATTGCTTCTCCTCGGAAACCGTTGGGCCGATTGAAGTCCAATTTCATATGGAGCCTCTATGGGAAAGGGAATCCAAAATTTGCTCATGGGGTCCAGGTCACATGACCAAAATGGCCGCCAAGCAATATATGGTAAAAACCCTTCAAAAATAGTCTTCTCCAGAACCACTGGGCAGATTTCCACGAAACTTGATAAATAGCATCTGGGATGTAGGCCTATCATAAATTGCTAAAATGGTGACCCTGGGTTGACCTTGACCTTCTTTGGGTCCGTCCGTAACCCGTTTGTGAAAATTGGTGATAGTGACTTAACCGCTTGGAATATTTAAACAATTTTTGGCATACTGATAGATATCAATGAGATCTAACCAATGAACTTACGAAATATTACATTCCATTTAGTATAGCCTCGCCGAGGCGAAAAAATGGAAAATTTTTGAACATTTTTGAACTGCTTCTCCTCGGAAACCGTTGGGCCGATTGAAGTCAAATTTCATATGGAGCCTCTATGGGATGGGGGAAATCAAAATTTGCTCATGGGGTCAAGGTCACATGACCAAAATGGCCGCCAAGCCATATATGGTTTGTCTGTCTGTCCGTCCGTAACCCGTTTGTGAAAATTGGTGATAGTGACTGAACCGCTTGGAATATTTAAACAATTTTTGGCATACTGATAGATATCAATGAGATCTAACCAATGAACTTGCGAAATATTACATTCCATTTAGTATAGCTTCGCCGAGGCGAAATATGTGAAAATTTTCGAACTGCTTCTCCTCGGAAACCGTTGGGCCGATTGAAATCAAATTTCATATGGAGCCTCTATGGGATGGAGGAAACCAAAAATTGCTCATGGGGTTCAGGACACATGACCAAAATGGCCGCCAAGCCATATATGGTCTGTCTATCTGTCCGTCCGTAACCCGTTTGTGAAAATTGGTGACAGTGACTTAACCGCTTGGAATATTTAAACAATTTTTGGCATACTGATAAATATCAATGAGATCTTATCAAAAACTTGCAAAATATTACATTCCATTTAGTACAGCCTCGCCGAGGCGAAAAATGTGAAAATTTTCGAATTGCTTCTCCTCGGAAATCGTTGGGCCGATTGAAGTCAAATTTCATATGGAGCCTCTACGGAATGGGGGAAACCAAAATTTCCTCATGGGGTCCAGGTCACATGACCAAAATGGCCGCCAAGCAATATTTGGTAAAAACCATTCAAAAATAGTCTTCTCCAGAACCACTGTGCAGATTTCAACGAAACTTGATAAATAGCATCTGGAAAGTAGGCCCATCATAAATAGCTAAAATGGTGACCCTGGGTTGACCTTGACCTTCTTTGTGCCTAGGTCAAACTTTGACACATATGCTTTTGTGTTGGATTTTATCCTGCAAACGATTCAGAATACAGTACTAAAGTATAAGATATATTTTTGCTCCTTACGATAAGGCGCATTTATTGGGGGAACCGTTTCATTATAGTTAATTATTGTAGAAAAGGTTGCCATTAGTCTGGCTCCAGACCCTTTCTTTACTTTTTCTTTTTCTGGAAGGGACATAAAGCTTGCATAGCTTATATAATTTTGTTTTACTTCAGTCACTTGGCTAGAAAGTTTTTGTTCAGCCAAAACAAAAACGACTGGAGCCAGTCTAGGTTGCCATAGGAACCATATTATACAAACAAGATCCAGCACATATCAAAGTGAGCACTAGAATGCATTTTTCACTCATCATCTGAACCAAACTCATAGAACATCACGATAACAAGTCCGTGAAACGAAGACACCTCTAAACTCCCCTTTATATAGAGAAAAGTGGGGTTTACGGGGGTATAGATTATCTGCCTTATTTTGGCTCAAACACATAGATTGTGGGTACTCGTTAGAACCGCCGAATTGAGGCGGTCCTAACGAGCACGAAACACATAGATTGTGGGTACTCGTTAGAACCGCCTCATTGAGGCGGTTCTAACGAGCACTCACAATCTATGTTGAAAGCAGACATAACAAAGATGTTATCATTTTACCCAAAATGTGTAACTTCTGACACCATGTTGGACGCCATTATTTCACACGGACATGTTTTCCTAATGAGCTGACGTGTATACCTTAGACTGGCAGTTGAATAAGAGTTTTATTTTATGCTGGACCATCTTAAAGCCTCAATCCGATGTTAAATGGTTACTTGGTTAATTTCTGACCAGGCAAAGCGGTGCGATTCGGACCGTCCATGCTTATAAACCTTATTGGTTTCTTGTGGCGGCAGGGCTTGAGATGACATTTCGTCTCAATGTCGGGTAAACGTCTCACAAAATTGGAAGCAACGTCTCCAAAATGACCTGTACAGTGATGACGGGGACGTTAAACCTCAAATCAAACGAAAAAACAATCAGACAAGAATAAACATTAAAGCGCAAAGAGCAAACGATCTGCTGAACCAGATGATAATGTGATGTAATTACTTTAAGAGAAAATATGGTTTGACAAGTCAGAAAAAATAATAGAAAACAAAGATTGGAAAGTAACCAAGAAACGACAAAAAGACGGCAATTGTTGTGATTTGCATCTGAAAGATTCAGAGATGAATAATGGTTGATCTCTTTTGAAAGAAGAAAAACTATCTTTGAAAAACTGGTCATCTAGTCCAGAAAATATGGCCTTAAGCCCATTTGAGGATCGGTGTTTTTCCTCAGATATGTGTTAAGGTTTATGCTTGCGCGATAGAAAAAACTAATTACATTGTTTGTAAGTAACATTTTATCTTCTGTTTTGCAGATTTGAAGCAAAACAATAACTGGCCCCGCCCATCGGGGCTTGGAAAAAATATATTGGGCTACATGATGCTTCAACGATGAGCTGAAACCGACCGCACAAGAGTACTGGTAAACCCCTTAGAAGGTCTAAGCCTGCCCACGCAAAGCGGTGCTAGTCGGACCGTCCGTGTATATAAACCCTATTTGTTTCATTGAGCGGCAGGGACTAAGATTTCATTTTATCTCAATGTCGGGTAAAAGCCCCACAAAATTGGAAGCGACGCCTCCAAAATGACCTAAATACATGTAGTGTTGATCGGAACGTTAAACCTCGAGTCAAACAAATCAAAACAAAAAAGTAGTATTTATGTCTACATGCTTGAAAAATAAGCCCCTATATACAAGGGCAACAAGAGTTTCTTCTTTTTATGCCGGTGGAAGGGCATACAGCGTTGCCTCTGTCCGTCCGTTTGTTCGTTCGTCCGTCCGTTCTTCCGTTCGTTCGTCCGTCCGAAACTTAAACGCAGTCAATAACTTTCTTATTTCTGGATGGATTTTGAAATTACTTTGTAGAAATCTAAACCATCATGAGATGATGTGTCACGTGCAAAACTAGAGCCGTACCTCCAAGGTCAAGGTCATACTTAGAAGTCAAAGGTCTAAAAAGGTCCGAAACTTAACGCAGTCAATAACTTTCTTATTTCTGGATGGATTTTAAAATTACTTTGTAGAAATGTTAACCATCATACGCACAAAACCCAGGCCCGTACCTCCAAGGTCAAGGTCACACTTAGAGGTCAAAGGTAAAAAATATCAAGGTCATATTTAAATGTGAACAAAAGGGTCCAATACTTAAACACCGTCAATAACTTTCTATGGATTAAAACGAGCATAGACATATTTTTAGGCGGGGGCATCCGTGTCCTATGAACGCATTTCTAGTTTAATATTCATTTCTATTCAATTCTCAGATTTCTAATTGATTCCATAATTACTGGTTTTAGAATCCTTCATTTACATCTCATAAAGATGTCAATTCTTGTAATCGAAACCTAGTCTATCATTTGGTATTTTTACATCTTTACTAGGTACTCAAGGTTTTATTAATGTTGACACAAGCATTAAGACATTCTTTAAAAGAGTCAAAGATTTTAACAAGCATGAGGCAATTCCATACGAAATTTATAAAACCATCACGTGAACAATTCCATGATAACCCCTTTTTATACAGAGAAAGCCGAAGGCTCCAGGGGAGCTTATAGTATAGTGGGTCGTCCGTCGTCCGTCCGTCCACACTTTTGAGCAGCTATATCTCTGCAGCCTGCAGGCTGATCTCAATCATTTCTCATCTGTAGCATGCCTCTGGTGGGGCATTGATGTCATAAACTTTGGTTGTTATGGCAACCACAAGGTCCCATAGACTTACTATTGGTAAATGCTTGTCATCACCGTAGCGCCTTCGGTTTTGATCGGATCTTTCTGAAACTTATATGTAAGGTGGCTGGGAATAAAAACTTGGAAGAGTTCGAAAACCATCCAAGTCGGCCCATTTATCGTAGTTACGTCCCTTTGATTGCTGAAACTGCCAATTTTTGAGCTTGTCATCACCGTAGCCCCTTCAGTTTTGAACGAATCTTTCTGAAACTTATACGTAAGGTGGCTGGGGATAAAACCTTGGATGAGTTCTAAAACCGGGTAAGTCAGCCCATTTATCATAGAGTAACGTCCTTTTGATTGCTGAAAATGTCGTTTTTTTACCTTGTCATCACCGTAGCCCCTTCAGTTGTGATCGAATCTTTCTGAAACTTATATGTAAGGTGGCTTGGGGTAAAACCTCGGATGAGCTCGAAAACAGGCCAAGTCGGCCCATTTATCATAGAGTAACGTCCCTTTGATTGCTGAAAATGTTGATTTTTGACCTTGTCATCACCATAGCCCCTTCAGTATTGATCGGATTTTTCTGAAACTTATATATAAGGTGGCTGGGGATAAAAATTCAGATGAGTTCGAAAACCGGCCAAGTCGGCCTATTGATCATAGAGTTACATCCGCTTTGATTGCTGAAAATGTCGATTTTTGACCTTGTCATCATGGTAGCCCCTTCAGTTTTGATCGAATCTTTCTGAAACTTATATGTATGGTGGCTGGGGATTAAACCTCGGATGATTTCGAATACCGGCCAAGTCGGTCCATTTATCGTAGAGTTACGTCCCTTTGATTGCTGAAAATGCCAATTTTTTACCTTGTCATCACCGTAGCCCATTTAGTTTTTTAATCTTTCTGAAACTTATATGTAAGGTGGCTGTGGATAAAACCTCGGATTAGTTGGAAAACCGGGCAAGTCTGCCCATTTATCGTAGAGTTACTTCTTTTTGATTGCTGACAATGTTGTTTTTAGCTCACCTGGGCCGCAGGCTCCAGGGGAGCTTATAGTATAGTGGGTCGTCCGTCGTCCGTCCGTGTGTCAACACTTTTGAGCAGCTATATATCTCTGCAGCCTGTAGGCTGATCTCAATCATTTCTCATTTGTAGCATGCCTCTTGTGGGGCATTGATGACATAAGCTTTTTTAGCTCACCTGGGCCGAAGGCTCCAGGGGAGCGTATAGTATCGTGGGTCCTCCGTCGTCCCTCCGTCCACACTTTTGAGCAGCTATATCTCTGCAGCCTGTAGGCTGATCTCAATCATTCCTCATCTGCAGCATGCCTCTGGTGGGGCATTGATGAACTTTTTTTTCGAAATCACTCTAAAACTTTGGTTGTTATGGCAAGCACAAGGTCCAATAGACTTACTATGGGAAAATGCTTGTCATCACCGTAGCGCCTTCAGTTTTGATCGGATTTTTCTGAAACTTACATGTAAGGTGGCTGGGGATAGAAAATCGGATGAGTTCGAAAACCGGCAAAGTCGGCCTATTTATTGTTGAGACGTCCCTTTGATTGCTGAAAATGCCGATTTTGACCTTGTCATCACCGTAGCCCCTTCAGTTTTGATCGAATCTTTCTGAAACTTATATGTAACGTGGCTGGTCATTAAATCTCGGATGAGTTCGAAAACCAGCCAAGTTGGTCCATTTATCGCAGAGTAACGTCCCTTTGATCGCTGAAAATGCCGATTTTGACATTGTCATCACCGTAGCCCTTTCAGTTTTGATCGGATCTTTCTGAAGCTTATATGAAAGAAGGCTGGCGATAAAACCTCAGATGAGTTCGAATACCGGCCAAGTTGGTCCATTTATCGCAGAACAACGTCCCTTTGATAGCTGAAAATGCTGATTTTAGCTCAACTGGGCGAAGGCTCCAGGGGAGCTTATAGTATAGTGGGTCCTCCGTCGTCCGTCGTCGGTCCACACTTTTGAGCAGCAATATCACTGTAACCTGCAGGCTGATCTCAACCATTTCTCATCTGTAGCATGCCTCTGGTGGGACATTGATGACATAAACGTTATTTCGAAATCGCTCTAAAACTTTGGTTCCTATGGCAGCCACAAGGTCCCATAGACCTACTATGGGAAAATGCTTGTCATCATTAAAACGCCTTCAGTTTTGATCGGATCTTTCTGAAACTTATATGTAAGGTGACTGGGAATAAAAACTCGGACGAATTCGAAAACCTGCCAAGTCGGCCCATTTATCATAGAGTTACGTCCCTTTGATTGCTGAAAATGCCCATTTTCGACTTTGTCATCACGGTAGCCCCTTCAATTTGAATCGGGTCTTTCTGAAACTTATATGTAAGGTGGCTGGGGATAAAATCTCGGATGAGTTTGTAAACCGGCCAAGTCGGCCCATTTATCATAGAGTTACATCCCTTTGATTGCTGAAAATGCCGATTTTTGACCTTGTCATCACGGTAGCCCCTTCAGTTTTGATCGTATCTTTCTGAAACTTATATATAAGGTGGCCGGGGATAAAATTCCGGATGAGTTGGAAAACCGACCAAGTCCACCCATTTAACATAGTGTTACTTCTCTTTGATTGCTGAAAATGCCGATTTTCGACCTTGTCATCACCGTAGCCTCTTCAGTTTTGATCGGATCTTTCTGAAACTTATATGTAAGGTGGCTTAGATAAAACCTCGGATGAGTTTGAAAACTGGCCAAGTCAGCCCGTTTATCACAGAGAAACAACCCTTTTATTGCTGAAAATGCCTTTTTTGACCTTTGCATCACGATAGCCCCTTCTTTTTTTATCGAATCTTTCGGAAACTTATATGTAAGGTGGCTGGGGGTAAAACCTCGGATGAGCTAGAAAACAGGCCAAGTCGGCCCATTTATCATAGAGTAACGTCCCTTTGATTGCTGAAAATGTTGATTTTTGACCTTGTCATCACCATAGCCCCTTCAGTATGGATCGGATTTTTCTGAAACTTATATATAAGGTGGCTGGGGATAAAAATTCAGATGAGTTCGAAAACCGGCCAAGTCGGCCTATTGATCATAGAGTTACATCCGCTTTGATTGCTGAAAATGTCGATTTTTGACCTTGTCATCATGGTAGCCCCTTCAGTTTTGATCGAATCTTTCTGAAACTTATATGTATGGTGGCTGGGGATAAAACCTCGGATGAGTTCGAATACCGGCCAAGTCGCCCTATTTATCATAGAGTAACGTCCCTTTGATTGCTGAAAATGCCTATTTTTGACCTTGTCATCACCGTAGCTGCTTAAGTTCTGATCGGATCTTTCTGAAACTTATATGTAAGGTGGCTGGGGAAAAAACCTGGGATGATTTCGAATACCGGCCAAGTCGGTCTATTTATCGTAGAGTTACGTCCCTTTGATTGCTGAAAATGCGAATTTTTTACCTTTTTATCACCGTAGCCCATTTAGTTTTTTAATCTTTCTGAAACTTATATGTAAGGTGGCTGTGGATAAAACCTCGGAAGGCGTTTTCTTTGCCATGTCAGGGGTGGAGGCAGAGAATAATGGAAGCCAGAACTGATAATGTATGTTAGCTTTTTTCCTCGGCCAGACATTCGAAAACAGGGCTGTGCTCTGACACATTTGGCAGTCGAAATTGGCAACACGTCATCACATACTAGAGCCCGTCTTTGGTCTGATTCCTGCACTCAAAATTCTAAAATCGCTATAGAACTGTGTTTCTTAGGACAAACGCTGTACCTTGGGTTTGATTTGTGCCTTCCTCCGATTAAGAGTTCAGTATATTCCCATTGGTCAGCTGACACCTGTCGAATTGACAAGTGCCAGCACATTGGAGGCCCTGGGAAGAGCAGTTCATAAACTAATCCCATTTAGCGAGATGGGGGTAGCCCCTATGTGCTTTTAGCGCCCGGTTACCTTACAAAATCTATCAAGTCAAGTCAATAAAACCTCGGATTAGTTGGAAAACCGGGCAAGTCTGCCCATTTATCGTAGAGTTACTTCTTTTTGATTGCTGACAATGTTGTTTTTAGCTCACCTGGGCCGCAGGCTCCAGGGGAGCTTATAGTATAGTGGGTCGTCCCTCGTCCGTCCGTGTGTCAACACTTTTGAGCAGCTATATATCTCTGCAGCCTGTAGGCTGATCTCAATCATTTCTCATCTGTAGCATGCCTCTTGTGGGGCATTGATGACATAAGCTTTTTTAGCTCACCTGGGCCGAAGGCTCCAGGGGAGCTTATAGTATCGTGGGTCCTCCGTCGTCCCTCCGTCCACACTTTTGAGCAGCTATATCTCTGCAGCCTGTAGGCTGATCTCAATCATTCCTCATCTGCAGCATGCCTCTGGTGGGGCATTGATGACATAAACTTTTTTTTCCGAAATCACTCTAAAACTTTGGTTGTTATGGCAAGCACAAGGTCCAATAGACTTACTATGGGAAAATGCTTGTCATCACCGTAGCACCTTCAGTTTTGATCGGATCTTTCTGAAACTTACATGTAAGGTGGCTGGGGATAGAAAATCGGATGAGTTCGAAAACCGGCCAAGTCGGCCTATTTATTGTTGAGACGTCCCTTTGATTGCTGAAAATGCCGATTTTGACCTTGTCATCACCGTAACCCCTTCAATTTTGATCGAATCTTTCTGAAACTTATATGTAACGTGGCTGGGCATTAAATCTCGGATGAGTTCGAAAACCAGCCAAGTTGGTCCATTTATCGCAGAGTAACGTCCCTTTGATCGCTGAAAATGCCGATTTTTGACCTTGTCATCACCGTAGCCCTTTCAGTTTTGATCGGATCTTTCTGAAGCTTATATGTAAGAAGGCTGGCGATAAAACCTCAGATGAGTTCGAATACCGGTCAAGTTGGTCCATTTATCACAGAACAACGTCCCTTTGATAGCTGAAAATGCTGATTTTAGCTCACCTGGGCGAAGGCTCCAGGGGAGCTTATAGTATAGTGGGTCCTCCGTCGTCCGTCGTCCGTCCATCGTCGGTCCACACTTTTGAGCAGCAATATCACTGTAACCTGCAGGCTGATCTCAACCATTTCTCATCTGTAGCATGCCTCTGGTGGTACATTGATGACATAAACGTTATTTCGAAATCGCTCTAAAACTTTGGTTCCTATGGCAACCACAAGGTCCCATAGACCTACTATGGGAAAATGCTTGTCATCATTAAAACGCCTTCAGTTTTGATCGGATCTTTCTGAAACTTATATGTAAGGTGACTGGGAATAAAAACTCGGATGAATTCGAAAACCTGCCAAGTCGGCCCATTTATCATAGAGTTACGTCCCTTTGATTGCTGAAAATGCCCATTTTCGACTTTGTCATCACGGTAGCCCCTTCTATTTTGATCGGGTCTTTCTGAAACTTATATGTAAGGTGGCTGGGGATAAAATCTCGGATGAGTTTGTAAACCGGCCAAGTCGGCCCATTTATCATAGAGTTACGTCCCTTTGATTGCTGAAAATGCCGATATTTTACATTGTCATCACGGTAGCCTCTTCAGTTTCGATTGGATCTATGTGAAACTTATATGTAAGGTAGCTGGGTATAAAAACTCGGATGAGTTCGAATACTGACCAAGTCGGCCCATTTATCATAGAATTACATCCCTTTGATTGCTGAAAATGCCGATTTTTGACCTTGTCATCACGGTAGCCCCTTCAGTTTTGATCGTATCTTTCTGAAACTTATATATAAGGTGGCCGGGGATAAAATTCCGGATGAGTTGGAAAACCGACCAAGTCCACCCATTTAACATAGTGTTACTTCTCTTTGATTGTTGAAAATGCCGATTTTCGACCTTGTCATCACCGTAGCCTCTTCAGTTTTGATCGGATCTTTCTGAAACTTATATGCAAGGTGGCTTAGATAAAACCTCGGATGAGTTTGAAAACTGGCCAAGTCAGCCCGTTTATCACAGAGAAACAACCCTTTTATTGCTGAAAATGCCTTTTTTGACCTTTGCATCACGATAGCCCCTTCTGTTTTTATCGAATCTTTCGGAAACAAATATTTAAGGTGGCTAGGAATAAAAACTCGGATGAGTTCGAAAGTCGGCACATTTATCATAGAGTTACGTCCCTTTGATTGCTGAAAATGCCAATTTTTTACCTTGTCATCGCTGTAGCCCCTTCAGTTTTGATCCGATCTTTCTGAAACTTATATATGACGTGGCTAGGGATTAAACCTTGGATGAGTTCGAAAACCGGCCAAGTCGGCCCATTTGTCATAGAGTTACGTCCCTTTGATTGCTGAAAATGCCAGGTTTTGACCTTGTCATCACCGTTGCCCCTTCAGTTTTGGTCGGATATTTCTGAAACTTAGATGTAAGGTGGCTGGTGATAGAACCTAGGATGAGTTCGAATACCAGCCAAGACTGCCCATTTGTCGATTTTGAGCTCACCTGGGCCGAATGCTCCAGGGGAGCTTATAGTATAGTGGGTCGTCCGTCGTCCGTCCGTCAACACTTTTGAACAGCTATATCTCTGCAGCTTGCAGGCTGATGTCAATCATTTCTCATCTGTAGCTTGATTCCTTTGGGGCATTGATGACATAAACTTTATTTTGAAATGGCATGAAAACTTTGGTTGCTATGGCAATCACGAGGTCCCATAGACTTGCAATGGGAAAACGCTTGTCATCACCGAAGCTCCTTCAGTTTTGATCAGATCTTTCTGAAACTTATATAAAAGGTGGCTGATGAGTTCGATTACCGGCCAAGTTTACCCATTAATCAAAGAATTAAATCCCTTTGAAACTTATATGTAAGGTGGCTGGGGATAAAATCTCGGATGAGTTCGAAAACCGACCAAGTCGGCCCATTTATCATAGACTAACACCCCTTTGATTGCTGAAAATGCTGATTTTTGACCTTGTCATCACCGTAGCCCTTTCTGTTTTGATTGAATCTTTCTGAAACTTATATGTAATGTGGCTGGGTATAAAATCTCGGATGAGTTCGAAAACCAGCCAAGCTGGCCCATTTATCACAGAGTGGCATCCCTTTGATTGCTAAAAATGCCGATTTTTGACCTTGTCATCACCGTAGCCCTTTCAATTTTGATCGAATCTTTCTGAAACTTATATGTAAGGTGGCTGGGGATAAAACCTCGGATGAGATCGAATACCGGCCAAGGTTGCCTATTTATCATAGAGTTAGGTCCCTTTGATTGCTGAAAATGTTGATCACTGTAGCACCTTCAGTTTTGATCGGATCTTTCTGAAACTTTTATGTAAGGGGGCTGGGGATAAAACCTCGGATGCGTTCGAAAACCGACCAAGTCGCCTTATTTACTATATAGTTATGTCCCTTTGATGGCTGAAAATGTCGATTTTTGACCTTGTCATCACCGTAGCCCCTTCAGTTTTGATCGGATCTTTCTGAAACTTATATGTAAGGTGGCTGGGGATAAAACCTAGGATGAGTTCCAATACCGGCCAAGTTGGCCCATTTATCATACATTTACGTCCCTTTGATTGACGAAAATGCCGATTTTTTACCTTGTCATCACCATAGCCCCTTCAGTTTTGATCGGATCTTGCTGAAACTTATATGTGAGGTCGCTGGGGATAAAATCACGCATGAGTTCGAAAACCGGCCAAGTCAGCCCATTTATCGTAGAGTTATGTCTCTTTGATGGCTAAAATGTTGATTTTTGACCTTGTCATCACCGTAGCCCCTTCAGTTTTCATCGGAAAAGTAGCCATTTTGGAGATGTGAAAATGTACTAGCTCGCATGGGTGTGTAATCACAATGGAGTTTGAAAAATTTGCACAGAAAAAAGGCCACGTTAGACGAAACCAGCCATGTTTCTAGCCCATTTCGATAACACATCTGTGACACACAGTGCTATCTTTCAGATATCGACATAGGTTGTGGTGCGGCGGTTTCTAACGAGTACCCACAACCTATATCTAGGAACAGAAATAAGAAAAATAATGTATATCCCCGTAAATCCAAGTTTTTATGTCCCCAGTGGCGATAGCGGGGACATATTGTTTTTGCCCTGTCTGTTTGTTTGTTTGTTTGATTTGAGGTTTATCGTCTCCGTCAACACAATTTAGGTCATTTTGGAGACGTTGCTCTCAATTTTGTGTGACTCTTACCCGACATTGAGATGAAATGACTTCTCAATCCCTGCCACCCAATAAGACCGGCCGACTCGCAGCAGATTGTTTGTTTGTTGGTTTGTTTGTTTGTTTGTAAGAGGGTAGGCTGAAAAGTTCTGAGCCTGACCAAGATTCAATGCTTTGTCCATGCTGAAAGTGCCTTATTTTTCAACATAGTCTCCCTTCCGGTCCACACACTTCCTCCAGCGATGCTGGAGTCCTTGGATCCCAGTGGTGTATGTCTCATCTTGGTCCCTGAAAAACTCCTCCACAGCAGCTATCACCTCCTCGTCTGACCGATAATGCTGCCCAGCCAAGTGCTTTTTCATGTTTGGAAACAGGAAATAATCTGATGGAGCTAGATCATGTGAATACGGAGGGTGATCGACAAGTGTGAAGCCACAGTCATGCACAGCAGCCTTTGCGACAACCGATTTATGAGCAAGCGCATTGTCCTGGTGGAACAAGACCCCTTTTGTCAAATTTCCGGGTCGTTTAGCCTCAATTGCTTTTCGCAATTGTTTTAGCAGATCTGCATAATACTCCCCGTTAATTGTTCTGTCCTTTTGAAGGTAATCTATGCATATATGAGGAGACGACCTTTGCCTTCTTTGGAGGGGTGAGCCAGGGTGCTTCCATTGCATGGATTGTCTTTTGGTCTCTGGCTCAAAGTGATGAACCCAACACTCATCCTGAGTGACAAAACAGTCAAGAAAACCATCTTGGTCTGCTTCAAAAATAGCCAAGTTGGCTTGTGACAGGTTCAGTCTGGTCAACATTTGGTCAGGCGTCAAAAGCCGCGGCACCCATCTGGCGGAAACCTTCGACATTCCTAATTCACTGTGTAGAATGTTCTCTACTCGTTCACGGGAGATGCCAACAGTATTAGCTAACTGATTCACAGTTAAACGCCTGTCATCCATCACGGCCCTGTGCACTTGGCTGATGGTTTCTTCAGTTGTTGCCGTTGTGGGTCGTCCACACCGGTCATCATCTTCAAGGCTGTCCTTGCCCATCTTAAAATTTGCTGCCCACCTTTTCACGGTTGCATACGAAGGAGCATCATCCCCTAATGTAGCAACGATATTGGCATGAATGTCCTTAGGAGCTAACCCCTTTTTAATGAGGTACTTGATGACACCACGATGCCAGATTTTGTCAATTTTCTCAAAAACGTGTTATTATCAATTTTCATAGTCTAGAATTTCTAGGTTATTGCAGCTAAACTTGAACTCTTTGAGTCAAATCAAGTAATAAGGGTTTGGATTTAATGAATACAAACTTTCATGGCTGTTCGATGCCTGCTTCTTGGTCAGGCTCAGAACTTTTCAGCCTACCCTCGTACGTGGACAACTTTAACGTTTGTCATAACTTTTGGTCATAACTTTTGAACCGTTGGAGGTAGAGTATTAATATTTGACATGAAGATTCCTTGTGACAAGAGCTTCATATGCATGCAAAGCAATTTGACCTGTGACCTTGACCTTTGACCTTCTTGAAAGAAAAAAAAAATAAAATTGTTCATAATTTTTGAACCGCTTGAGATACAGCCTTCATAATTGGCATGTATGTTCCTTGTGACAAAAGCTTTACACTGATGCCAGAAAGTTTGACATGTGTCCTTGACCTTGACCTTAGGCCTACTTAAAATAAAAAAAAGAACATTTTAATCATAACTTTTTAACCATTTGAGATACAGCCTTCATATTTTGCATGTAGGTCCCTTGTGACAGGAGCTTTACATTCACACAAAAAATTGTCTGTGACCTTGACATTTGACCTACATAAAAGAAAAAGTTAACGTTGGCCATAACTTTTGAACCGTTTGAGATGCAGCTTTCATATTTGCAACGTAGGCTCCTTGTAACAAGAGCTTTACATTCATGCAAAAATTTTGACTGTGACCTTGAAGTTTGACCTAATTAAAAGAAAAAAATAACATTTTGGTCATAATTTCGAGCCGTTTGTTATTGAACATTCATATTTGGCATGTAGGTTCCTTTTGATAAGAGCTTTACATTCATGCAAACTTTTTTGACCATGACCTTGACCTTTGACCTTCTTAAAAGAACAAATAAAATTGTTCATAAATTTTGAATCGTTTAAGATAGAGCCTTCATATTTGGCATGTAGGTTCCTTGTGACAAGAGCTTTACATTCATGCGAAAATGTTTGACATATGCCCTTGATCTATGACCTATTTTAAAGAAATAAATATTATTGTTCATAACTTTCGAACCGTTTTAGATAGAGCCTTAATATTTGGCATGTAAGTTCCTTGTGCCAAGGGCTTCCCACTCAAACCAAAAAATCTTGACCTGTGACCTTGACTTTGAACTGCGACCAACTTTGAAAATAAGAGGCCCATGGGCCACAATGCTCACCAGAGCTCAGGGGGCCACTGTATTTTAATTAACCATGGAAGCCCTGTGCCCAAGGATGCTACAGATACAATTTTGACCCAATCAGCCTAGTGGCTTCAGATTCTGGTGTCACTTGAATGTGCTGTTGCAGGACAACAGATACCAATTCACAATTTCCCATCTGTGGCAACAAATAGGCCAAAAAGAACATTATTAAAGGAACATTTCTATGAACGTGTGACAAAATATCTTGAAAGGCATTAATGTCATTTTTCAATTTTCCTCATTATAAGTCAATGTAAACCCTTAACTTGCCATAGCAAACAAACCAAAGGGCCTTTCATAAACCAGAGCTCAGGTGGACACTGCCCAATAGCAGCCATGTATTATAACATGATATAATTTTAATCTACCAATTATAAAGTCTCCCAACCAAACCCCATACACAAATGAGCACCCATGTGGACTGTATCTGAAATATTAGGTGTTTTATAAAGTAGAGAAGACTGGGCATGAACCCAATGGAAGTCTGGTTGGTGTCACTAAATGTGTCTTATCAAAAGGAACAGAGACATATATGGTTTAGCAGTGGGGATATGTATGGTTCCTGAGATGTAAGGCCTTTTAAGCATTGGAGGGATTCAGGCACGGCAGATCCCAGATCTTATCATAAGAACCAAGGGTATATATGGTTAAATGGTGGGGATCTGAATGGTTTCTGAGATATGAGGCCCTTTTATGAAGTTATGAAGTGGCAGGGAGAGAAATGTCCCTTGTGGATCCCCTGAGACGGGCCACTGAATAACAATGAACAAGAATATATGTGATTATATGATTGGGATTTGAAAGATTTCTGAGATATATGGCCTATTATGAAGTGGAGTCTTATCACAAGGAACAAGACTATATATGGTTAAAGCGGTTCAGATCTGAACGGTTTCTGAAATATGGATTTTAATGAAGTAAAGGGGTGGGACATGGTCCATGGCACCCCGTGGGGACCCGCATGTTGGTGTCACTGATTGCGTCTTACTATAAGGAACAATAATATATATGGTTTAGGGTTGGGGCTCTGAACAATTTCTCAGATATATGGTCTTTTGTGGCAGATCCCCAAGATTGTTGTCACTGAATATATCTTATCAAATCACGCCCTGGGTGACTCCTAGGTTGGTGTCACTGAATGTGTCTAATCATAAGGAACAAGAATATATATGGTTTAGGGGTGGGGACCTGTAAGGTTTCTGGATTATTTTGCCTTTTATGAAGTCGAGGGGGTTGGGCATGGCCCCGGCACATCCCGGGGGACCCCAAGTTGGTGTCACTTAATGCAACTTATAAGGAATGAGAATATATATGGATTGGGGGTGGGGATCTCAATCGTTTCTGAGATAAATGACATTTTATAAGGTGGAGGGGATGAGGCATGTCCCCAGCACATCCCGGGGACCCCCAGGTTGGTGTCACATAATGCGTCTTATCATAAGAAACAAGATTATATTATAGTTTAGGGGTGGGGATCTGAATGGTTTCTGAGATAAATGGCCTTTTAAGAAGTAGAGTGGTCGGGGCATGTCCCCGGCACATCCCGGGGGACCCCAGGTTGGTGTCACTTAATGCATCCTATCATAAGGAACAAGAATATATATGGTTTAGGGGTGAGGATCTGTAAGGTTTCTGAGATATAAGGAATTTTATGAAGTGGAGGGGGCGGGGCATGGGTCCGGCACAACCTAGGGGACCTCCAGGTTAACATAAAGGCATATGGCTAATAGAAGTTTACTCAAGGAACATTTCTATGTAAGTTTTGTCAACATATCTGCACTGACTTGGCAGTAAATGCCATTTTTTCAGTTTTCCTCATTATAAGTCAATGTAAACCCTTAAGTTGCCATAGCAACAAAACTAAAAAGCCAAATTTTATAAAAAAATAAAAACAACACAAAACCTGTAAAGGCAAATATGGTGAATATTTTCATAAAAGCTCAG
This sequence comes from Lucinisca nassula, assembly GCA_963580285.1. Taxonomy (NCBI): domain Eukaryota; kingdom Metazoa; phylum Mollusca; class Bivalvia; order Lucinida; family Lucinidae; genus Lucinisca; species Lucinisca nassula. The sequence continues at coordinate 53,272,824 of OY757025.1, read as the reverse complement.
CCTCCAAGAGTATATGGTTTCTGAGGAGATGATTTTTTAAGTATTTTTTTATCTATTTTTTTTTTTTGCATTTTGGTTTCCATGTCAACCAATAAAAATGAGCAGTAGGCCTAAAATCATATGGCAGATACTATATTGCCTATGGAACATTTCTTTGAAAGTTTTGTCAAAATATCTGCAATGAGTTGGCAATAAATGCAATTTTACAATTTCCCCATAATAAGTCTATGGAAACTAAGTTGCCATAGCAACCAAACTGAAAAGCTGATTTTCATAAAAAATACAAACTTTCAATCCCTCAGCCCAAGGATGCTACCGATAAAATTTCGGCTCAATCGGCCCAGTCGCTTTAGAGGAGAAGTTGTTTAAAAGTATTGACGCCAGACGACATACGACGACGACGACGGACAAGTGCCTATCCTATAAGCTCCCCCGGAGCCTTTGGCTCTGGTGAGCTAAAAATGACCATGCCCAGGGACATGTTCGTGTTTCATTCTCTTTATAAAGTGTTCGCGTGATGCATCGAAAGAGTGGGAAAGAGCTGATCAAGTTACCAAGTCAAGAAAATGAATACATTGTAAACCCTATTTTTATAGAGAAAAATGGGTTTTGTAGGGTGTTCATCATTATCATTAGTATTGCTTAAACTCAAACTGTGGATTTTCGTTACGTTAGAACCTCCTCACGAGTACACACAATCTATGTTTGGACAAAATATAGAAATAGATTCCCAGGGACAGCCACAATCAAATATTACAGCCTTTTGAGAGACACTGGACCTATAAAAATATTATGTAGGTCTTAATGACAGTATTCAACTTGGTGTTGGATTCCTTCAAGAGTGAACTGCACTTGAGGCGTTTCGTGTACAAGGATAAAAATCCCAACTTTTTTATTAGCATTTGCTTGACTCCACTTGAGCTTGAAGCTGGGTAACACATCAACAAAGTCATCGGGTCTATCTCTGAGAATTATATCAAGGATGATCGTTAATGTGGCAAGTCCATACCAATGAATCCAGCTGGGGGGAATTCGTAGACTATTTTCAGGATTCCCTGTCGATTGTTGCTTGTCTTTAGCACAATATCTTCGGAAACGACAATGTTTTTCGTCCCGGGGATATACGAGCACAGTCGAGTGCCACTATTCACTTCCTTCCTAATTTTGTGCTGCTTTCCAGTCACAAAGTACGGAGACGAGATTTGTATGTTAATAAGCCACCCTGTTTGTTGGACGGGGTCCGCAAAGGCAACCCACTTGCTCCCAGTAAACGCCAGCGTATGAACTCGTTTTGGAATGGCATGTGAGGTATCTACGTCGCTGAGATCATCGAATTTCATTGACCCCGCTTGGGCGACCTCTTTTCTTTTGTAGACCCCTCAGACAGCTGGAAGGCATACAACGAATCTTCCTTTCCGTCCTTATCGAACCCCTCGGTGTCACCAAGATTAGCCAAGGCCACCCCAGGGCATTTTTGACCCCACCGGGACCGCTTGCGTCAACCATTCCTTATATGCAGGGTTGCACTCATATACTCGAATGGTAACATCTCCCCGTTGGTATCTCTAAATGAGATAGTTAGCTGTGAAATAGGTACTGACGACAACCTCTTGTACTGTAAGACAGGAAATGGTTAGCTGTGAAATAGGCTCTGATGACAGCCTCTCGTACTGTAAGACAGGAAATGATTCAGTTCTACCAGCTCCACACTTTTCATTCTCCACAGGGATGGATCTAAGCAGTGTAGAGGGGCGGCCGTTATGCAGATTATCTGAAGTACTTAACTCAGCAAGGTGAAAGTAGACCTCATGATTGACGGCCAGCTATTGTGGCTCATCTGCAGTGAACGTCTGGGAGCGGGGTTCCTTTTGAACGCCATTGGCAGGGGTCACGGTCGTGGGAGGAGCTCTAAAAGTGTTGTCGAAAAAAGCCTAGAGGTTAGCTAATTCCCGATTCATTGTAATGACTTCTTCGGCTTTACCATTAATTGCAGTAGACCAGAGGTTCATCCAGGATGAGTTTGGCGGCTAACCGCTGAAACACCTTTTCGTTCAACTCACAGACGTTATAATACCCGTCAGGTATTGTTTTTTCAGGCTTGTTATTTGAGACCTTATTGTTCTTTTTCGCCATGCATATGTTGTACCACCAGTGATAATACGTCAACTCGCAGAGAGCAATCTCTAGCTCACCCGCAGGCAGGGTCCTGGCAAGATTGATTGGCACACCATTTTGAACGCCAGTGAGCATGAAGTACATATTTCTTGAACAGTTGTAACACAACGACACCAAAATTGGGTATGGATATAAAGGCATTTACGCTTAATAGCTCGGCAAATTTTCAGGCGGCCATTTCAAATATAAGGAGTCAGCGGCAGGGGCGCCCATCCTAGGCATAATGGTAGACGATAAGGGAAGTCTCTTTCTTTCAAAGTACCCGGACGTCTTCGCCGATTATCAAAGGAGACGTGACCATGGCAAACAAAGCGTGGGACAGCTGGCAGCATACCGCCTTCAGCTGGTGGCAGTGCCAGCTGAAGTTTGCGGTTTGGTGCGCAACCGCCGGATGTGGTGTTTCATTCCAGGACCATCTCGAAGTGGAGGAGCCCCTTCTTGCAAGCCTGTATTGCTTTCATCTCTATTATACTACGAGGCGTCTGCTTGAGGAGCTAACTCGCCCTCCCTGGGGACAAATCCAATTCATGGTTCGATAACCAATATGACTCCAGGGCCTACAAGCGGCTTTGCGATGAGTTCGCCGTTTCGCCTGATACGGATTGGAGGCAAAAGTCAAGGCCTCGGATCTTTTAGTACCTTCATGACCCCTTCGGGGGAAATACCACAGTGATCACACCCGAAGGACGCCATGCGCCATAAGCGGGATATTTCAAAGGCGTGGACGATGTTCATTCTCGATAAATCAGAAGGCTTCACGCAAGCGGGTGTCGAGCGCCTCAACGACTCAATTCGGACTTAATGTTGGGCAATCTTGGGATCGCAAGCTCAGACCCGACCTAACATTCTCAAAGTCGGGACGGGGTTCGACGCTCAAAAGCAATTTAAGGCGAATCTCGAAGACGCCATCGCCTCGCCCGTCGACATCCCCAGCAGCATCAATCGCTATCAGGAGACGCTGCAATATGCATCCACACCACTGGATTACGTCTGCGGGAAAGGGCTCCACTTGATGCCGAGCGACATGGCACTCCACCCCGGCAATGTCCAAGGTAATTATAACCATATCCAAATAGCAGGGTCAGACGCGGTCATCGTCCACAACCCAGGAATGAACGAGGTATTACCGATTAATCCTGCCTCTAAAATCGATAGGCCATTCCAGGGGAAAACTGCCTCACCAGCCGGGCCCGATCACATGGGTCACCTACGTCTGCCGCGGTTGCTCCGGTAGTCGCGCCAGCAGACTTGAAATCCGGTCTCGACCATGAAGAAGAAAAACAGCTCTCATAGTCGCAGGGATCGGGGTTGGCTTAGTGGTGCTTTGGTGGGTCGCGCGGTCTCGCTAGCCAGTCCCTTGCAGTCACGAGAAGGACCCCCACGCCGATGACCAAGGCCCACAAATTATCTGCACGCTTTGAAGCGGCCTTACCTAGCGTGCTCAAGAGCCAAGCGACGATGGACCCGATGGTTTCGGGCAGGGCAGCCGCGGCCTTGCCGGCCAAATTGGCAAGAGCACGCCAAAGGGACTGTATGTGCTTTTTTACCCACTCCTTGACACCGCCCTTCTTGCCGGGTGGCCTGGGAGCCGGCGCCGGTACACTCCCTCGCCGCCGGTGATCGCAAGCACTAGGGCCATCTCAATCGCTGTAAGGATGCTCACGATCGTTATCCCCTGTTCGCGGAAGTGTGTCCGTATTCGCTCAGCCAGCGTCTTGTCTTCATGGCGCATCTGCCTGAACGTCTCACGGATTCGGGAGATCTGGGACCGGAGAGCTTCTCTTTTCGTAGAGACGACTTCGAGCCTTGCCTGTCTTTCAAGTTCGATGCATCTCGGGGTCGTTCGTCTTCACCAGTATTTGACGTTCCAGGGCCAGCAAGCTCTCTTTCGGCCTGGATGACCCACCCGATGTCGATAGGCTGATCATCAATTGCCTTCAACGCGGTCGCGACAGCTCCTGTTGTTTCAATAACGTCATGGGCTACACCGGGGAGCTCTGTCATTTCGATGAATTCAATGTTATTTGGGAGGGTTTCCTCTGCTTTTTGGAGAGTTTCCACAGCCTCTTTGTTGATTCGATTTATAGTCAGTGAGCCCCAGTGATTGTCGAATTGCATTTATGCCGCCTGTTCCATATTTCGAGGCCAGTGTGGACAGAGCCAGAAACTGTAATCCTCCCCTTGTCGCAGTGATTGAATTTTTTTTTGTCGCCGGGGGTCCAGTAGAGTGTTTTACTGTCATCATCAATCCCAAACTGGTCATAGTCGATACTGCCTTCGAGGCGCATTTCCTTATAGGCACGGCTCACTTCTTTGTAGAAAGTATCGACCAGGCGCCTCTTCTTGTCAGAAAGTGCTATCCGTCTTAACTCGCCTCGGAGGTTCTGAAGATTGTCCACGGTCGCGCGCAGCCCTTGCTCGACTTCCGGTGGTGGGTCCATAACAGCATCTGGCAGGTTGAACGATTGCACGTCATCGTCGGCGTCATAAGGGCCGGACCTGTCTTCGAACATGGGGTTTTCAAAGTCAGCCATATTTGTGAAACAAATATGCATTTGAAGGTGGTCGCGCGTGTTTAAAACCGACTTTATTGAGTATCAACGAAGTTGACACCATGTCATCACGCAAGTACGGACGAAAGCTTGACCCCTACCGGTGCCTCCGCGAACCCCTTCGGATGAAAGGGTCGAGGCAATCGGTGACGATAACTAACAACCCAAGAACGATCGCACCGAACCAGCAGCTTCTGGTTCGATTCCCAAACCTCGGCAAACATGATGCCATCGTCCCCGGGACCGCGAGGTTGGCCTTCACGATCACGCTGTACAGCGGAGATAAAGGAGATGCCAATCGGGCCTTGGTTCAGAACCTAGGCCGCGCCCTCGTGAAAAAGACCGTCATTAAAATTTCGGCAAACGAGGTCCTCAGCATCGACGACATTGATGTGTACCACTGCTACTGCGATCTCTGGAGGACGGCTTCAGAGAGGAAAAATGGCCAGTACCAAGGCATTGATACGTCGAATAACCGAAACACGACGATGATCCGAATCAATGCTGGGAACAAAGACGAGTCCGTTCTAGCGGACAAAGCCGTCACCGATGCTTTCGGCAATCGCTTCTACATCCCACTGGACTTCGAGCTGCTCGAGAGCCACATGCCATTCAACCAGAGCGCGCTGGGCGACCGGCTAGAGTATAAGCTCACGTTCAACGACTACAACCGTGTGATCCGGGCCACAGGCAGAGGTGCCTCTTTCGACATAGGAAACATCTGTCTCTTGAGTATGACATGGTTACCTTGCCAGAACTGGCCCAAATGATCAACAACCAGTACAGAAGCCGGATTTCGATCCTGTAAGACCGGGTACAGCGGCTCCGCAAAATCGGCAAAGACAAAAGCGACACCCTCTGGAATATCAATCTCAACGAGCCGGCCCGCAGCATGAAGGGCATCCTGGTGCTCTTTGAGGATGCAGCCGCGCAGCAGCCCTTCGCTCGCGACACAGGCCTTCTATAACCCGAAAATCGCCAAGGTCGAGGTCACCATCGAGGGGATCCCCAACCAACTCTTCAGCCAAGGGATGCGCTCTTACCCGATATTTGATGAAGCGAGGAAGCTCTTCGCAGCCGGCAGCAAGCGACACCCTGAAGTGGCAACGGTCGAAAAAGACCTTGCCCTAGCGGACGTCAGCCTTGCAGAATACCTCACCAGCAAGTACGCGCTGTGGCTTGACCTAAGGACAAGCGACAACGACGGCTCCACGGCTCCGGCAGGCGGATAGAGAATGCCAGCAAAGGTGTGACCATCCATATAACGAAAGGAGCCGAGGGGGGCTGGCGCATTGAACATCTACCTCAACGTCATCATGGATGCACAGCGTAACATCCGAGATGGCAGGTTCGTCTCAGCGGTTTATTTATCTTCCGGAGGAACGGTTAAAAGAGTTCCTACCGCGCACGGCCCATTCGGCGACAATCAGCGGGCAGACGGGATGCGGAAAAACCGTTTTAATCCTCGATCTGCTCGAAGGCTCCTACCGGGGGTTATTTCAGCACGTAGTGGTTCTGTGCCCCACTATACGGTACAACAGGACGTATCAGCAGCGCCCCTGGATCTGGACGGACCATGAAATTTACGTTGTAGACCCCCGTGAGCGCCTTCACGATTACTTGCGAGCGTTTTACCGGGTGTTCCAGGGCGAGCCGATCCTATACATCATAGACGACTGCAGCCCTGAGAGGACTTTGACGAAGAAGAAAGACATGCTGTCAGAGCTGGCGTGCTCGGGCCGCCATGCGGAGTAGTCTGTCTGGGTCCTTACGCAGAAGTACAACTCCGTCTTGAAAGACTTGCGCAAGCAGACGCGCTGGGTCTTTTCAATCCACTGCAAGGATCGTGACTCGTTCGAAGACTGTCGTGAAAATGACGTGATCCCCGCACGAGGACGGGAGTTGATGCGGCAGCAGCTAGCCGAGACAAAACACGCTAAGCTTCTGTTGAAAACTGATCAATCTGCTGATTATATAATTATATTATAAATATTACGTGATTAATATTGCCGCTGTTGCCAACGATGTGCTCAATGGCAGCCGTAATCGTTATACTTGGCCTGCATATGACGCTGCTTTTCGCTGTCTTTTTCATCCTTCCTCGGGTAATAAGGCACAGCTGTATGCGCATGCCTGCGACTCCATTTTAGACAGGTCTGATCTTATTGCAAAAGAATGGACTGTGACGAGCTGATAGACCAGATGCTAAACGACCCGGCGGCGCCAGACAAGGCTGCGACGCATGTTGTTGCAGAGCAACAACAGGGGCCACGGAAAGATGACAGGGTGCAGGAATACCGCGAAATGCTGGCTGCAACAGTAGCAGGAGGGTCGGCCAGGAAATACGGAATTGTGGCTCACGGAAAGGCCTTGACCGTCGACCAGGTCGAGGAGCTGAGTTCTCTAAAGTCGAGAGTCTCTACGCCCGTTACTCCGCCCAATTAGGGGCAGACATGTCAAAGACGATTTCGAACGCAGCTCTCGGGCTGTATGCGGGACTGGTCGGGATGTTCGTCCCGATCCCGGGCCAACAAGGGCTCATTCGCGATCTTGAAAGCGATCCGTGTCTAGTTAGCGCACTTCAAGGCGCTGCCAGCGGACTCTATCACCGCTATGGCACGTGGTTAACGCCGCTCACCGCAACGTTAATCACTCTCAAGCATGCCAGATTTGAACATTGCTGCCCCATCAATTCATCATATAATGATGGCGGAGAATACGATCCATCATACGATGATGGCGGGGAAGGATCAACAGCCGGACGCTGCAGCTCAGCTACGGACGTTGCGACGCCACTGGCGCAGCCTGTTGCAATGCAACAAACGCAAAGAGTGACGAAGCCTAAAGACCCGAAAAAAGTTGCAGCCGGTCGTGCCGGCGCCGCGGCTCGAAAGACCAAGCAAGAACGACTGCTCAAGGAGCTTCAGGAAACCAAAGAAAATCATCATGTCACGAATAACGATGGCGCCGTTAACGATATTGCCGCCGTTGTTTCACATGTTGCTCTGCAACATGCAGAGCAACAACAGCAACAACGACAGGAACATCACAGTAATCTGCCAGAAGGACACAGAGCCTGGACCCCATGGATCATCGGGGGTTGTCTTGCGGGAGACATTGCTGTTGCAGTGAGCCTATCACGGTGACAAGTTGCTTCGTCGTTGTTGCAGAGCAACAGCAACATGTTGCAAAGCAACAATGACAAGTCGAATAGGAAATTATCTACACAGCCGCAACAGGATAAACCCCGGGGTGTGAAACAATTAGAGACCAGGCCAGATCCATTCTATATGGAATAAGCAACCATGACAACCCCGGCAACTGATGGTAAAATGCTTGTCAATGCGCTCTACCATAGCGCAGACGTCTGTGCAATCGCTGTGGGATACGCCCGGCTTGGCAAGATGGCGATGGGGGTAGCCCCCCCGAAGCTAGACTTCACACCCCGTGATGTGGGCATAGCCATAGTTGACGTCGCTCTCGCCATGGCAACCAAAGATATGCTAATTAAACAGGGGATTATACCTGCTGATATCATGAAGTAACGGTAATAAAATGGCAAGTATTGCTATGTTCGTTGGTGGTGCACTGGTGAACGCTCTGGCGTTCTCGTGATCGAACTACTTGTTCTCCATTTTGGAGGGCTCTGGCGCCGACGAAGAACGCAAGCGTCACGATAAAGCAGTCGAGCTGCTACAGGCTGCACAGGCAGAATGGTCTCGAAAACGGACCGAGCGTATTGATTTCATCACTGAGGAAGTCCGCCGCCATGGGACACGCCGTTCGAACCTTCAAAGACGTCGATGACGCGATGCGCCTGTATGCGTAGGTCGCCGGGCATAACCTTGACCGCCTGGGGCCCGAGCCCCAGCTCTCCGCATTTTACCACCCTAGTGACGACCAGAAAGACCGAGAGATTGCCTTCGTCATCCTGGGGATGGCCACGGTCGGCCTTGTGGCCTACAAACCCGCCTAGACAATTCAGTAGTTGTTTATTTACCGTTAGAGGCTTACCCGTTGCAAAGCAACGACAACAATAAATACATGGATCAGAAGTTGTCGTTCCGCCTTGCGGATATTTATTACAGCTGTAAGGGTTACTGGAGGGGTCTTGCGGCCATAAAGAAGCTGGCTTCTGCGGCTAAGACCTCAGAAGATGTGGCCCGAGCTTGGTTGAAGAAGCAGGTCATCTGGCAGATCTACCTCGATGCCCCGTGGCACATTCCACGACCAAAATTCGGCATCACCACGCTGAACGAAGTCCATCAAGCTGACCTGCTCTTTCTGCCGCCCGACCGAGTTGGGAAGCGCGCATACAAATACGCCCTTACCGTAGTTGATGTAGCCTCACGCTACAAAGAAGCTGAGCCTCTGGCCACTAAAGAAGCCAAAGAGGATGCTGAAGCTTTGTCTCGCATCTACAGGCGAGGTCCGCTGAGGTGGCCCAAATTGCTCCAAGTTGACCTCGGCCGTGAGTTCATGGGCTCTGTCAGCCAGCTGCTGGCAAAGCACTCTGTCCAGGTTCGGCGCGGTCGGGTTGACATCCATCGGGACCAGAGTATTGTTGAGCGCTTCAATCGTATCTTGGCTGAGCGGCTCTTTGGGCACCAGTACGGTCAGGAGATAGTGCAGCCTAGTCAGCGGTCTACAGAGTGGATGAAAAGGTTGCCTGCCGTTGTGGCAGCCTTGAATGGCGAGGTCAGCCGATATACCGGCAAAAAGCCCTCTGAGGCCATAAGGGCTAAAATGCTGCATGTTCTGCCAAGAACAAGCACACAAAAGCCCTCCTCTGTAGTTCCTGGTCGTCCCGTTGGTCTCGAGGAGGCAAAACTCCCCTCCGGCGTCGGAGTTCGCTATTTGTACCAGCCTGGCGAGCTTGAAGTGGGCGCCGGCGAGCGACTGATCCCATGTGGTCCCTGGATGTGCTCCGGCTCGGGCCCTCAGTGACTAAGCCCGTCGAGCCCGTGGTGTATTACTTGCAGGATGGACCTCAGCGCGGCTTTGTGCGTGAGGAACTCCTTGTTGTGCCACCGCACACTCAGCTTCCTTCGGATGGGGTTCTCAAGCGCTGAGCGCAGCCGCTCCTCTTTTTCGGTTGCACTCGATGCAGGTCAGCCTGATGCTGTCGCGGACGTGGCCCACGGAGTTGTCTAACCGGGCAACGCTGAACCACTGGGTGCCCTTTGGTTGGTAATCCCATAGGAGCTCAATATCGCACGCGGCACAGTGATTGTTCTTTTCCTCCTTGAGGTCTAGGATTTGACCAACCTTCAGGTTATACCGGAGCCCCTTGGCTTGGTCCTGTCGCTTGTGGGCCACAAACTTCTTCGCAATAACCTTGCGGAGCTGCTGCCCGGTGAGTATGGGTGGCCCCTCAGAACCTTCCTCTGGGGACAGACTACCCTTTCGAGCTGGTGCATGGACTCAACCCTTGACACTGCCAAATATGCGATATTGGACCACTTCAGGTAGTCATCGATAATCCAGACCTTTTGGGGATTTGCGATGGTGAGACATTGGCTTGAGTGGACTGTAGTGGCATAGCCAAGAGCCCAGTCCTGGTTCCATCTGCCGTCGAGGACCTCGAGGGCGGTTTGCAAGAAAACCTCGACAACGTCGTTCAGAACAAGCTCCTGCTGGTCTCGCTCTTGCGAGCTGCCATCCACCACCAAGGGCCCAGAGATGGTGACCATGATGTTTTGCCGGCGAGTATCCTTGGGACGATATAGCAGAGGAACGGGGAGGTCGGGGAAATGCTTCTCATGGCTCTCGAACAGCCGCGCCTGGGCCCAGTCGCAAACCTTCTGCCTCGAGGTTAGGATCAAGTCTCCCGGCTTTCAAGCTTCCACGAATCTGTCCCACCCAAGGCAGACCGGTAGCGCTTGTCTCATAGCCCGACACTGTACTCGGTCTGGTTGGAGACGGATCTCCCTTTTAAGAGCTTTCAGGGCCGGTTCTTTTGCCCTGTAGTCGACCAGGACCTCTTCGTAGTAATCGGCTCTCCGCAACAGCCAGTCGTGTGGCATCTCTCCCGCGATCGGAGGTGGCTGGCCCTCGTCGCCACAACAAACGACCTGGTTTCCTTTACCATCGAACCAATCGAGGAAGGTCTCCAGTATGGGCCGGGGCACGGTGCAGACCTCATCCCAGATAATCAAGCGGGGAATGTACTTCTGCCCCATCCTTTCTGGGGTCCACTCAGTCTGGCCACTCCAACGGAAGAACGAGTGGTAAGTTTGGTTCTTGACCCCTCTGCTCCGCATCTCTTTGGCTAGGCGATGGGTTGGGGTGAAGACGAGCGGGTTCTTGTTGCGGAAGAGCTCGATCGCCCGGGTGGTCTTGCCGCTACCCCCGCCGCCGTTTAGGTAGCTCAACTAATGTCGGGTCAAGGGACCGTCATAAAGTGGCGCGGTTGAGTCGGGTACGTCTTTGATAGTTGCTCTATACTCAGAGTCGGGGACATAGATCGCGTGCCACAGTGGCATGAAGAGCTGTTCACCCTTTTCACAACACAGAGCCGGGTCAATCCCATTTCGTGGTGGCTTCGGGGTTTCCTTTTCTGGGCTATGTTCTCACGTATTATGACGGCTCCCAACCACCGTACGCTCACCTCAGGGCCTCGATGTTCGCATCTGATGAGGCCGCGCGAGTGGCAACCGATTCAATCTATGTAAAAAACGGCTCTCTGTAAGCTAGTGGGGGTCGAGGCTTTCAAACCTCATGAGGTGCACCCAAAAGGATATTGCCGCATCTGTTTCACCCACGTCCATGATATGTGATGGTGGACAGCCACGATAACAATAATCTGTTGTCAGAGACAGCATTTGTCTTGACACCTGGCTTCTTTGGTTCATTTAACCCTTTTTGTACTAAATGGAATCTTCCTCCTTATATATAGCAGGAGTCCATTCCAAAATTCAGAGGTGACAGGTTGTGTTTTTCTTCAAAATTTATTTGAAAAATGGCTCAACTTTTCTGCAAACAGTGTAGGCCCTGATCAGACGCCGCGTTCTGCGGCGTCTGATCTGGGCCTGCACTGTCTGCCAGGGTACCCGTTTTGGGGCTTCCGGTACAAAATGGGTTAACGGAGTTGTGCGGTCTAATTTGGCAGAATTGCTGCTAAATAATTGTAGTTGTTGTGTGAACTAATGGATCTAATAAACTCTGTTCCTCAGGCTTATAGCTGAATCTGCAAACAAAAATTTAATGCGAGTTTCTTTAAATATATTTTTCAACGAATTGGCAACGCCTTATCTGTGCTTGAAATATAGCCAGAGTGTTGTTGCGGTGTTTCAAGGCATCCAGCTACGTATCTTCTAAATTAGCAGCAAAAATCAGCAGATTGCCTTCTCGATTTATACAAACAAAAAACATTCACCCACCCTTTCTTGGTCAACTTAACTTTGATCTGTCTTCGCGGCAGTAATTTGTCTTGTGAAATGCCGGTTGTTTTTGTTTGTTTGATTTGAGGTTTAACGTCCCCGTCAACACTGTAAAGGTCATTTTGGAGACGTTGCTTCCAATTTTGTGGGATTTTACCCGACATTGAGATTAAATGACATCTCAAGCCCTGTCGCCCAATGAAACCAATAGGGTTTATTGGCATGGACGGTCCGCCTCGCACCGCGGTTCCTGGACAGGCTTAGATCCTCTAAGCGGTTAAAAAAAAAAAGCCGGTTGTATACGTGTAGACAGAGCATGGCATTATCACCGCTTCTGTGAGTTCTCTTGTCGCTACTGGGGCTTATTTTTCCCAGGGTGTGCCAAAGTGTGCATCGAGCAGCGTTTCACTTTTCCAAAGGGCATTTTAACAAAATGAGACAAAATGGAGATAAATAAATAAAAACGTTTATAAGACAAAAGTTATGCGTCGGCCGGGAATAGAACCCGGATCAACTGCTTGGAAGGCAACCATGCTAACCTTTACACCACCGATGCCGATCTGATTGTCGTGGTATCAAACGAATAAATTATTTATGCATGTAGCTGTCAATATAATAAAAACTAGGGTTTACATCATCGTTAACACTATTTTGGCCGTTTTGGAGACGTTGCTTCCGAGTTTGTTGGACTCTTATCCGACATTGAGATAAAATGACATAACAAGCCCTACCACCCAAAGAAACCGCACGGGTTAAGGGAGCGATTCGACTCGCTCCACTTTTTTTTTCTGGACAGGAAAAGAGCTTTTATACGTGGTTTACCAGTACTGAAGTTCGGTCGGTTTCAGCTCTGCGCGGAAGCACTGTGCAGCCCAATCTAGGGCGGGGTGTTAAAGACTTGTCACCAGTTGAAACGCCGATCAGCTTGTGCACCAACACAGTAAGACAAAGGGTTTAGCTTATCTTTTGGTCCAAATGTTATAGAAAGCTTATGATGGCAGCGATGGCCGATCAGCCGGCTGATGAAAATAGGGTTAAAGGATGTCTTTGTTTGTTTGTTTGTATTGGAGTTTAACGGCACAGTCAACACTATTTTAGGTCATTTTTGAGCCGGTTAGTTAACCTATCCATACCACTCCTGGGCTGGCTTATACCTAAGCGGTTAACCAGTACAGTGCACATTCTTTCGCCAGAAACTGACAACTGCCCTTCGTGAACCAGCGGAAGGGAGAGAATGACCGGAGAAAAGATTTCATGATCAATCTCCATGAAAGAATGTTGCCGACCCCGGCAGGTATCGAACCCGCGTCCTCCTGTTCACCAGTCAGACGCGCATTCGACTGAGCTACCGATGCCGGCAATTAAGGGATGTCATTTCATCTCCATGTCGGGTAAAAGTCCCACAAAATTGGAAGCAACGTCTCCAACATGACCTAAATAGTGTTGACGGAGACGTTAAACATCAATTCAAACAAACTGAGAGAGGGTTAAATTTAGCTTTAAATTAGCTACGATAACAAGTTCCCACAGTATAGGTTTATGAAAAATTACAGTAAAATTCCTGTATTAAGACCATCTTTGGGATGGCTCATTCCTTAGATATTTGGTATGAAGCTTCATATAGAGGACCTCTACCATGATTGTTCAAATTATCCCTTGGACCAGAAATGGCCCCAGCCCGGGGTCCACTTGTTTTAGCTAGACTTATATAGGGAAACCCTTTAAAAATATTCTCGTCTGAAACCAGAAGGCCTGGGTGTTTGATGTTTGGTATGAAGCGTTATGAATCGGAGCGTGTGCTTTGGATAGCCAATTGGTCATTTTGCGGGGAAGTAACTGTCCATTTGGCTTTCCGCTGTTGATGTTTCCATGTTGTTTCATGTTTGAGTTTCTTTCCCTTTGGTGTCTTTGATAGAAGCTGTGGGTTAATTGTATCAATTCCTGATCATTGCCTTCACTTCTATTTTCTTCAAATTATAGCAACAGTGTCAATAAACTTATATAAGGACCCTCCACCCCCCCCCCCCCCCACCACCCCGACACCCTTGCTGTCACCACGTGACATTGTAAGTAAGACTGAGCCGGTTCATCTCCTGGTGCACTAGGACCAAATAGTGATATACAAGTCAGCTCTGTGTTGTCAGAGGAAACTCTGGCATTTTATGCCAACTCTCCCCCCACACCCACTCACAGGACCTGACCTTCAATGTCAAGAAGGTGCCCAGATAATATGGGGCGCCGTTTTACTATTTAATCCGTATTTATAGATATCCATAAATCGAATTATGGATATCCATAATTCGATTTATGGATATCCATAAATCAGCCGAATAATGGATATCCATAATTCGAATTATGGATATCCATAAATGACCGCCAAACCTTTTGGTTTAATGATTTTTCCCTAAGACACGTGATTGTTTCATGTAAAAATCTTTAAGGTCTTCATCGTCGCTGGGAGATGATGGCCAGTCAAAGGGACCTCTCTACCGTGCAGCCTTTCTAAGGCTTCCAAAGCAACGGACGCCATACGCTGAACGCCCGCCATGTGTGCAGTTAAATATCGGAACCAGCCGTAAGATCTGGAAATTCCGGCCAACGCATCCTGTCCCTCGTGAATCACCTCTATGAGGACTGCGCACCTAAGAACACCTAAGTGGACGTAAGATTATAATGATCCAAACAGGCAATCCGTGCATGCTTTCGGGAGAAAAATGCACATGGTCGTTATACAGTAAAATTCCTATATTAAGTCCACTTCTGAACAGTTCCAAAGGTGGTCCCTGACCAGAGGACATTGTGTGAAGAATTCACGAAGAAAGAATAACTGCACCCTTCTAAATAAGCTTTTTAAAGCAGAATTTGTCTTAATTTTAGATCGTCTTAATAGCAGAATTCCACTGTGTATATAGTATTAACATATATCCATATAATACTCTACTTGAGATGTATGGAGTACCAGGCAGATTCAGATATACATCCTGGCCCACGTCCATTGTTGCTTGGAGAAATAGATTTAGCTGCGTGAGCTGAGAGTACTGGTAAACCGTTTAGAAGGCCTTAGCCTGTCCAAACAGGGCGACAGGGATTGAGATGTTTGTTTGTTTGCTTGTATTTGAGTTTAACGGCCCAGTCAGCACTAATTTAGGTCATTTTTGGGCCGGTCAGTTTACCTATCCACACTTTTTCTGGGCAGGCTAAGCAGTTAAACAGTACAGTGCACATTCTTTCGCCACTTGCCCTTCTTGAATCAGCGAAAAGGAGAGAATGACCGTAGAAAATATTTCATGATCAATCTCCACGAAAGAATGTTGCCGACCCTGGCAGGTATCGAACCCGCGTCCCGCTGATCACCAGTCAGACGCGCATCCGACTGAGCTATCGAGGCCGGCTGGATTGAGATGTCATTTCATCTCAGTGAAGGCTTAATGCCCAACATAATTGGATGCAACATCTCCAAAATGATCTAAATAGTACTGAAGGGAACGTTAAACCCCAAATCAAACAAAACATATCTCTTCTTCACCATAGGCCACCACTAAGCCTACCCTTCATTGCCTCCACCTCCATCAAGGCTTTTATTACACACCCAAATCGTAAACCTGGCGCGAATAGTCGAGTTTTTTTTTTTTTGCAAAGAGAGCAGTCATTATTTATTAGGTTTATTTGCAGAGTTGAATTATAATTCGATTTATGGATATCCATAGATCAGCCGAATAATGGATATCCATAATTCGAATTAAGGATATCCATAATTCGATTTATGGCTATCCATATTTCGATCTAAATTAATGACATCCATAAATCGGTTTATGGATATCCATAATTCGATTTATGGATATCCATAATTTGATTTATGGATATCCATAAATCAGCCGAATAATGGATATCCATAAATCAGCCGAATAATGGATATCCATAATTCGATTTATGGATATCAATAAATCGAATAATGGATATTCATTATTTGATTTATGGATATCATTAATTCAGTTCGATTTATGGATATCCATAATTCGAATTATGGATATTCATAATTCGAATTATGGATATCCATAAATAATTATGGATATCCATAAATAATAATGGATATCCATAATTCTAATTATGGATATCCATAATTCTAATTATGGATATCCATAAATAATTATGGATATCTATAAATACGGATTAAATAGTAAAACGGCGCCCCATAAGATAAAGATAAGATACAAGTGAGCTCTGTATTGTCGGAGGGAACTTTTGAAAGACTTCGAACTAAAAAAGAAGCAATCTTTTAAATGACTTCTATTCCTAAATACATGTAGGTAGACTGATTTTGAAATAATTTCACAGAAATATTCCTTAGGTCCCTGTCAACCCAAATTGCTCAAACCATCCACATAGAAGCCTCCGGGGTGTAGTGGTTACGCTACTCGCCTTGTAAACCAGGGATCGCAGGATCGATCCCGGGCTTCTCTAGACTTTCGGATGAGTCTTTAAACCGAGGTCCCGTCTCCGTATGACCTTAGCTGTTGGTGGGACGTAAAACTCAAACACTCACTCACTCAAACCATCCACTCCACCTTATTTTGCCTACCATTTTATCTGTGGGTGAGCGATCCAGGGCCATTATAACCCTCTTGTTTTTTTTTTTCTTTTCTTTTTGTTGTGCTGTGACGTCAACTTTAACGACGCATAACCAGTGCATATCAATCAAACACATGTACCCTGTTCTTGGGTAAGAACAGAATTTCTAATCCCAGGCTAAAACCACGGATTTCCTTATCTTGTGTCTGTTTGTTTGTTTGATTTGAAATTTTGTGGGACTTTTACCCGAGCTTGAGATAAAATGACATATCAAGCCCTGTCACCCAATTAAACCAATAGGGTTTATAAGCATGGACGGTCTGACTCGCACCGCTTTGCCTGGGCAGGCTTGGATCCTCTAAGCGGATTACCAGTACTCGCGTGCAGTCGGATTCAGCTCTGCGTGGAAGCATCATGCAGCCCATCTATTTCTTCAAGCCCCCTTATCTGGTGTGCAAGAAAAACTGTTTTGACCCACGTATTTCATGGACCCAATCAGAACAGGAGATGTTGCTTAAACCTTTGGTCATGGCTGCTTTAACGGCGTGCACAATTAAACTATAGATGCCAATCACAACAACTGTTAAGAAGTCAGTGATACAAACAGTGTGGACACAGATCAGATTGGAGCAATCTGATCAGGGTCCACACTGTTTGCCTGTATGCAAAATATGTTTGAAAAGT
The DNA here is from genome assembly GCA_963580285.1 of Lucinisca nassula. Classification (NCBI taxonomy): domain Eukaryota; kingdom Metazoa; phylum Mollusca; class Bivalvia; order Lucinida; family Lucinidae; genus Lucinisca; species Lucinisca nassula. The sequence continues at coordinate 53,255,462 of OY757025.1, read as the reverse complement.
TTGCAAGAAGATGAAGAAGGCGACAAAAAACAGACGATATTTTCATAGGCAGTTTTTCTTGGCATCTTAAGGGTTAAGACACCATGTCCCAATAACAGATAGTTTTTGATTAAAAAAATGATATTTTTCTTGTTCCAATGCAAACATAGGTTGTGGGTACTCGTTAGAACCGCCTGAATGAGGCGGTTCTAACGAGTACCAACAACCCATGGGTGCAACAATAGTGCAAAAAACGTAACACTTGCAAGCCCTACTTTTCTCTATAAAATGCATTTTCTAGGGCAGTCATTGTACCTCGTGTTTGTGATGTAATCCTGAAAATGTTACAGAAGCTTGACATCAAACACGTTTGTTGCTAACACATTCAGCAGAAATTGTTAGAAAATCTAAAAAAAAAAAAAAAAGACAAAAGTGGAAAAAGTGATGTGCGTCGGCAGGGAATCATACCCGGATCGACTGCTTGGAAGGCAACCATGCTAACCTTTACACCACCAACGTTAATAGGAAGGAAACATTTCATCATTTGAACCTTGACTAAAAACATGTTGGACATCGACGTTTGTCAGCACAGCTGACTGCTGTTGACCGCCAGTAAAAGTAAAGGGGTTGTGTATGGATAAAAATATTTTTAGTTTTGTTTTACGAAATAAATATGAGCGTGTTTGCAAGTCTTTTAACTGTCGTTTGCACAGAATGAATAATAATTTACAATAAAATTATGATAAAACATTAATCAGTTTTTGTCGCTTCATTGGGAATGAGAACATCCAAGGGAGGCTACTTTCGAGACTTCCTTTTCGCTTTTCTATAAGAGCTTTTTTCGTGACGTACTTCTGGTTCTAAAAATAGCACGGGAAAAGTCCTGGCCGTCAACGGCCAGTCATTCTGTCGTATTGCTTCAAAGCAGTGGGACAGATAAAGTGTTAATTACAGCGTAATTCAGTGGAATTCTTTTAAACTTTTGGCGAATTCTAATGTAAGATAATGGGAGAAACTGATATGCTGCTAGGTGTGAAATTTCGCATTACGAAAAACATGCCTGTACAAATACATTATCAATTTTTCGGCCGAAAAATGGAAATTTTAAAATGAAAAATTGTGATATGTTTCTAATTTCTGCTCAAAACATAGATTGCGGGGACTCGATAGAACCGCCTCGACGAGGTGGTTCTCTCGAGTACCAACAATCTATGTTTGTAGCAGAACTAAGAAAAATAATGTTTACCCCTGTAAACCCCAGTTGTACTATATAAAAGTAGGGTTTGAGGGGTTCAAAATCGCATAGGCGCGTTTTTCATGACGGCAAACCCCAAGTGTTATTCTTTTAGTTAACTGCTCTTAAAGATATATTGTACGTACGACCCTCTCTTAGCGTACCAGCAATTAGCGAGCGTAGGTAAATGTAAATTACAGTTTGTCGTTAAATAACCCAAGTCAACCGACATGTAACGTCGTGTCTACATCAAACCAACATCAAAGCGATGCCCTGAATTGGACTTTGCAACGTCGATGAAACGTCAGAACGTTGCGTTGGGGATAATACGGCGTTGCTTAATAAGATGTCATTTGCCAAGTTCTCAGACCCATCAAGGCTCAGTGGGATTGGAACATTAAATTCAAAACAAACGTAGAACACCCTTTCAGTGCATGAGAATGAAACACTCCTTCGCAAGTGCAAGATTTTACAATAAAATCTGATAGACTTGTAGATTTGTTCAACCTGCCCCGTCCTTATATTAACCCATTTGGTACCAGAAACCCCAAAACGGGTACCCTGGCAAACAGTGCAGGCCCAGATCAGAACGCGGTGTCTGATCAGGGCCTACACTGTTGCGGAAAATTCAGCCATTTTCCGAATACATTTGGAAGAAGACACAAGCTAACACCCCTAAATTTTGAAATGGACTCCCGCTATATATAAGGAGGAAGATTCCAGTTGGTAAAAAAAGGGTTAATGGCTTATTAGCTTAGCTCTACAATATCTTCTTGGATACAGGGATCAGTCAAACCGCTCTCTCATCTCAACGGTCACGTGACATTAAAGTGATTTGGAGTGGACGTTGAGCCAACGTTGACTCGACGCCCGTCTGTCAGCCCACTCATTAGTTTTTTTTTCGACTGTCAGTATTTTTATTTAACTGTCTAACTGTCCGTCCGTTCGTCTGTTAGTCAGTCATTCAGCCAGTCCGACTGTCTGTCGTCTGTCTGTCTACTGTCAGTTTGTCAGTCAAACCCCTCTCTCTCTCTCTCTCTCTCTCTCTCTCTCTCTCTCTCTCTCTCTCTCTCTCTCTCTCTCTCTCTCTCTCTCAATGGTCATGTGACATTGAAGTGAGTCGGAGTGGGTGTCGACGGCATGCGTCGAGCCAACGTTGACTCGACGCCCGTCTGTCAGTCCACTCATTAGTTGTTTTTTTTTCGACTGTCAGTATGTTTATTTGTCTGTTTAACTGTCCGTCCGTTTGTCCTATAGTCAGTTAGTCGGTATGTCTGTCTGTCGTTTCTGTCTACTGTCAGTTTGTCAGTCAAACCTCTCTCTCTCTCTCTCTCTCTCTCTCTCTCTCTCTCTCTCTCTCTCTCTCTCTCTCTCTCTCTCTCTCTCTCTCTCTCTCTCTCATACCAACGGTCATGTGACATTGTCGTGAGTTGGAGTGGGTTGTCGACGGCATGACGTCGAACCAAGGTTGACTCGACGCCCGTTCGTCAGTCCGCTCATAAGTTTATTTCGACTGTCAGTTTGTTGATTTGTCTGTCTAACTGTCAGTCCGTTTGTCTGTTAGTCAGTGAATTTATCTGCCTGTCCGTCTGTCTGTCTGGTTGTTTGTCTGTCGTCTATCTGTCTGTCTGTCTCAATCACAACCAATTTACTCAATATGTTAAGTCATATCACTCAAATGTAACGTAAATCAGTTTGTCGGTCCACGCCCATAGGGGCTTGAAGAAATATTTGGGCTGCATGATGCTTCCACGCAGAGCTGAATCCGGCCCGCACACTAGTACTGGTAAAGCGCTTGGAGGATCTAAGCCTGTCCAGGTACCGCGGTGCGAGGCGGACCGTCAATGCTAATAAACCCTATTGGTTTCATTGGGCGACAGGGCTTGAGATGTCATTTCATCTCAATGTCGGGTAAAAGTCCCACAAAATTGGAAGCAACGTCTCCAAAATGACCTTTACAGTGTTGACGGGGACGTTAAACCTAAAATCAAACAAACAAATCAGTTTGTTTTAGGAGATGATATTTAATAAACCTCAGACTTACTCTCAGATCGTATGTATTTAATTGTACATGATGTTTTGCTAGAAATAAAATATTGTATAAAATATCGGAGTGGCTATTGACAAACGTTTGTCAATAGCCAATATACGTTAAAATGGCTATTGACAAACGTTTGTCATTAGCGATTTCACGTTAAAATGGCTATTGACAAACGTTTGTCAATAGCCATTTTAACGTGAAATGGCTATTGACAAACGTTTGTCAAAAGTGATTTTTACGTGAAATCGCTATTGACAAACGGGGCGAATTGCCCATCGCTCATCGGGGCTTAGAGAAAAAGACTGGGAAGCATGTTTCTTCTACTTACAGCTGAAACTGACCGCATATGAGTACTGGAGAACCACTTGGAAGACAAAAGCCTTCCCAGACGAAGTGGCGCAAGTCGGACCGTTCAGTGCATATAAGTTCTACAAAAAGGTAATCCTTTGGAAGGAAGGACCACTGAACAGAGGCACTACAGATTAGAACTGTGTGTGTGTGTGTGTGTGTGTGTGTGTGTGTGTGTGTGTGTGTGTGTGTGTGTGTGTGTGTGTGTGTGTGTGTGTGTGTGTGTGTGTGTGTGTGTGTGAATTCGGGTTTAACAGCGCTTTCAAACAATTTTTCAGTCATATCACGACCGTGTCTGGTTGCGACAGGGAGCTCAATGCTCACTTTTATAGTGCTGCTTCACTGAAGTATCATGTCCCAGACACATTACATGATACCACACCCAGTCACATTATCCTGACACTGGGTCGACCAGTCCTAAATCTACCCCGTAAATCCGAGTGCCAAGCGAGGAGCAGCTAGTACCATTTTTTAACGACTTTGGTATGTCGCGGCCCGGATCGAACCCGTGATCTCCCGTTCCCCGGAGCGGACACTCTACCAACTGAGCTATCGGGGCCGGTTTAGAGATTAGAACTGAAAACTGTAGATTGTTCAAGATTCCGCAGACGAATCGATCGCCCCAAAGGACTAGAAAATACAACCTATACTCAATGATGAAGGGCCGTGAAAGATTTGACGACCGAAACACATTCCCTCACAATGTGTTGAGGTTTAACAGTTTTTTTTTTATATATTTGCTTTGGAAGCAAGGACTGCAGAACAGAACCTGTAACCATAGATTGTATTTGTTGTTTCTGGGCCAGACTAGCCTGTTTCAGCTTATAAAATATGTTCTATAAAAGGGTAACCTTTGGAAGCAAGGAATACACCACAGAGCTGGAAAATATGAAGTGTACATGTTTTCTGGGCCAGACTAGCTATAGTTTCGGCCAAATAGGCCTCATCAGTGACCCTCAAATATTTTCAAAATTCCACAATACAATCAGTGATCCCAAAGGACTCGGTATTGTCAAAATCCAGCTATGGAGTCGATTATCCCAGAGGACTAGAAAATATTACACCCATTATGATGAAGGGCGGGGAGACTATTTTACGACCACCACACATTATCCCAACACCAGCTGTTGTAAAGTTAAATATGTTTGTTTGTTTGATTTGAGGTTTACGTCCCCATCAACACTGTATAGGTCATTTTTGAGACGTTGCATCAAATTCTATAGGACTTTTACCCAACATTGATATCAAATGACATCTCAAGCCCTGTCGCTCAATGAAATGAATAGGGTTTTTAAGCATGGGCGGTAGGACTCATACCGCTTTGTCTGGGCAGGCTAAGATAGTCTGAGCGGTTTACCAGTACTTTTGTACGGTCAGTTTCAGCTCTGCGTGGAAGCATCATCCAGCCCATAAATTTCTTCAAGATACATACAATACATTGTAAATTTTACCGCCGAAAAATGAAAATTGTCAGATGAAAAATGTGATATATTTCTTATTTCTGCACAAAACATAGATTCTGGGTAGTCGTTAGATCCGCCTCGACGGGAGTACCCACAATCTATGTTCAGTTTGAGCAGAAATAAGAAAAAAAAATGACTATCCCTGTAAACCCAAGTTGTACTACATAAAAGTGGAGTTTAATGGGGGTAAAAATGATATAGGCGTGTTAGCGTGATGAGGCAGCCAAATCTATGTCCCCGAGCCTCCAATAGGCTTAGGGTGCTAATAAACTCTGTAAACATAAACAGACGTTTGTCAATAGCGATTTCTCGTAATTTCACTACTGACAAACGAATTTAACGTATTTTGGCTATTGACAAACGTTTGTAAATAGCCATTTTTACGTGAAATCGCTATTGACAAACGTTTGTCAATAGCCATTTTGACGAGAAATAGCTATTGACAAACGTTTGTCAATAGCCATTTTAACGTGAAATCGCTATTGACAAACGTTTGTCACTAGCCTCTTCCATAAAATATTGTTTAAACCAAACCAAACGTAGCCTGACCACAGGAATCTTCAATTAATTAAATTTTAACATATAGACAGATCGCTGGACATATTTTTATCTGCACTTCTAGACAGATCGTAGGACATTTTTTTTAATTGCACATGTAGACAGATCAATGGACAGTTTTCTAAGATAGATAGATAGATAGATAGATAGATAGATAGATTAGATAGATTAGATAGATTAGATAGATAGATAGATAGATAGATAGATAGATAGATAGATAGATAAAGTTATTTCATCTCAACGAGGGCCGTCAGGGGTCGCAGGATCGATCCCGGGCTTCTCCAGACTTTCGGATGAGTCTTTAAACTGAGGTCCAGTCTCCGTATGACCTTAGCTGTTGGTGAGACGAAAAACCTCAAACACTCACTCTCTCACTCACTCAACGAGTTTACACGGGGCGATTAAATAAATGTTTTTTTCTGCGACATGTTTTTTTAAATGAAAATGCATTATAAAGTTAACGTGACAATTCCAGACTGACGACAATTGGGAAAATGCTTGACATCACATCAGCCCCGGTGGGACATTTTGTGTCGTCACCAAGAGAATTTTTTTTGGTTTTGGTTTTAAGGCCCTTTCAAGATTATTTCACTCATATCGAGCAGATCGTTAAGCAAAGGTGGGCGAAAACCGGAGTACCCGGAGAAAAACCACCTGACCTTCCGTTGCGTCTCACATGTGACCCGAGCCAGGCTCGAACCACAGCGATGAGAGACCTAATGATTAAGAATCAGCGCTCTTAACCACTAGGCCACGGAGGCCCGTAATGTCACCCAGAGAAAGAGAAAAACGAGACAGAAGAGATAATAGAGTGCCAGGGGATAAAGAGGAAAGTGGATGAAAATGAAGGAACGGAAATAACAAAAAACATGTCCCCTCTACCCTTACCTGTTGCAAGGATAACGTTTGGGTTTGTTAAGTTTGGCTGGAGTTTATCACCCGGGCAACTCTGTTTAGGTCATAACGAGTCGGTCATTTAGCTGAACACACTTTTTTGGCATGCTTATAAACAAGCGGTTAACCAGACAAACTGACAGCTATCCTTCTTTAATCAGCGAAAGGAAGAGAATGGCCATAATGACGGTTTCATGATCATTAACCACGAAAGAATGCCGTCAACCTGCCAGGTATCGAACCATTCAGACGCATTTCCGACAGAGCTACAGAGGTCTGCTGCAAGGATAGCAAACATACATCATAGGATAGTATATCCATGTGATATAAAGCATTCTGTCATATCTACAAAATAATCAGTTTTTGATTAAAAAATCCTATTTTTCTTATATTTGTTCACGCCAAACATAGTTTGTAGATACTCGTTAGAACCGCCTCAATGAGGCGGTTCTAACGAGTACACACAATCAACGTTTTGAGCAAGAATAAAATGCAACGTCGTTTAACCTTGTAAACCCCACTTTTGTCTGTATAAAGTTGGATTTACATGGGTATTCATTACACGATCTTACTGATCTTTTTTGTGGAGATGATATCAATCCCATTTGTTATGACCATATCTTGAAGAAATTGTGAGAATATCGTTTTGGTTTGGATTTTACGGCCCTTTCAAGATTATGTCACCCATATCGAGCCGATCGTTAATTAAAGGTGGACGAAAACCGGAGTACCCGGAATGAGTGAGTGAATGTTTGAGTTTTACGTCTCACCAACAGCTAAGGTCATACGGAGACGGGACCTCGGTTTAAAGACTCATCCCAAAGTCTGGAGGAGTACCCGGAGAAAAGCCACCTGACCTTCTGTCTCAGGCTCGTACAGCGATTAGAGATCCAATGATTTATGGCACGATCACAAATCACTTTTCGAGCCCCACCCGACTGATTTGGGGTGAAATCGGGCTGGAGTGCGGCCGGCGTCCCGCCCGATGTTGGGGCGTCGGTGGTGGTCGGGAGGGGCCCGGTGAAATTTTAATTCGCACTTAAAATTCTCACCAAATTCTCAACGACTTCTAGGTCGGTGGCACGTCGAATAAAAGTCGAGCAGAGCTCGAATCGACGTCGGGACGATGTCGATGGTATCGGCTGGCTTCCGGTGGTTGTAGAGCTGACCCCGACCAATCAGATAATCTGACAGTAATCGGCCGACGCCCGGCCGGGGCCCGACACGTAATCAAGCGGAATCCTCCCGACGATCGCCGAACGGTTTCAAGCCGGCGTACCACTGATTGACGCTCGACTATATACGAGCCCGATCTCCAATACGTGATGAGTGCAGTGGTGGGATAAGGGGCTTTTCTTCGAAGAAAGTTCCACTTTTCTTCGAAGAAAATTTTCTTCGACGTCAACAAAGTGAAGGATGTTCACCCACCAACCGAGCTGACCCATTTGTTGTACAGGCAGGAGAAGATGCAATTTAGTGCTGGAAAACTGGACCATTCTCGGCCGGTGTAAACCCGTCCCTCGACCGGCGACGGGCCATGCCCGGCCGGGAACTACGCGGACATCTGCGGAACATCGACCGATGCTCGGCCGGTTATTTTTGTTTTTGTTTGATTTGAGGTTTGGTTTAAACTTTATTTTATTTGCATAATACATGAAAAGTATACAAAACAGAATATAATACGATTACAGTACAATGACTATACAAATGGGATTCAGAAAAAAGTCAAATGACTTATTCGAATCTGTATCCCAAGTGTTTGCAAGACTATTATATGTACAATCTTATTGTAATTGTCATTCAATAATTATGAAATTCCTCACACTTTTGTAACTGTTTAAACATAAATATAACAGATAGTTAGAAGGGGCTCCACGGGGAGTGGAACATACTTGCATTTTTGTAATAATTAAGAAGGCATTATGTTATGGACAACATTCAACAAAAAACCTGTAAAAAGCTGGATTTCATGCTGTTCGACATATGTGTAAGAGTTCCCGCATTTGAAAGTAGTGCATCTAAATTTTCCTTATCTTAGTTATACCATATAAACACATGTGGTCAGTTGATGCATGGGTATAAACAGTCGATCGAACTAAATCAAAAGCGTTTAGATTTTAATATGTAATCTTGCACCGCTGAGAAGATATCTTTATTTTGGTCGTCTGACAGGTCAGTGCTACCATATAAGAAAATATTTACTGTTGGTTGACAATATATCGAGACTCTATTTAGCAGCTCTTGTCTGATCTGCCCAAAACGGTTGCATATAAAGAAAAAATGTGAAGTGTCCTCAACTGCGCCACATTCGCATAAAGGACTGTCAATAATATTTTTCTGAAAAAGGTGTTGGCTTAAGGAGCTACAGTTCAGTCGTATTCGAGCATGATATATTTGTCCTAGTCGTGAACCAGATTGGAAGTATTGTGGGGGCTTGTTAATATTATTATTAAGTTTATTTTTAAAAGTTGCTGCAGACGGTGAGTTCTTAATATCTTCCGAAAGATTATTCCAAATTCGCGTGGATGAAGGAAGAAATGAATTATAGTACTGCTGGGATCTTGCAGGGATTGTCTGAAGGTTTGTCTCATTACGCAAATTATATCGAGATATACTGCCTACAGTTGGTGGTACAAGTGAAGAGAGGTATTCGGGGGTAATATTGTTAACCATCTTATAGTATAGGATGAGTTTGTGTTTTTCTCTTCTCGATGCAAGACTTTCCCACCCTGTGTCCGATAGAAGTGATTGGATTGATGTTTAGTTGCTCCCGTGACAATACGAGCAGCTTCATTTTGGATTTTTTCCAAGTCGTTTGACTCTTGCTGAGTGCAGTTATCCCAAACAACATTGGCGTATTCTAAAAGTGGTCTTATAAAAGATATAAATATAGTTTGAAGAGACTTTCTATCAAGCTGGAATTTCAGTCTACGCATAATATTTATGCGAAACCATGCTTTTGCTTTAACAAGTTCTATATGTTCGTGCCAGGAACAGTCCTTTGAGAAGGTGAGACCTAAGTGTTTGTGGAAGTCCACATCATTAATTAATTGTTGATTCATGTTAAGCGGTGGATGAAGGGGTTTATTATGTTTCCGTGATAATACCATGGAGTCAGATTTCGCTGGGTTGAAAGATACAAGCCATTTAGTCGCCCACGAATGTATTTTGGCAAGGTCTGCATTTAATTCATGAGCCGCATGTATAGGGTTGTCTACAATAATATAAAGGCTGGTATCGTCGGCGAAGAGCCGTATACAAGAGTTAATATCGTCTACAATGTCATTGATGAAGATAAGAAAAAGTATAGGTCCTAAAATAGATCCCTGCGGTACACCTGCTTTAAGAGGTGCCCAGGAAGAAGCAGATCCAGGTAATACTACTCTCTGTTCCTGTTTTCCAAATAGTCCTTAAGCCACGCCAGGAAAGAGCCAGATATCCCAGTAGATTCGAGCTTATAGAGAAGGCCACGGTGCCACACTCTATCAAATGCCTTGCTTATATCGCAAAACACTGCGCGAACTTCTTTGCCTTGGTCAAGAGATTGACAGAAAGTGTTATATATATCTACAAGCTGATTGACTGTAGAGTCGCCGGGAATAAATCCTGACTGTAATGTTGTCAGTATGTCATTATCTCGGATGAAATTAAATAAATGTTTATGAACTATTTTTTCTAAGACTTTGCCTACAGCACTGAGAAGAGATATAGGCCTATAATTAGAAACAACTGAGGGGTCGTCTTTTTTAAAAATAGGAGTTACATTTGCTTCCTTCCATATCAAAGGTACCTTGCCAGAGGTTAACGAGAAGTTAAATAAATCACTAAGAGGAAAAGAAAGAGGTTGAGCTAGTTCCTTCAATACGCGGTTGTTTATAGAGTCGGGGCCCGTTGCCTTGCCTAATTTTAAGGATTTTAAAACGGATTCAACTTCGGAGGGTGAAGTAGAGACAGAACTCAAGCTATGTCCAGGAGGGGGAAAGTCAAATGATAAGGTGGCATTTGTTTCGTCCAGCTCAGTTTGTCCTACAAAGAAATCGTTCATTAGCCTTGCCTTGTCAACCTCTTCTGTGTAGACAGTATCATCTTTGTATAACGGAGGGACTGAGGATGATTGGTCATGTTTTATAAACTGCTTAAGAGTCTTCCACCAGTCACGTGGTCCTATGTCGTTATTATTAAGTTTTGCCGCTAATTTGTCTATTTGTTGTTGTTTAAGCTTGCGAATTTCTGCTGTAGTATTATTTCTTACGCGTTTATAGCTTTCAAAGTCTGTTATGTTATTTGTTCTTTTAAATTTTTTGTATAAACGTTTACGTTTTCTAATTAATTTTTTAGCATCGTTTGTTAACCAGGAAGGATCAGATTGTCGTATCTTAACTCTTTTATTGGGGATGTGTTTGTCAGCTAGTTCTGAGATACGTCTTGTTATATTAGATGCATAAATATCTATATCAATGTTCTTAAGTGTTTCCCAGTCAGTTTCTCGAATATCGCGAGTAAAAGATTCATAATCACCGCGATCAAATAACCGTATATGCCTGTAGAAGGCAGGAACTACATTTTTATGAAAGTTTAATACAAAAAAGACTGGACAATGGTACCTAATATTTTGATCGAGAAATGGGTCACCTACCCCGCTTAAAAGTATACTATTTTTATTGGAAGTAAAGACCAAATCTATAATAGAAGATGAGTTCTCAGTGAAATGGGTTGGCTCCACTATTATCTGGTCTATGCTAAATTGTTGACAGATATCAGAAATTTTTTGGTTGGTTGCGTTTTTTAGGGTATCGAGATTGAGGTCACCTGTAATAAATACGTCTTTTATATTACTATCAAAGGCAAGACTAATTGAATCTTCAATAACAGACATGATTCGGGAAGGGGAATTTGGGGGTCTATAGAAATTTCCTAGAAGAAATTTTCTGTGGTGAACTGTGACTTCGACCCAGATGCACTCAATATTCGGTAATTCAAGATCGCTCCGACGACGGGAAAAAACGTTGTCCTTAATGTAGACGCATACCCCTCCGTGGTTATCTCCACCTCGGTCACGGCGATAAAGTTTGAATCCATCTAGTTTTATGGAGTCATCGGGTATATTTTGGTTAAGCCAAGTTTCTGTTAAGCAGATGATAGAAAAATTTCTTAGTTCAGTTCCTATCAAATCAATTTTATTAGTGATGCTTTGGATGTTGTAATGAACTATAGAGAAGTATTTGGATAGTAATGCATCATCCATGTCTATTGAGTCAGTTTCAGTTTGAGATAAATTCGGGCCGGGGTTGAGTTCGATATCCCCTGATCGTTGTAGTAAAAGTGATAGAATTATCAATAATTCAAAAAGCGTAATGTGTTTATTCCTTTAACTTTGCAGTGGCGAACGTAATGTAAGCCTATCCGCATCCTGTAAAGTTGAATATCACTCATTCAATTCTAAGAGAAGGTCCTGTGGATGCGGATAGTGCGAGCAACATGCGGGCACATATTTGGGATAACCAGCGTCGTCCATGATTGAACGTTTTGTTAGTTGAAATCAGGTAATACAGTCAATTAGCCAACGTGTTAATTTGGACGACGCTAGCACTGGTTTAGTTTGAATCCTGTCCATGGTAATACTAATGGTCATTAAAAATGAGAAGAAATAAAATTCCCCGTGGAGCAAAGTAATGGTAAAGTGAAAAACAGCAAAAGTAAGTACGAAATGTAACATAATGTTACCGGTGAAAACACAATGAATCAGGACAAAGGACAAATGCTTTTTAATCAATCGATCATCGCGATTTGAGGTTTAACGTCCCCGTCAACACTGTAAAGGTCATTTTGGAGACGTTGCTTCCAATTTTGTAGGACTTTTACCCGACATTGAGATGAAATGACATCTCAAGTCCTGCCGCCCAATGAAACCATTAGGGTTTATAAGCATGGAAGGGCCGACTCGCACAGCTGTGCCTGGGCAGGCTTAGATCCTCTAAGCAGTTTACCAGTACTCGTATGCGGGTCGGTTTCAGCTCTGCGTAGAAGCATCATGCAGCCCAAATATTTCTTCAAGCCCCGATGGGCTCGGCCGGTTATTAACAATCGCCAGGTATACGGTCGGCTTACGACCGGTAACCTGCAGTGCACCGGCCGATTTCTGCCCGGCGAATACGCCGATCACGCTTCCCCGCAAAAATCTGGCAGACACCGATCAAGGGGGTCAAAATTATATAGGTGTGTTTTCGTGATGACACGGAAAACTGCCTAAAGGCAATGGAAAGAGATTTATTAAAACAAATGTCTTTGAATAAGTGATCCGATCCCAACAGTCTGATCAGAATCTCTGCTGTGTGCTGGGTGGATATCACTTGATGGGAGACCTAAAGATTAAGATTCAGCGCTCTTACGCGCCCGGTGAGAGTATGTTTATAAAAGACCAAAGAAAATGCAATAAAGATAGTAAAAATGTGAAAAGGGTACGTGCGTCGGCCGGGAATCGAACCCGGATCGACTGCTTGGAAGGTAACCATGCTGACCTTTACACCACCGACGCCTACATATTTTCGGTGACATCAAGGAAACATTATATCATTTTAATCATGACCTCTAAACTCGCTTCACGGAAAACTGCCTAAAGGCAATGAATTTGTTTGAATAGGGGTTTAACATCCCCGTCAACAATATTTAGATCATTTTGGAGACGTTACTTCCAATTTTGTGGGACTTTTTCCCGACATTGAGATGAAATGACATCTCAAGCCCAGCCGCAGGGGTCTCTTGTTATAAATGTATGAGTGTGCAATTTCGTTTAAGATGTTTGAATCTATTAATAAGGAGTGGATTTGCGTTATTCGCATCAAAGAAGAGGAATAATCGTCATTGATAAACCTTAAAGCTACTTCCTGTATTATTTCCATTTTAATAGTGTTTGCCTGGTTGCAAAACTGCCATGTCAAAAGACAGTAGTTTGATACAAGATGGCGGTTCTAACGAGTACCCACAGCCTACGTTTTGAACAAGAATAAAGGCAATATCGTTTAATCTTGTAAATCCCACTTTTATCAGAATAAAACTGGATTTACATGGATTATCATTACACGATCTTATTGATGTTTTTTTTGTGGAAATAATGTCAATCCCATTTGCTACACGTATGAGCATATCAAGCAAAAATCATGAGAATATATTTTGGGTTTGGGTTTTACGGGCCATCCAAAATTATTTGTCTCATATCGAGCCGATTGTTAATTAAAGGTGGACGAAAACCGGAGTAGCCGGAGAAAACCCACCTGACTTTCCGTTGCAGACTCGAACCACAGCGATGAGAGACCTAATGAATAAGAGTCAGCGCTCTTACCCACCAGGTCACGGAGGCCTGCAAAAAAGACGAAAGAAAAAGTAAAAATGTCAAAAGGTAAGTGCGTCGGCCGGGAATCGAACCCGGATCGACTGCTTGGAAGGCAACCATGCTAACCTTTACACCACCGACGCCTATATAATGCCTTGGACACCAAGGAAACATTTTATCATCTAAACCCACTCATTACGAAAACATGCCTATACAAACACAAAGAAAAGAATACCGCCGAAAAAGGAACATATTCAGATGAAAAAATGTTATGTTATTCTTATTTCTGCTCAAAATATAGATTGTGGGCACTCGTTAGAGCCGCCTCATCGAGGCGGTTCCAGTGGGCACTCGTTAGAGCCGCCTCATCGAGGCGGTTCCAACGAGTCCCCACAATCTATATTTTAGAGCAGAAATAAGAAAGGATTCAAGGGGATCAAAATTATATAGGTGTGTTTTCGTAATGTCACGGAAAACTGCCTAAAGGCAAAGGAAAGAGATTTATTAAAACAAATGTCTTTGAATAAGTGATCCGATCCCAACAGTCTGATTAGACTCTCTGCTGTGGGCTGGGTGGATATCTGTTGATGGGAGACCTAATGATTAAGTTTCAGCGCTCTTATTAGAAGCCTCCGTGGTGTAGTGGTTACGCTACCCGCCTTGTAAACCAGGGATCGCAGGATCGATCCCGGGCTTCTCCAGACTTTCGGATGAGTCTTTAAACCGAGGTCCCGTCTCCGTATGACCTTAGTTGTTGGTGGGACGTAAAACTGAAACAATCACTCACTCAGCGCTCTTACCCGCCCGGTGAGAATATGTTTATAAAAGACCAAAGAAAATGCAATAAAAATAGTAAAAATGTGAATGGGTACGTGCGTCGGCCGGGAATCGAACCCGGATCGACTGCTTGGAAGGCAACCATGCTGACCTTTACACCACCGACGCCTACATATTTTCGGTGACATCAAGGAAACATTATATCATTTTAATCATGACCTCTAAACTCGCTTCAAGAAAACTGCCTAAAGGCAATGAATTTGTTTGAATAGGGGTTTGACATCCCCGTTAACAATATTTAGATCATTTTGGAGACGTTACTTCCAATTTTGTGGGACTTTTACCCGACATTGAGATGAAATGACATCTCAAGCCCAGCCGCCCAATGAAACCAGAAGGCTTATATGCAGGGGCCTCTTGTTATAAATGTATGAGGATGCAATTTCGTTTAAGATGTTTGAATCTATTAATATGGAGTGGATTTGCGTTATTCGCATCAAAGAAGAGGAATAATCGTCATTGATAAATCTTAAAGCTATTTCCTGTATTTTTTCCATTTTAATTGTGTTTGCCTGGCTGCAAAACTGCAATGTCAAGGGACAGTAGTTTGATACAAGATGGCGGTTCTAACGAGTACCCACAGCCTACGTTTTGAACAAGAATAAAGGCAATATCGTTTAATCTTGTAAACCCCACTTTTATCAGTATAAAACTGGATTTACAGGGCTATTCATTACACGATCTTATTGATGTTTTTTTTGTGGAAATAATGTCAATCCCATTTGCTACACGTATAAACATATCAAGCAAAAATCATGAGAATATATTTTGGGTTTGGGTTTTACGGGCCATCCAAAATTATTTGTCTCATATCGAGCCGATTGTTAATTAAAGGTGGGCGAAAACCGGAGTAGCCGGAGAAAACCCACCTGACTTTCCGTTGCAGACTCGAACCACAGCGATGAGAGACCTAATGAATAAGAGTCAGCGCTCTTACCCACCAGGTTACGGAGGCCCGCAAAAAAGACGAAAGAAAAAGTAAAAATGTAAGTGCGTCGGCCGGGAATCGAACCCGGATCGACTGCTTGGAAGGCAACCATGCTAACCTTTACACCACCGACGCCTATATAATTCATCGGACACCAAGGAAACATTTTATCATCTAAACCCACTCATTACGAAAACATGCCTATACAAACACAAAGAAAAGAATACCGCCGAAAAAGGAACATATTCAGATGAAAAAATGTTATTCTTATTTCTGCTCAAAATATAGATTGTGGGCACTCGTTAGAGCCGCCTCATCGAGGCGGTTCCAACGAGTCCCCACAATCTATATTTTAGAGCAGAAATAAGAAAGGATTCAAGGGGATCAAAATTATATTGGTGTGTTTTCGTAATGTCACGGAAAACTGCCTAAAGGCAAAGGAAAGAGATTTATTAAAACAAATGTCTTTGAATAAGTGATCCGATCCCAACAGTCTGATTAGACTCTCTGCTGTGGGCTGGGTGGATATCTGTTGATGGGAGACCTAATGATTAAGTTTCAGCGCTCTTACCCGCCCGGTGAGAATATGTTTATAAAAGACCAAAGAAAATGCAATAAAAATAGTAAAAATGTGATTGGGTACGTGCGTCGGCCGGGAATCGAACCCGGATCGACTGCTTGGAAGGCAACCATGCTGACCTTTACACCACCGACGCCTACATATTTTCGGTGACATCAAGGAAACATTATATCATTTTAATCATGACCTCTAAACTCGCTTCAAGGAAAACTGCGTAAAGGCAATGAATTTGTTTGAATAGGGGTTTAACATCCCCGTCAACAATACTTAGATCATTTTGGAGACGTTACTTCCAAATTTGTGGGACTTTTACCCGACAATGAGATGAAATGACATCTCAAGCCCAGCCGCCCAATGAAACCAGAAGGCTTATATGCAGGGGTCTCTTGTTATAATTGTATGAGGGTGCAATTTCGTTTAAGATGTTTGAATCTATTAATATGGAGTGGATTTGCGTTATTCGCATCAAAGAAGAGGAATAATCGTCATTGATAAATCTTAAAGCTATTTCCTGTATTTTTTCCATTTTAATAGTGTTTGCCTGGCTGCAAAACTGCCATGTCAAGGGACAGTAGTTTGATACAAGATGGCGGTTCTAACGAGTACCCACAGCCTACGTTTTGAACAAGAATAAAGGCAATATCGTTTAATCTTGTAAACCCCACTTTTATCAGTATAAAACTGGATTTACATGGATATTCATTACACGATCTTATTGATGTTTTCTTGTGGAAATAATGTCAATCCCATTTGCTACACATATGAACATATCAAGCAAAAATCATGAGAATATATTTTGGGTTTGGGTTTTACGGGCCTTCCAAAATTATTTGTCTCATATCGAGCCGATTGTTAATTAAAGGTGGGCGAAAACCGGAGTAGCCGGAGAAAACCCACCTGACTTTCCGTTGCAGACTCGAACCACAGCGATGAGAGACCTAATGAATAAGAGTCAGCGCTCTTACCCACCAGGCCACGGAGGCCCGCAAAAAAGACGAAAGAAAAAGAAAAACTGCCAAAGGGAAGTGCGTCGGCCGGGAATCGAACCCGGATCGACTGCTTGAAAGGTAACCGTGCTAACCTTTACACCACCGACGGCTATATAATTCATAGGACACCAAGGAAACATTTTATCATCTAAACCCACTCATTACGAAAACATGCCTACACAAACACATAGAAAAAATTACCGCCGAAAAAGGTACATATTCAGATTAAAAATGTTATATTATTCTTATTTCTGCACAAAATATAGATTGCTGGCACTCGTCAGAGCCGCCCCATCGAGGCGGTTCCAACGAGCACCCACAATCTATATTTTAGAGCAGAAATAAGAAAGGATTCAAGAAGATCAAAATTATATAGGTGTGTTTTCGTAATGTCACGGGAAACTGCCTAAATGGTAGGGTGACAATCTGGACCAAAAAATGGGACCCCCCACGTATAACAAGACAAGTCATATACCAAAATGTTCGTCAGGATCCGTAGTATCTGAAACTGCCGGCATAAATTGGCATAAATGATGGCGAGCTGAGAAATCCAAGATGGCGTCAAAGATGGCCGCCATAGCTGTAAATTCCAGTTTTTCGTAAAATATGAATATAAATACCACAAATCATCTTACAAACTTATATTAATTTATTTTTCTGGTGTAGAAAGAAGATTTGTGCTAGAATATAGATCAACTTTTAGGTTTGACTTGAAAACCGGTGAAAAAAATGATATTTTATTGTTTTTGTGTCTAGTTTCATAGGTGGTACATAAAAGCAATTCTGATGTTTCAAAATTTAAACAGTTTTTACATATCTATTGTTTTATTTTAACTAAGACACTATTCTAGAATACATTTAACACTATTCTAAAATATATTTATGGTTGGTTATGACTTTTTTACCATCAATTTAGCCCAGGATTACCCCACCCACTCAGTTTACCAGTAAAATTCATTCACATAACTGCTCACAAACAAGAGATTTGTAGGCATGTGCTTCATTTTAGACAATTAAGAAGTAGAGGACATTCACAATAATGCTTAGTTCTGTTTTCATATTGTCTCGAAAACATGCCCATATGTTTTTGACCCCCTTGAGCCTCACTTTTTTTATAGAAAAAATAGGGTTTTCAGGGGTAAGCATTATTTATTTTTCTAATTTATGCTTAAGGACATAGCTTGTGGGTGTTTGACAGCATCGCCACGTTGAGAGGGTTCTAACGAGTCCCTGCAATCTATGTTTTGAACAGAAATAAGAAAAAAATATCATTTTTATCTGGGGGGGGGGGGGGGGGGGGGGTGGGGTGAGAGGGTGGTAGTAAAATCTTCCAATGGATTTGAATTATGCGTGTTTTCTTAATGTTATGTATTTAGGCATTTGAAACACCACCTCTTTATAATATTGTTTTCTGAATCCAAGCATAAACCTCTTAGTTAAACAGTGTTATATCCAAACAAAAAGGTAGAATAGTGTAAAATAACTTCCTTTACATGTCATTTGTCATTTTTTCAACGCAAATAGTTAGGGGTTTGGACTTTGAACAGTGTAACGGTATATAAAAAATGTGTTATAAAACAATTGTGCTGTACTAATAGGCCATATCAGACTACAAGTACATGTTTTAAAACTGTCATAGTCCTCGGTATAAACATGAGCTAGTATGGTAAACAAGTTCTTACAAATGTTAGTTTTTGTTTGTTTGTTTGAATTGGGGTTTAACGTCCCCGTCGACACTATTAAGGTCATTTTGGAGACGTTGCTTCCAATTTAGTGGGACTTTTACCCGACATTGAGATGAAATGACATCTCAAGCCCTACCGCCCAATGAAACCAGAAGGCTTATATGCATTGGACGATCTAACACACACCGCTTTGCCTGGGCAGGCTTAGTCTTTCTTAAAAGCAGTTTACCAGTACTCGTGTGTGGTCAGATTCAGCTCTTCATGGAAGCACCATGCAGCCCAATCTATTTCTCCATGCCCCCATGGGCAGGGGCGACTTACAAATGTTAGTTTGCTTGTTTGTATTGGGGTTTAGTGGCCTACTGTTTAGGTCATTTTTGAGCTTCTCAGTTTACTTATCCACACTTAACCTGGGCAGGCTTATACGTAAGTGATTAACCAGTACAGTGCACATTCTTTCGCCAGAAACTGACAACTGCCCTTCTTGAATCAGCGGAAGCGAGAGAATGACCATAGGAAAGATTTCATGATCAATCTCCACGAAAGAATGTTGCCGACCCCGGCAGGTATCGAACCCGCGTCCTCCTGATCACCATTTAGGCGCTTACAAATGTAAGACCTATTCAAACATGCTTTACTACTTGCAAGCTTGAGTACATGGTTGTTCTTTCTATGAGCAAATGCAGTCATCACTACACTGATCAGGCTATTTACAACCATATTAGTTAAACGAGGGAGGCTGCTTGTGTCTGTGTTATGAGCTGTGGAATGAATAACCCAGTTGCAGGATCAACCATATGCCCTAGGTCTATAGGAATAGGCAAATTAATTTTAGATTTTATAGCTCCACATCAAATCAGTAGCTGATATGTACACCTGTACAAATGGAGCAAAAAAAAAAACAACAAAAAAACTATTAGTTGGTGGTATATGACTAGGTCTAACTCTGGATTTTTGGAGCACCATTGTTGTCTAATGTGTTTGTCTGAACAGCAAACCTACAGAAAAATTGCTGCTGCCTTAACTGGCCCTGAGACATTTGACTCAGTACCAAGATCTGAAATCTCTTGAAGCTTGAAGTCTG
Source organism: Lucinisca nassula (assembly GCA_963580285.1). Classification (NCBI taxonomy): domain Eukaryota; kingdom Metazoa; phylum Mollusca; class Bivalvia; order Lucinida; family Lucinidae; genus Lucinisca; species Lucinisca nassula. Next base: position 53,235,512 of record OY757025.1, on the reverse strand, counting down.
ATTTAGGCATTCTTCTTGTCTATACTATGTAAAGAAGAGCAGGTATCACATTCTGTAAGGCAATACAGACAGCACAATTGCCCTTTTATCTGGCTCTAGCTTCCTGAAAACAGTGTGAACTGGAATACCTGGTGCAGGCAGCATGAATACCCTTCCTGCCTGTCTTGAAGAATATGTTATCAGCATTAATCTGGCTAAAGTGAAGCAGACGTAGAACGAAAACATGGGCATATGGACTGATCAGAACAGCTGTGTTAACTCCCAGAGAACCTGCAAACTGCAGGTGCAAAATTATTCTACCATCGGCGTCTTCATAGTTGTAATCGAGTTATTGCTGAGCAGCAACAACCTCACTGGATACTTTCAGAGATTTGTTCTCAAAATAGAAGTAAAGCAATGATCAAGAATCGATACAATTAATTTACACCTCCCACCAATGACTCTAAAGGGAAAGAAACACAAACATGAAGTAACTAGAACTTAATGGAAACAACAACAGGAAAACCAAAAGGACAGTTACTGTCCACAAAATGGCAAACTGGCTATCCAGATATATTATATGAATCACCCACAATGAAGTTATGAACAAGCCCTTATAAGATGGTTTTTATCACGACCCATTACTGCTAAGTATGCCATGCATAGTTGCAAGCTCTACCAAACACCATACCAATACACAGGCTTATAATAAGTCTATTAACAAGATACTGGATTTATATCACAATGACAGTTTAAAATTTATTGAACCATTTTTCCTGACATTTGGACAATTTTGTTTGTTTGTGGTTTTATTTGAAGTTTAACACCCCCATCAACACTGTATAGGTCATTTTGGAGACGTTGCTTCCAATTTTGTGGGACTTTTACCCGACATTGAGATGATATGACATTTCAAGCACTTTTGCCCACTGTAACCAATACAACTTATAAGCATGGACGGTCCGACTCGCACCGCTTTGCCTGGACAGGCTTAGATCCTCTAAGGGGTTTACCAATACCCATGTGCGGTTGATTTCAGCTCTGCGTGGAAGCATCATGCAGCCCGATGGGCGGGGGCCGAAGACATTTGGACAATATAGCTACTGGAGATGAAGTTCCTCAAGAGATGGAGAAGTTTGATAAGTTGCCATAAAATGGGTCAAAAGCCATTTGAGTCATTCATGCAGGAAAGGCATATACCCATAGCTTGTTAGGCAGTCCAAAGAACAATCTTATGAGCGTTTGCCTGGGTCAAAACTCCAGACTATGAATGATATCAGGTCAATGGCACAGGTGTCTGGGGAAACCAGTCTGAGGAACTGACTGCCACCGGTGAAGAGATATATGCTTTCTATACATCAATTCGTTCATTCAAGGTCTTGCCTTTCAAAAATGCTCATGATCACGCAACTAGAAAGACTTGCTGGTTGTTATAGTATTTGACGGGGTGTCTGTACTTAAAATGTTGCAGCATTCATCATGTCTCAAACTGACATATCAACAGATGGCTGCTATGTTTTGGTCTTACAGACTTCTTACCGTTATTTGGGTAGCTACCATTCACGTCAGTTGTGACAGGAATGAGGCAAACAGTCTCAAACCACAGACCCAACAAAAGTGTGGAAAGAATGTTTCTTCACACGCACCTGTGTCTACGAGGAAATATATAGTAACTGGTGATTGATAGATACTTTCCAGGAGTAAAAGCAAGAACTTTACACTAGATACCTTAACGAAAATTGCCATGAGCTTCTTAAGAAGAATGCTACTGTTGTTGGTGCAGGTTGACTTGAGAACAAGGCTCTGATGTTTCCTCTGATGTTGTTCCTGTTCAGCATGAACTTTATTCCAATCGTGAAGAAGCTGATAGTAGAATGATTTGCAACTAGCCGTTGCAGGTTCTCTTGTTGTCAGTTATGATACTGATGTTTTCTTTCCACTTGTGCATCACTTTAACCTGCTTTATGCTGATGACAGGCAGAAAAGGTATTCATGCTGACTGCACCAGGTATATTCCAGTTCACACTGTTTTCAGGAAGCTAGAGCCAGATGAAAGGGCAATTATGCTGTCTGTATTGCGTTATGGGTTGTGATACCTGCTCTTCTTTACATAGTACAGGCAAGAAGAAGGCAATTCATGTTCTGCCTAAACCAGACTTCCAGCTTCAAGAGATTTTAGATCTTGGGACTAAGTCAAATGTCTCAGGGCTAATTAAAGCAGCAGCAATTTCTTTTTAGTGCACAGGTGTGCATATCAGCTACCGATTTGATGGGGATCTATAAAATCTAAGATTAATTTGCCTAGCCCAGTAGACCTAGGGTATACAGAGTAAACCGCTTAAAGATTCTGAGCATGCCCAGGGAATGTGGTGCGAGTTGGACCATCCTTGCATATAAAACTTTTTGGTTTAAATGTGTGGCGGGGCTATAGATGTCATTTCATCTCCATGTCGGGGAAAGTCCCCAAAAAAATGAAAGCAATGTCTCCAAAATGCAAAATGACTGATACAGTGTTGACGTGGGACGTTTGTACCTCAAATCAAACAAAATATAACCTAATTGTATAGCATATCCTCTTTATAACACGTTTTCATAACACAGTTTTGGATATAGCACTTTATAACCCCCAAAACCTAGCCAGTTACACAGCAAAAATGACAATAAAAGTCATTTTAGATCAATTTGATAAACACTATTTTGCTATTTTGTTTGGATGTAGCACTGCTTAATTAAGACGGTTGGTTAATGCTCAGATCCCGAAAACAGTGTTATAAAGAGGTGGTGTATCCTAATGGCTTATCATATAATATAGTATGAAAACAGAACTAAGCATTAGCTTCAATGCCCTCTTCTACTTGTTGTGTAAAATGAAATCCTCGCCTGCAAATCCCTTGAGTGTGAGTATTATGTGAATGAAGTGTACTGGTAAACGGAGTGGGTGGGGAAATCCTGGGGCTAAATTTCTGGTAAAAAGTCATAACAAACCATAAATGTACTTGGAAATAGTGTTAAATGTATTTTAGAATAGTGTCTTAGTTAAAATAAAACAATAAATAAATAAAAATTGTTTATAATTTTGAAACATCAACATTGCCTTTATGTACCACCTATGAAACTAGACACAAAACGATGAAATATCTTTTATTTCACCGGTTTTCAAGTCAAACCTAAAATGTTGATCAATATTCAAGCACAAATCGTCTTTCTATACCAGAAAAATAAATTAAAATAAGTTTGTAAGATGATTTGTGGCAATATTATGTGAATGAATTTTACTGGTAAACTGAGTGGGTGGGGTAATCCTGGGGCTAAATTGATGGTAAAAAAGTCATAACCAACCATAAATGTATTTTAGAATAGTGTTAAATGTATTCTAGAATAGTGTCTTAGTTAAAATAAAACAATAGATATGTAAAAAACTGTTTAAATTTTGAAACATCAGAATTGCTTTTATGTACCACCTATGAAACTAGACACAAAAACAATAAAATATCATTTTTTTCACCGGTTTTCAAGTCAAACCTAAAAAGTTGATCTATATTCTAGCACAAATCTTCTTTCTACACAAGAAAAATAAATTAAAATAAGTTTGTAAGATGAATTGTGGTATTTATATTCATATTTTACGAAAAACTGGAATTTACAGCTATGGCGGCCATCTTGGACGCCATATTGGATTTCTCAGCTCGCCATCATTTATGCCAATTTATGCCGGCAGTTTCAGATACTACGGATGCTGACGAACATTTTGATATATGACATGTTTTGTTATACGGGGGGTGCGGGGGGGGGGTATGGGTTACTACCAGAATTAGTGGACTTTTTGGCCCATTGTCACCCTACCAAAAGGCAAAGGAAAGAGATTTATTAAAACAAATGTCTTTGAATAAGTGATCCGATCCCAACAGTCTGATTAGACTCTCTGCTGTGGGCTGGGTGGATATCTGTTGATGGGAGACCTAATGATTAAGTTTCAGCGCTCTTACCCGCCCGGTGAGAATATGTTTGTAAAAGATCAAAGAAAATGCAATAAAAATAGTAAAACTGTGAAAAGGGTACGTGCGTCGGCCGGGAATCGAACCCGGATCGACTGCTTGGAAGGCAACCATGCTGACCCTTACATCACCGACGCCTACATATTATCGGTGACATCAAGGAAACATTATATCATTTTAATCTTGACCTTTAAACTCGCTTCAAGGAAAACTGCCTAAAGGCAATGAATTTGTTTGAATATGGGTTTGACATCCCCGTTAACAATATTTAGATCATTTTGGAGACGTTACTTCCAAATTTGTGGGACTTTTACCCGACATTGAGATGAAATGACATCTCAAGCCCAGCCGCCCAATGAAACCAGAAGGCTTATATGCAGGGGCCTCTTGTTATAAATGTATGAGGGTGCAATTTCGTTTAAGATGTTTGACTCTATTAATATGGAGTGGATTTGCGTTATTCGCATCAAATAGTCGGGGATTTGAAATTCGTAGCACGCGTATTTAAGGAGTTTAATGCACCTTACTTTCTCACACTTAACTATGATACGAATTTATTTATAGGTCTCTCAGCATCTTGAAAATGATGTTAGAAAATCAAAAAAGTGGGGAAAAAGACATAAAAAGGGGAGATAAATGTTCCTACCCTCTTTTCTCATTTATCCATCCAAACAATTCCAAACGACATCTCCTCTGAAACTACAAGGCCAACTGGAACCAAATTATATGTGAAGCCGCCATGGGGTGGAAGAACAAACATATATTCTGAATATCTGGGTCACATGATCAAAATGTCCGCCATGCCCATATATGTTAAAAAGCTTTGAAAATCGCCTTCTCAGGAACCAATCGACCGATGACCTTGAAAATTTTTATACAATATATGGGACCGGGCCCTATCGAATTTGTTCAAATGATGACATTTCGTTGACCTTGACCTTTCTTACGTCAAGGTCAAATTCGGTCACTTAGGATTTTGTATGGAAAAGACAGGGTTTTCTGGTTCTGTTGCAGCTTATGACATCATAGTTGATATTTGCAATCAGCTTAATGATCCTGGGGCCATAAGATTAAATAGTTTTTATTTTTTCTAAAACTACTGGGCTAACTGATACCAAATTACATATACTGCATCAGTGTGGTCGAGAAATCCAAGTTTGTTAGAGGAATCTGTGTGATCGTCACACCAATAAACGGCCAAAAGTGATTTTAAATTTTGCATCTCAAGAAATCCAAGACCATGATATGCAGCATTTTGGACTCTAGTCCTAAGATGGTTCAAAGCTGACTATAATGTATGCGACGGCAACAAAAGAAAACAATGGTTGATTTCAAGATAATTTGGCCTCGTTTAATCCTGTAAACCCCACTTTTATCGGTATAAAACTGGATTTACATGGATATTCATTACACGATCTCATTGATGTTTTTTTTGTGGAAATAATGTCAATCCCATTTGCTACACGTATGAACATATCAAGCAAAAATCATGAGAATATATTTTGGGTTTGGGTTTTACGGGCCTTCCAAAATTATTTGTCTGATATCGAGCCGATTGTTTATTAAAGGTGGGCGAAAACCGGAGTAGCCGGAGAAAACCCACCTGACTTTCCGTTGCAGACTCGAACCACAGCGATGAGAGACCTAATGAATAAGAGTCAGCTCTCTTACCCACCAGGTCACGGTGGCCCGCAAAAAAAGACGAAAGAAAAAGTAAAAATGTCAAAAGGTAAGTGCGTCGGCAGGGAATCGAACCCGGATAGACTGGTTGGAAGGCAACCATGCTAAACTTTACACCACCAATGCCTACATAATTCAGCTGAAATCAAGGAAACATATGATCATTTGAACCTTTTCCTCTAAACTCACTTCACGGAAAACTGTCAAACAGCTAAAAGCACTACGATAACACATCCGTGCGTCAGAGTACATTTTTTTTCACATCTCCAAAATGGCTACTTTTCTGATGAAAATCCGTGATATTTTTCTTAATTTTTCTCAAAACATGGGTTATGGGTGCTAGTTAAAACCGCCTCATTGAGGCGGTTCTAACCAGTATCCACAACCTATGTCTCGGAGCAGAAATAAGAAAAATAATGTATATACCCCTAAACCCCAGTTTCCTCTATATAAAGTGGGGTGTAAGGGGATGTCCATTTCACGGACTTGTTAGCGTGATGTGATTGACTGATTGATTGTTTGATTGATTGGTTTATTGGTTGGTTGTGTTGGGGAGTCTATGTGGATTGTTTCATGTCGTCTCCCAGGAAAGGAAGGTTTAGAAGCCTCCGTGGTCGAGTGGTTACGCCACTCGCCTTGTAAACCAGGGGTCGCAGGTTCGATCCCGGGCTTCTCCAGACTTTCGGATGAGTCTTTAAACAGAGGTCCCGTCTCCGTATGACCTTAGCTGTTGGTGGGACGTAAAACTGAAACACTCGCTCACTCACTCCCAGGAAAGGAGATTGAAGAGAAAATAGAGGAGACGAATGAAAATACAAGTGAGAAAGAATAAAATGGCTGAAAGTGAAGAAACTGGAGAATCAAAACCATCCCAACTCTCCTCACATTCCGAAAACATGCCTTTTCAAATATATTGAAAATTTTGCCACCCAAAAATTGAAAATTTTCAGATAAAACATTCGGATAATTTTCATATTTCTGCTCAAAACATAGATTTTTTTTGGTTTTACGGCCCTTTCAAGATTATTTCACTCATATCGAGCCGATCGTTAATCAGAGATGGGCGAAAACCAGAGTACCGGGAGAAAAACCACCTGACCTTCCGTTGCAGAACTTGGCGTCTCACATATGACCAAATATAGATTGTGGATACTCGTTAGAACCGCCTCGGCGAGGCGGTTCTAACGAGTACCCACAATCTATGTTTTAGAGCAGAAATAAGGAAAATAATGTTTACCCCTGTAAACCCCAGTTTTATTATACAAAAGTGGGGTTTAGGGGGTCAAGATTATATCGGCATGTTTTCGTGATGATCTGGTTTTCGTAAAAGGAAATTAAAATCCGCCTGTATTAAGTAAGCACCTGTGTTAAGCAAGCAAACTTTCGATAATCCCTGATACAGGTTGGACTGTAAGTAAAAATACACACACATGCACATACGCACATACCAAAATATGTTTTGTTAGTTCCACTTTACCTTTCGAGTTTGTCGTTAACGTGATATAGATACAACCGCAGTTTTCTTCCCAGACGGGGTTGATCATTGACTCATGTGACTGATACATTGGATACAAAATTTTTGAGCCGATTGTTTATCAATAGACCCAACGTTATTAAGCGCATTAAGTTTTCTGTGCTAATGTTCACGTGCCTATCGCTGCCTCGCAACTGTTATTCATAGACAATAGCCGCACATTGCTTATTGATGCGAAAGAGAGTTATCTACATGTATAAAATCTAAAATGGAACCATGTGTTTGGCATCTGAAAAGGAACCATGGGTTTGGCTTGGCAAACAGTGTTAGCGCGGCGTCTGATCAGTGTCTACATTTTTGCCAAAAAGAACTGGAATTTAAGGGTTAAGCGAAACAGTTTAAGTCTCAGTCTCAGTCCAGTCCACGGCCCCCGCCCATAGGGGCTTGAAGAAATGTATAGGCTGCACGATGCTTCCACGCAGAACTGAATCCGGCCCGCACACTAGTACTGGTAAACCGCTTAGAGGATCTAAGCCTGTCCAGGAACCGCGGTGCGAGGCGGACCGTCCATGCATATAAACCCTATTGGTTTCATTGGGCGACAGGGTTTGAGATGTCATTTCATCTCAATGTCGGGTAAAAGTCCCACAAAATTGGAAGCAACGTATCCAAAATGACCTTTACAGTGTTGACGGGGACGTTAAACATCAAATCAAACAAACAAAAACGGGCCTCCGTGGCCTAGTTGATAAGAGCGCTGACTCTTAGTCATTAGGTCTTTCACCGCCGTAGCTTCGAGCCTCGCTCGGGCCACGTGTGAGACGCCAAGTTCTGCAACGGAAGGTCAGGTGGTTTTTCTCCGGGTACTCCGGTTTTCGCCCACCTCTGATTAACGATCGGCTCGATATGAGTGAAATAATCTTGAAAGGGCCGTAAAACCCATACCAAACCAAAACCAAACAAACAAAAAACAGTCCAGTCCTATTTTCCCAGCCTACACTCAGAGACAATTGACTCACCAGTACTCTCAGTGCTTTGATTTACATAGTTACTCTTATTTGACAGAACGAAAACACGCCTATAAAAATGCATTGTAAACTATATCGCCTAAAAATCGAAATTTTAAGATGAAAAATTGTAATATTCTTGTTTTTTGTTATTTTTGAAATAAGAAAAATAAGGTTTACCCCTGTTAACCCCACTTTTCGGCCCCAGCCCATCGGGGCTTGAAGAAATAGATGGGCTGCACGATGCTTCCAAGCAGAGTTGAAACCGACCGCACACGAGTACTGGTAAACCGCTTAAAGGATCTAAGCCTGCCCTGGTAAAGCGGTGCGAGACGGACCGTCCATGCATATAAACCCTATTCGTTTCATTGGGCGACAGGACAGGGCTTGAGATGTCATTTCATCTCAATATCGGGTAAAAGTCCCAAAAAATTGGAAATAACGTCTCCAAAATGACCTATACAGTGTAGACGGAGACGTTAAACCTCAAATCAAACAAACAAAATCCAACTTTTGCTATATAAAAGTGGGGTTCGAGGGGGCCAGCATTATATAGGCGTGTTTTCGTAATGCAATAGACTCTTTCACGTAATAGCTTGGGACTGGTCCATGTCAAGCAAAAATCGCGAGAATATCTTTTGGGTTTTGGTTTTACGGGCGTTTCCAGGATTATTATTTCATTATATCGAGCCAATTGTTAATTAAAGGTAGGCGAACCCGTCTCGAACCACAGCGATGAGAGACCTAATGGTTGAGAGTCAGCGCTCTTACCCATTAGGCTACGGAGGCCCGCTGAGAATATGTTCAGAAAAGTCAAGAAAATGTATAAAAAAGTAAAAATGTCAAAAAGGTAAGTGCGTCGGGCGGGAATCGAACCCGAACCTTTACACCACCGACGCCTCCATAATACATATGCCATCAAGGAAACAATTTATCATTTGAACCTAGTCCTCTAAACTCACTTCACGGGCACTGGATCAAACAGTCAGACATCGGAGCACACTGTTGGAACATATTTTTACTTTCGACAGCTAAAATGATTGATTAATTGATTGATTGATTGATTGGTTAATTGGTTGGTTGTGTTGGGGAGTCTATGTGGATTGTTTCATGAAGAGAAAATAGAGGAGACGAATGAAAATACAAGTGAGAAAGAATAAAATGGCTGAAAGTGAAGAAACTGGAGAATTAAAACCATCCCAACTCTCCTCACATTCCGAAAACATGCCTATTCAAATATATTGAAAATTTTGCCACGCAAAAATTGAAAATTTTTAGATAAAACATTCGGATAATTTTCATATTTCTGCTCAAAACATAGATTGTGGATACTCGTTAGAACCGCCTCGGCGAGGCGGTTCTAACGAGTACCCACAATCTATGTTTTAGAGCAGAAATAAGGAAAATAATGTTTACCCCTGTAAACCCCAGTTTTATTATACAAAAGTGGGGTTTAGGGGGTCAAGATTATATCGGCATGTTTTCGTGATGATCTGCTGCAAGGATAGCAGGCGTTGCCAACTGGAAGCCGCCAATACACTACACCATGACAGACACAGCCACCAATCCTTTGATATAACACACCCGTAAGAGAAATTGCCATCTTTCATGTCCGGAGTGGGAGCTTTAGATGGTCATAGTCTATAGTAAAATTCCTTTTTCTGCCCCGAAAATAGATTGTGGGTGCTTTACACTGAGGCAGTTTATGGAGTACCCACTCTATATGTTTACACAGAAATACAGCAAAACCTGTCTTAGTGTCCACCTGTTATAAGCAACCAATTTCTCATAATCATGCATTTATTTGGTTTTCGTAAAAGGAAATTAAAATCCGCCTGTATTAAGTAAGCACCTGTGTTAAGCAAGAACCCGTCTTAAGCAAGCAAACTTTCGATAATCCCTGATACAGGTTGGACTGTAAGTAAAAATACACACACATGCACGCACGCACATACCAAAATATGTTTTGTTAGTTCCACTTTACCTTTCTACATACACAAATCGAGTTTGTCGTTAACGTGATATAGATACAACCGCGGTTTTCTTCCCAGACGGGGTTGATCATTGACTCTCATGTGACTGATACATTGGATACAAAATTTTTGAGTCGATTGTTTATCAATAGACCCAACGTTATTAAGCGCATTAAGTTTTCTGTGCTAAAGTTCACGTGGCTATCGCTGCCTCGCAACTGTTATTTATAGACAATAGCCGCAAATTGCTTATTGATGCGAAAGAGAGTTATCTACATGTATAAAATCTAAAATGGAACCATGTGTTTGGCATCTGAAAAGGAACCATGGGTTTGGCTTGGCAAACAGTGTTAACGCGGCGTCTGATCAGTGTCTACACTTTTGGCAAAAAGAACTGGAATTTAAGGGTTAAGCGAAACAGTTTAAGTCTCAGTCTCAGAACAGTCCACGGCCCCCGCCCATAGGGGCTTGAAGAAATGTATGGGCTGCCCGATGCTTCCACGCAGAGCTGAATCCGGCCCGCACACTAGTACTGGTAAACCGCTTAGAGGATCTAAGCCTGTCCAGGAACCGCGGTGCGAGGCGAACCGTCCATGCTAATAAACCCTATTGGTTTCATTGGGCGACAGGGCTTGAGATGTCATTTCATCTCAATGTCGGGTAAAAGTCCCACAAAATTGGAAGCAACGTCTCCAAAATGACCTTTACAGTGTTGACGGGGACGTTAAACATCAAATCAAACAAACAAAAAACAGTCCAGTCCTATTTTCCCAGCCTACACTGAGAGACAATTGACTCACCAGTACTCTCAGTGCTTTGATTTACATAGTTACTCTTATTTGACAGAACGAAAACACGCCTATAAAAATGCAGTGTAAACTATATCGCCTAAAAATCGAAATTTTAAGATGAAAAATTGTAATATTTTTGTTTTTTGTTATTTCTGCTCAAAATATAGATTGTGGGTACACGTTAGAACCGCCTCATCGAGGAGGTTCTAACGAGTACCCAAAATCTATATTTTAGAGCAGAAATAAGAAAAATAAGGTTTACCCCAGTTAACCCCACTTTTCGGCCCCAGCCCATCGGGGCTTGAAGAAATAGATGGGCTGCACGATCCTTCCAAGCAGAGTTGAAACCGGCCGCACACGAGTACTGGTAAACCGCTTAGAGGATCTAAGCCTGCCCTGGTAAAGCGTTGCGAGACGGACCGTCCATGCATATATACCCTATTTGTTTCATTGGGCGACAGGACAGGGCTTGAGATGTCATTTCATCTCAATATCGGGTAAAAGTCCCAAAAAATTGAAAATAACGTCTCCAAAATGACCTATACAGTGTAGACGGAGACTTTAAACCTCAAATCAAACAAACAAAACCCAACTTATGCTATATAAAAGTGGGGTTCGTGGGGGCCAGCATTATATAGGCGTGTTTTCGTAATGCAATAGACTCTTTCACGTAATAGCTTGGGACTGGTCCATGTCAAGCAAAAATCGCGAGAATATCTTTTGGGTTTTGGTTTTACGGGCGTTTCGAGGATTATTATTTCACTCATATCGAGCCACAGCGATGAGAGACCTAATGGTTGAGATTCAGCGCCCTTACCCACTAGGCTACGGGGGCCCGCTGAGAATATGTTCAGAAAAGTCAAGAAAATGTATAAAAAAGTAAAAATGTCAAAAAAGGGAACTGCGTCGGCCGGGAATCGAACCCGATCGACTGCTTGGAAGGCAACCATGCTAACCTTTACACCACCGACGCCTCCATAATACAACAAGGAAACAATTTATTCTTTGAACCTAGTCCTCTAAACTCACTTCACGGGCACTGGAAACAAATCTCTTCATAAAACAGTCAGACATCGGAGCACACAATGTCTGTTGGAACATATTTTTACTTTCGACAGCTAAAATGATTGATTAATTGATTGATTGATTGATTGATTGATTATTTGATTGATTGGTTTATTGATTGGTTGTGTTGGGGAGTCTATGTGGATTGTTTCATGTCGTCTCCCAGGAAAGGAGATTGAAGAGAAAATAGAGGAGACGAATGAAAATACAAGTGAGAAAGAATAAAATGGCTGAAAGTGAAGAAACTGGAGAATTAAAACCATCCCAACTCTCCTCACATTCCGAAAACATGCCTTTTCAAATATATTGAAAATTTTGCCAGACAAAAATTGAAAATTTTCAGATAAAACATTCGGATAATTTTCATATTTCTGCTCAAAACATAGATTGTGGATACTCGTTCTAACGAGTACCAACAATCTATGTTTTAGAGCAGAAATAAGGAAAATAATGTTTACCCCTGTAAACCCCAGTTTTATTATACAAAAGTGGGGTTTAGGGGGTCAAGATTATATCGGCATGTTTTCGTGATGATCTGCTGCAAGGATAGCAGGCGTTGCCAACTGGAAGCCGCCGATACACTACACCAGGACAGACACAGTCACCAATCCTTTGATATAACACACCCGTAAGAGAAATTGCCATCTTTCATGTCCGGAGTGGGAGCTTTTGATGGTCATAGTCTATAGTAATATTCCTTTTTCTGCCCCGAAAATAGATTGTGGGTGCTATACACTGAGGCAGTTTATGGAGTACCCACTCTATATATGTTAACACAGAAATACAGCAAAACCTGTCTTAGTTTCCACCTGTAATAAGCAACCAACTTCTCATAATCATGCATTTATTTGGTTTTCGTAAAAGGAAATTAAAATCCACCTGTATTAAGTAAGCACCTGTGTTAAGCAAGAACCCGTCTTAAGCAAGCAAACTTTCGATAATCCCTGATACAGGTTGGACTGTAAGTAAAAATACACACACGCATGCACGCACGCACATACCAAAATATGTTTTGTTAGTTCCACTTTACCTTTCTAGATACACAAATCGAGTTTGTCGTTAACGTGATAGAGATACAACCGCATTTTTTTCCCAGACGGGGTTGATCATTGACTCTTATGTGACTGATACATTGGATACAAAATTTTTGGGTCGATTTTTTATCAATAGACCCAACGTTATTAAGCGCATTAAGTTTTCTGTGCTAAGTTCACGTGGCTATCGCTGCCTCGCAACTGTTATTCATAGACAATAGCCGCACATTGCTTATTGATGCGAAAGAGAGTTATCTGCATGTATAAAATCTAAAATGGAACCATGTGTTTGGCATCTGAAAAGGAACCATGGGTTTGGCTTGGCAAACAGTGTTAACGCGGCGTCTGATCAGTGTCTACACTTTTGCCAAAAAGAACTGGAATTTAAGGGTTAAGCGAAACAGTTTAAGTCTCAGTCTCAGTCCAGTCCACGGCCCCCGCCCATAGGGGCTTGAAGAAATGTATGGGCTGCACGATGCTTCCACGCAGAGCTGAATCCGGCCCGCACACTAGTACTGGTAAACCGCTAAGAGGATCTAAGCCTGCCCTGGTAAAGCGGTGCGAGACGGACCGTCCATGCATATAAACCCTATTTGTTTCATTGGGCGACAGGACAGGGCTTGAGATGTCATTTTATCTCAATATCGGGTAAAAGTCCCAAAAAATTGGAAATAACGTCTCCAAAATGACCTATACAGTGTTGACGGAGACGTTAAACCTCAAATCAAACAAACAAAACCCCACTTTTGCTATATAAAAGTGGGGTTCGAGGGGGTCAGCATTATATAGGCGTGTTTTCGTAATGCAATAGACTCTTTCACGTAATAGCTTGGGACTGGTCCATGTCAAGCAAAAATCGCGAGAATATCTTTTGGGTTTTGGTTTTACGGGCGTTCCCAGGATTATTGTTTCACTCATATCGAGCCAATTGTTAATTAAAGGTGGGCGAACCCGTCTCGAACCACAGCGATGAGAGACGTTATGGTTGAGAGTCAGCGCTCTTACCCATTAGGCTACGGAGGACCGCTGAGAATATGTTCAGAAAAGTCAAGAAAATGTATAAAAAAGTAAAAATGTCAAAAAGGGAACTGCGTCGGCCGGGAATCGAACCCGGATCGACTGCTTGGAAGGCAACCATGCTAACCTTTACACCACCGACGCCTCCATAATACAGATGCCACCAAGGAAACAATTTATCATTTGAACCTAGTCCTCTAAACTCACTTCACGGGCACTGGAAACAAATCTCTTCATAAAACAGTCAGACATCGGAGCACACAATGTCTGTTGGAACATATTTTTACTTTCGACAGCTAAAATGATTGATTGATTGATTGATTGATTGATTGATTGTTTGATTGATTGGTTTATTGGTTGGTTGTGTTGGGGAGTCTATGTGGATTGTTTCATGTCGTCTCCCAGGAAAGATGATTGAAGAGAAAATAGAGGAGACGAGTGAAAATACAAGTGAGAAAGAATAAAATGGCTGAAAGTGAAGAAACTGGAGAATTAAAACCATCCCAACTCTCCTCACATTCCGAAAACATGCCTTTTCAAATATATTGAAAATTTTGCCACCCAAAAATTGAAAATTTTCAGATAAAACATTCGGATAATTTTCATATTTCTGCTCAAAACATAGATTGTGGATACTCGTTAGAACCGCCTCGGCGAGGCGGTTCTAACGAGTACCCACAGTCTATGTTTTAGAGCAGAAATAAGGAAAATAATGTTTAGCCCTGTAAACCCCAGTTTTATTATACAAAAGTGGGGTTTAGGGGGTCAGGATTATATCGGTATGTTTTCGTGATGATCTGCTGCAAGGATAGCAGGCGTTGCCAACTGTAAGCCGCCGATACACTACACCAGGACAGACACAGCCACCAATCCTTTGATATAACACACCCATAAGAGAAATTGCCATCTTTCATGTCCGGAGTGGAAGCTTTTGATGGTCATAGTCTATAGTAATATTCCTTTTTCTGCACCGAAAATAGATTGTGGGTGCTATACACTGAGGCAGTTTATGGAGTACCCACTCTGTATGTTTACACAGAAATACAGCAAAACCTGTCTTAGTGTCCACCTGTAATAAGCAACCAATTTCTCATAATCATGCATTTATTTGGTTTTCGTAAAAGGAAATTATAATCCACCTGTATTAAGTAAGCACCTGTGTTAAGCAAGAACCCGTTTTAAGCAAGCAAACTTTCGATAATCCCTGATACAGGTTGGGCTGTAATGCTATGGTCCAAAGATCGACCGGTATCCGGGGAAAGGGGGTATTCAGGAGTACTACGCTGGTTTTGGCCTTTTTCCGACATGGACAACACCGGTCAAAAAATTTGTCACACATCATTTACATAAGGGCACCGTCCGGAGGGCGTCCAAAGACCGCCTGGTAATCGTACGGCGTTTGTTTCCAAAGATAATTTTTTGAGGGGCCGGTGAGGCGGTGAATACCGATTGAACATCTAATACTAATCGGCCGATTAGGCTATGATGTCCGGGGGATAACCGGCCTATTCACCAGACATCGTATGAATATCGCCCGAGTATCCTACGGACAACGAACGATGCTTGTACCAGGCCCGGTCGAATGTCGGGCGATTGCGTGATGTTGTAAACGGCGACTGGCAGGGTTTATATAGTCCGCCCGATGTCCGGTTCTAGCAGGCCGGTGGCCGGCCGATGTCTGTAACATATCTGTTCCACAACGATTCAAGCCGATCGGACATCGATGGGTTACTTTCCAATGTGTAAACAGACATCGGCCGGATATCGGCCAATATCCGGTCCCAAAAAAATTCTCCTCTGAGGCTACATACACCGGCCGATTACCGGCCGGATATCGGACGATACTTAAACGATGCGTGAATGATATGTGGCCAATTATGAAAATGTTCGGGACACCGGGAAATTTTAACTTCGGGTTAAAACTCTTCGAGCACTTCCCCGATGCTGCCTGAAAGCGCCGGCCACCGGCCGGCCATGACTGGTGTTCGGCCGGGGACCAGGCCAAAATGACTAAAAATCATGCCGGGAGTACA